>JARQOD010000010.1:89943658-90090796 GCA_033576555.1 Oophaga sylvatica
ATTTACTGTTTGGATTAACTAATGTTATAATTTTGCATATCGGATTTATACGGATAGGATGATACTAGATATGCAAAGTATTATTATTTTTATTATTGTTATTAATGAGGAGGCAAATATTTTTTTTTAATTCTTTTCTTTAGTCCCCTTAGGGGACTTGAATCTGTGATTTTCTGATCACTTGTACTATATGGCAAATCAGCAATGACCTCATTTAAATACCACTGTCAGCATTGACATGGTTAAACTACAGTAATTGGAGAAGTCTCTGGTGGCTGCAGTTATTGGCAGGTAGCAGCTATGTAATACAGCAGGCATTGGAACGATGCATGCTCAGCTCCTGAGCCCGCTCCATACATTTGCTGCACAACATGACAAACATTTCCATTATGTATTCGCTAAAGGGTTAATAAATCTTGTATCATCTCAGTAGACGAAATGGATAAGATGTCCCATGACACACCGGACATGCCGGCACAAGACCTTGCTGATGCCAGTACACAGATTTCTCCACAAAGAGAACTGGTCCACACAGACCAAACTATGGACCTTAACAGTCTCGAGATATGGAAAGATCTTGGAAAAGGAAACTATGGAAAAGTAAGTGTCAATTTATATTTCTCCGTGTTCCTCCATGTATCCTGCACAGATATACAGGAGGGATGGACTTATTCATTATAAATTAGTGACATATTACACAGTAATAGATGGGAGTTTGGTCTGATCTGTTGTGGTTTTTCTCCAGGTCGTCTTGGCATCAGATCCGGTCAGTGAAGGACTGCTGGCCATTAAGATCATGGACAAGAGTTCTTGTGAGGACATAATCTCTACAGAGCGAGAAGTCATGAGAATGGCTGCCGGGTGCCCCTACCTAATGTCTATGCGGGCGTTTATGGAGACACCGACGGAGTATAAAATAGCCATGGACTATATGGCCGGAGGAGACCTGAATCACCACATGAAAGATTCAATGTCGTTTAATACAAAGACAATAAGGTAAATGTCTTATACTGAGTCTTAATAATCCGCTGGCCGCACATTGTAGCCCTAGAGCAATGGACAATGGACAACAAGAGCAAATAATGAAGTGAAAAGGACACGTGTGTGATCTCATGTGCTCTGTATGATTGTCTATGTAACCACTGATCCATCCTTTACTTTCTACTCCACAGACTCTTTGCGGCAGAGATGGTGTGCGGACTCCAATTCCTGCATGCACACGGAGTCATACATAGGTAATCATTTCACCTCCATAAATCTGTCACCTATGACTCTCTGTTGTCTCATTACATATCTTTTGTAGAAAGTTATTTTCATGAATTATCCTCACAATCAGTGTCTGCTCCTTCTCCCTGCAGTGACCTGAAGCCAGAGAACATCCTCATCCAAGACACCGGACACATCAAAATCTCCGACTTTGGCGTATCAGCCATGAATGTGTCTGAGGGTGACATAGTGGAGTACGTTGTTGGGACTAATGGTTACATAGCGCCCGAGGTAAGGAACAGTTCTGTGTGATTGGTGCCGATAGTAGAATTGAGGGATAATCTGATCCCAATGTGTCCTGCTCACATCTAATCACAGACCGGTCCTCATAGTCTCTGTGTGTAATTCTCCTTCCCGGTATATTCAGCTTCTCTCCAATCTCATGTTCCCGCAGATAATGGACGATGAATGCTACAACCATCTGGCAGACTCCTTTTCCTTCGGAGTCATCCTATATATGATGAGTGTAGGGGACTGGCCATTTTACAGCAAAGGCTCATTGGAGGAATACCACCAGTCTCTGCGTGACGACATCCCTTATTTTCCACCAGGGATATGCGCTAATACCATGGCTTTCATAAAAGGGGTGAGTAATATCAGATGGATAAGGATGAGGGGGATTAGAAGAAGAGATAGAAGATAAGATGTGGACAGTCCATAGACATTGTGTAATAACTTATCAGTAATAATATATAATCTAATGACTAATGGTCTCTTTCATTTTTTAGCTTCTCTGCAAAACTCCATCTGCCCGATTGGCCATAAAATCATCCATCAGGTCCCACCCGTTCTTCCACTCCATAGACTGGAGCGATGTGGAGTGCGGCAGATCTGACCCACCATTCCCATATTACTTTGTAAGTACAACACATAGACGTCCATAATGTTGTCACTACCCAGTAACACACTTACCCACTATACCCCTTATTGTTATATCCCCCAGTACACTGTATATACTGAATGTGAGGAGCTGATTCTCAGACGTGTATATTTCTCTTCTTACAGCAGGATTACTAGGCTGATAACAATCAGCCCCATTCCAGTAACATCAAGGAATGAAGATTTACATTTATCGGATGAGACAACGAAACTGGACTTTCATTTAACGGACTGCGACAAACCTACCGAGCTTCCACCACATAACATCCACGTAGATTTGAGCACCAAACATCAAGGGATTTAATCCGATCGCCATATTTGGGGTCAGGAAGGAATTTTTTTCCCTTGATATGAGGATAATCCAACAACGAGTCCTCAGGGTTATTTTTCGCCTTCCTCTGGATCAACATGGCAACTTGGCAAGTAATTAAAGGCTGAAATTGAAGGACTTCTTTCAGCCACACTTGCTATGTCACCATATGGACGACTCATCTACAATGTGGTGGTAAGGAAAAGACTACCGGATATGGACATACAGAAGGCAGCGGCTGCTCCTTCTCCTACCGGATATGGACTGAAAGAAGGAAGCGGATGCTCCTTCACCTACCGGGCCATGGACAGACAGAAGGCAGCGGCTGCTCCTTCACCTTCCTGCCCATGGTCAGACAGAAGGCCATATGGTTGATCGAGATGCTGTAGGAATCCAGGAAAACTCCAACTTCACAGATCACATGTCACAAATTCCTGCTCTTCTCCTCTCTGTCATGTGTGATCCAGACCTGGATGTCCAAAATCAGCACAAGAGAAAACCAAGGCCAGAGGAGCAGAATCATCATCATCTGCTCCTTTCTACAGAAAGTCACTGTATCTACACACTTTCTTTTTTAATATCTGCATAATATTAACATCTTTTATGCAGAAATAAATATATAAAACATCTATGTTCCTTTTGATTAGATTCTTCTCATATACAGACATGTATTTCAGTATTTTTATAAATATCATTATCAGGGTCAGGATAAGGTATTTGGTGCCTTAGGCAGATAGAGCCAATGGTGCCCCCCCAAAACAAAGGAATGGATTATAAACTATGGTAACAGGACCCCTTATGCAGCTTCTCCCCCTCTGACCGGTCAGGTAACAACCTCTGATGAACACTTCTGCTACAATTGCTACTTTTTCACAAACAATACCAGCAAAAGTAAAAAAAAATTGTGTGTTAGAGGTGAGGCTTACTAGGAAGCACAATTTCAAAGATATATGTAGAATCATTCATTGTTTTGGATTATTAACACTTTTAAATTGAAAATGTTATCCCTGACATCCTATATTTTAAATGTCAGACCAAGAATGGTCATGGAAACTAATATAGCTAACTATAATGGAGGCTGGTTGGTTTCAATTAAGGTCATGTGACAGTGCAAATTTCAACAAAACTGATAGTGGAGAGTGCATTGTGTAATGCACTCCCCATTGTCCTCCATACAGTATAATGCACCTACATAGTCCTCTATATCGTATAATGCACTCCAAATGGTTCTCCATTCAGTATAATGCATGCAATAAAGTCCTCTAAAAAGTATAATATACTCACTAAAGTCCTCCATATAGTATAATGCGCTCCCCATAGTCCTCCATTTAGTATACAGCACACTATAATCCTCCACATAGTATAATATACTCCCCATAGGTCTCAATATAATGGACCCTGTCGTCCTCCATAGAGTACAATGCACCCCTAGCCCTCTATATAGTATAATGCACTCTATATAGTCCTCCAAATAAACACAACATAATCTATTATGGAAGGTGCCATAACGATAAGAAGTGAGGAAAACCAGGATGGTTTTCCTCATTTCTTAGGGTTATGGCACCTTCCATAATTGATTATGCTGTGTTTAGTATCCTCAAGTGTTAGCCTTCATAGATTTAGGAATATTGGAATAAATAGTACTCCATATAGTATAATGCACTCCCCATAGTCCTCTCTATAGTACAATGCACCCCATAATCTTCCATATAGGATAATATACATCATATCCCTCCATATAGCATAATGGACCCCATAATACTCCATATAGTATAATGCACTCCCCATAGGCCTCCACGTAGCATAATGCACAACATATCCTCCATATAGTATAATGCACTGCAAAGACCTCTGTATAGTATAATGCACTCCCCATAGTCCTCCATAAAGTATAATGCACTCCTCATAGTACTCTGCATACATGGGCGTACCCACCGTGGGGCAGGGGGGGCAGGTGCCCCCCCTAGAAGCAGGGCCCGTCGGCTCCGCCGACATTGAACTGACATTTCAGTGACGGCGGGCCCTTTAATCGCGGGCGCAATGTGCTGAGTGAGGAAGGCCTTGCGGCCTTCCATATGTAGCACAGGCGACGTGATAGTCATCACGCCGCCTGCGCGCCCTGATGACGTCACGCCGCCTGTGCCAGGAGAAGACGGAGACGAGCGCGAGCATCTTCAGGGCAGCGGGGGAGATAGGTGAGTACTGGCATTTTTTTTTGACACTGGGCCCGGCCTATGGGGGATTCTGCTGGCTATGGGGGATTCTGCTGGCTATAGGGGATTATGCTGGCTATAGGGGACTATGCTGGCTATGGGGGATTATGCTGCCTATGGGGGACTATGCTGGGTATGGGGGATTATGCTGCCTATGGGGGACTATGTTGGCTATTGGGGGATTATGCTGGCTATTGGGGGATTATGCTGGCTATTGGGGACTATGCTGGCTATGGGGGATTATGCTGGCTATTGGGGGATTATGCTGGCTATGGGGGATTATGCTGCCTATGGGGGACTATGCTGGCTATGGGGGATTATGCTGCCTATGGGGGACTATGCTGGCTATTGGGGGATTATGCTGGCTATGGGGGATTATGCTGCCTATGGGGGACTATGCTGGCTATTGGGGGATTATGCTAGCTATGGGGGATTCTGCTGGCTATGGGGGATTCTGCTGGCTATGGGGATTATGCTGGCTATAGGGACTATGCTGGCTATGGGGGATTATGCTGCCTATGGGGGACTATGCTGGGTATGGGGGATTATGCTGCCTATGGGGGCTATGTTGGCTATTGGGGGATTATGCTGGCTATTGGGGGATTATGCTGTCTATTGAAGACTATGCTGTCTATTGAGGACCTATGCTGCCTATTGAGGACCTATGCTGCCTATTGGGGACATATGCTGTCTATTGAGGACATATGCTGCCTATTGGGGACTATGCTGCCTATTGGGGACCTATGCTGCCTATTGAGGACATATGCTGTCTATTGAGGACATATGCTGCCTATTGGGGACTATGCTGCCTATTGGGACCTATGCTGCCTGTTGAGGACATATAATAATCAGAAAATTGGTAATCTAATAGGGCTAGTAAAGCCAAAATCATATGAAAAAAACAAAAATGAAATACTTTATTAATAGTTTACCTTAATAAGTAGCACCAACAAATGACATACAAAATATACATATAGTGTTCAAACTAAAATATTGGGCCCATCTGGATGTCCCTAGTAAGTCACTATGCTGTCACCTGCCTTGCCGCGAAGGTTGGCACCCTAGGGGGGAGCGTTGTGGCGCCCCAGCTCACCGATGGCTGACCCTAGTGGCCCTGGTGTACCCTGCGGACTTAGTGGATCCCACTGCCCAATGGCTAAGGGGACCCCTATAACTAGACAGAGACCTTCTGTGCTAGTACATCCCTATGTCCCAATAGTGTAAAAACAGAGAACACAGGTCATATAACTGTAGTAGTAGCTGTGTATCGTTTACTTATAACCAAAATTGGTGAGATTGGAGCTAATTAGATAGATTAGCCTAGTTACCAACTAGTTTCAGCAGCCTTTGTTAACATCGCATGGCTGGTAAATATATATATATATATACATACTGTAACCTAGGCATATCATGTATCGCAACCTGATTGACAAAAAATTCAGTATCCAGGTGTACCCCTGATAAAGCAGTTTAGTGTCTCAGTGCACTTGTACCAAGGCGATTTATAATCACATGCCTTATGAATATATATGGTGTAGTCTAGGCATATCAGATGTCACAATACAATTCACACAATGTTCGACGTTATAATGTACTCTTATCAGAGCAGTTCAAAGCCTCAATGTACACACGCCCAGGCGATTAGTAATCGCCTAATTCATATATAATGTGTCACGTCATATGTACTTATACCAGGGCAGTTGATAATCGCCTAGCTTAAGAATCTCTATATATGGTGTAGCCCAGGTAAGTCAAATGCCATAAACTAAATCAAAGATACAGCGTTTAGATGCACTCGTATCAGTGCGGTTTTGTGCCTCAATGTAATCATACCACGGCGATAGATATTTGCATAATGGGTATGAAATATAACATAGGTATATCCAATGCCACAGTCCAATTAGTGGAAGTTCATAATTCACATACACTCATATCGAAGACAGTTAAAGTCGCAAACTGACAATGTGCAAAAAGTGAAGCGATACTTAGCTCTCTGTTTTTCAGCTACCACTATAAAATCATAGCTTTAACGCCTCAACGCGTTTCGCCTAAACAGGCTCATCAGGAGGCCAGATGTAAGGATTCAGATGTCCTGTGCATGGTGCAGTGGCTAACCTGTGATGTGTGTCTGTTCCCCATTTGTACATACCGCCAGACAATACGTCATCAGACGCCGCCCACACCAGGTGGGTGAGGGATTGGTGCGTGTCATCGTTCGCGTCATCGGACCCTACTCACTGTATGAATCAGGGGTTAGTGTCGATCCCCGCCAGCGTCACTTCCACCCTCACTTGAACGATCCCCGCCAACGTCACTTCCGCCCTCACCTGACTAGTGGAAGAGTAAGTGCGCATGTCCAGTAGATCGTTGCGCACCACCTCTAATGTCCGGGTCAAGTGTCGCTGCAGAGACACTCCCCAAATCTCTCCCCTCTGCTCACTTTTGGTCGTCCTGCGAGCGGAGGGGTACGCATGTCAGGGGGCACCGATCGCCAGTGGGCGCATAAAGATAAAATCATAATGATTTACAGAGTGAATGGCTAAATGGGATATCTCCTATTCAGTGGGGCATATATCTATGTAGCAATTAGTCGATATAACAAAGTCCTATATTTTGGAACATATGTCTCAATGAGCTATATTAATGGCTAGTCTCATTATATCAGTTCTCAGTTCTGCAGAACAGCATATAACAAATGGAGAAACAAAATTATATAGATATCACATAGAGGTCTATGCGGATCTCACAATAGGGGATCCTATACCATGGAGAGTATGGCTTAGTTTCCTCCTTTATCCCAAAAACATGAATGAAGGCTACAGGAAACAGGCAAAGGAATTAATTTCGTTTAGACCACAGGGTACAAGAGAATTTAGTCTGAAGATCCATTCGCATTCTCTTCTTAGGATCATATTATCAGTATCTTCACCCCTGGAATTAATATGTACCACTTCAATAATCATAAAAAATATGTCACTCAGATTACCACTGTGGCAAGAATTCATGTGTCGTGCTAGGGGGGTGTCTCTATTGTTACGAATGTCTCCCATATGTTCCCTGACTCTTCTCCTGAACTCCGTTTTGGTTTTTCCCACATAGTCCTTAGGGCATGAGCATGTGCCTTTATATATCACAGCCGTGGTTCTACAGTTAGAAAAATCTCTCATGAAGAATCTTAATCCTGTGGAAGCACTGAAAAAACACTTTGCCGGTGACATCCATTTACATAATGTGCAATTTCCACATTTGAAAAAACCAATTGGTCTCCTGTCCAACCAAGTACCCTCTCTCACTGGTCTCTTATACTGGCTATGCACCAGCAGGTCTCTAATAGACCTCCCCTTCCTAAAAGTAATATTGGGTCGTAGCCCCACCACATCCTTTAAGTCCGGATCCATTCTGAGAATGTCCCAGTGCCTGGTTAGTACGCGCCTCACCTCATCGTGCCCATAATCAAATGTGCCTATCACCCTAGTGACTTCAGAGGTTTCTGCTTTCACTTTATTTTGTAAAAGCTGATGTCTGTTCGCCCTACTAGCATGATCAAAAGCTGTATTAATGACACGCTCAGGATAGCCTTTTTCCCTGAATCTACTCTGCATATATCTCTTGATTGGCGCATAAATGTCTCATTTCTGGAACAATTCTATCTGACCCTTAGGAACTGTCCTTTGGGGATCCCCCTTTTGAGTGGGATGGGGTGATGACTCTAAAAGTGATGTCACAAATTCATTATGTCCCCCACATGCAATTGATCTTTGTTGCAGAAAATGCTCCACACCCCTGATCCCTAAGTGGTTGGGTATACTACTATATAGGGCCTCCACATCGATCGATGCAAGCCAAGAATTTTCTTCGAAGGAGATACCATCCAGTTTGAGTAGCAGATCTGACGTATCTCTAAGGTACGAAGGTAAAGAGACAACAAAGGGATGAAGAATTTCTTCAATGTAGAGACCACAGTTCTGGGTAAGGGAGTTGACCCCCGATACAATGGGTCTCCCCTTAAGGGGGTCCAACCCCTTATGTATTTTTGGTAAGGCATAAAACGTCGCCTCTACTGGGAATTTGGGCAACATAAACTCATACTCGGTTTTGGAGATAAGTGTATCCAAAAGGGCTCTATCAAGGAGTCCCTTGAGCTTCTCTCTGAAGTTTATTGATGGATTAACTGACATAACTTCATAGGTACTTGTATCCAACAGGATGTCCGTACACATTCTCCTATAGTTATCATGGTCCAAAATGACCAAGTTTCCCCCTTTATCAGATGGTTTTATAACTAATTGATCATTTCTCCTGAGTGTCTCTAGGGCTTTCCTCTCATTCTCTGATATATTATCTTGTAGCTCAAAACCCAGATTTCTTATTTTCTTAAGGTCCCTCTCAACCAGTGACAGAAAAATATCAATGTTTCTCGTTTCCCCAGGAGGCGGCATTCTCGTGCTCCTGTTTTTAAGGGTAGCAAAGGGCCCCCTATCTCTTTCGATTGTATGCTCATTCTCCTCAAGGAGACCCGCCAGAGTTCGATATGTATCAAAAATATTACTTTTAGGAAGGGGAGGTCTATTAGAGACCTGCTGGTGCATAGCCAGTATAAGAGACCAGTGAGAGAGGGTACTTGTTTGGACAGGAGACCAATTGGTTTTTTCAAATGTGGAAATTGCACATTATGTAAATGGATGTCACCGGCAAAGTGTTTTTTCAGTGCTTCCACAGGATTAAGATTCTTCATGAGAGATTTTTCTAACTGTAGAACCACGGCTGTGATATATAAAGGCACATGCTTATGCCCTAAGGACTATGTGGGAAAAACCAAAAGGGAGTTCAGGAGAAGAGTCGGGGAACATATGGGAGACATTCGTAACAATAGAGACACCCCCCTAGCACGACACATGAATTCTTGCCACAGTGGTAATCTGAGTGACATATTTTTTATGATTATTGAAGTGGTACATATTAATTCCAGGGGTGGAGATACTGATAATATGATCCTAAGAAGAGAATGCGAATGGATCTTCAGACTAAATTCTCTTGTACCCTGTGGTCTAAACGAAATTAATTCCTTTGCCTGTTTCCTGTAGCCTTCATTCATGTTTTTGGGATAAAGGAGGAAACTAAGCCATACTCTCCATGGTATAGGATCCCCTATTGTGAGATCCGCATAGACCTCTATGTGATATCTATATAATTTTGTTTCTCCATTTGTTATATGCTGTTCTGCAGAACTGAGAACTGATATAATGAGACTAGCCATTAATATAGCTCATTGAGACATATGTTCCAAATATAGGACTTTGTTATATCGACTAATTGCTACATAGATATATGCCCCACTGAATAGGAGATATCCCATTTAGCCATTCACTCTGTAAATCATTATGATTTTATCTTTATGCGCCCACTGGCGATCGATGCCCCCTGACATGCGTACTCCTCCGCTCGCAGGACAACCAAAAGTGAGCAGAGGGGAGAGATTTGGGGAGTGTCTCTGCAGCGACACTTGACCCGGACATTAGAGGTGGTGCGCAACGATCTACTGGACATGCGCACTTACTCTTCCACTAGTCAGGTGAGGGCGGAAGTGACGTTGGCGGGGATCGTTCAAGTGAGGGCGGAAGTGACGCTGGCGGGGATCGACACTAACCCTGATTCATACAGTGAGTAGCGTCAGATGACGCGAACGATGACACGCACCAATCCCTCACCCACCTGGTGTGGGCGGCGTCTGATGACGTATTGTCTGGCGGTATGTACAAATGGGGAACAGACACACATCACAGGTTAGCCACTGCACCATGCACAGGACATCTGAATCCTTACATCTGGCCTCCTGATGAGCCTGTTTAGGCGAAACGCGTTGAGGCGTTAAAGCTATGATTTTATAGTGGTAGCTGAAAAACAGAGAGCTAAGTATCGCTTCACTTTTTGCACATTGTCAGTTTGCGACTTTAACTGTCTTCGATATGAGTGTATGTGAATTATGAACTTCCACTAATTGGACTGTGGCATTGGATATACCTATCTTATATTTCATACCCATTATGCGAATATCTATCGCCGTGGTATGAGCACATTGAGGCACAAAACCGCACTGATATGAGTGCACCTAAACGCTGTATCTTTGATTTAGTTTATGGCATTTGACTTACCTGGGCTACACCATATATAGAGATTCTTAAGCTAGGCGATTATCAACTGCCCTGGTATAAGTACATATGACGTGACACATTATATATGAATTAGGCGATTACTAATCGCCTGGGCGTGTGTACATTGAGGCTTTGAACTGCTCTGATAAGAGTACATTATAACGTCGAACATTGTGTGAATTGTATTGTGACATCTGATATGCCTAGACTACACCATATATATTCATAAGGCATGTGATTATAAATCGCCTTGGTACAAGTGCACTGAGACACTAAACTGCTTTATCAGGGGTACACCTGGATACTGAATTTTTTGTCCATCAGGTTGCGATACATGATATGCCTAGGTTACAGTATGTATATATATATATATATTTACCAGCCATGCGATGTTAACAAAGGCTGCTGAAACTAGTTGGTAACTAGGCTAATCTATCTAATTAGCTCCAATCTCACCAATTTTGGTTATAAATAAACAATACACAGCTACTACTACAGTTATATGACCTGTGTTCTCTGTTTTTACACTATTGGGACATAGGGATGTACTAGCACAGAAGGTCTCTGTCTAGTTATAGGGGTCCCCTTAGCCATTGGGCAGTGGGATCCACTAAGTCCGCAGGGTACACCAGGGCCACTAGGGTCAGCCATCGGTGAGCTGGGGCGCCACAACGCTCCCCCTAGGGTGCCAACCTCCGCGGCAAGGCAGGTGACAGCATAGTGACTTACTAGGGACATCCAGATGGGCCCAATATTTTAGTTTGAACACTATATGTATATTTTGTATGTCATTTGTTGGTGCTACTTATTAAGGTAAACTATTAATAAAGTATTCTGTTGAGGACCTATGCTGCCTATTGGGGACTATGCTGTCTATTGAGGACATTTGCTGCCATTGGGGATCTATGCTGCCTATTGAGGACATATGCTGCCTATTGGGGACTATGCTGTCTATTGAGGACCTATGCTGCCTATTGAGGACCTATGCTGCCTATAGGGGACATATGCTGTCTATTGAGGACATATGCTGCATATTGGGGACTATGCTGCCTATTGGGACCTATGCTGCCTATTGGGACCTATGCTGCCTATTGAGGATATTTGCTGCCTATTGGGGACCTATGCTGCCTATTGGGGACATATGCTGCCTATTGAGGACATATGCTGCCTATTGGGGACATATGCTGCCTATTGAGGACATATGCTGCCTATTGAGGACATATGCTGCCTATTGAGGACATATGCTGCCTATTGGGGACATATGCTGCCTATTAAGGACATATGCTGCCTATTAGGGATGAATGCTGCCTATTGGGGACATTTGCCTGCCTATTATGGACTCTCGCACCACATCAGTCTGAGCCTGAGCTAAAAGCGGAGTTGCGCCACTATGTGCACTGATGAGGATGAAATGATATGGATTGGCAAGGCTGCAGTGATGGGCAGTGCAGGCTGTATGTCTCTGTGTGGTGCAGTTTTATTGCTGGTATATTGTTTTTGTAGCGCTGTATATATATTGATATTTTACTAATAGCAATTTGGAATCCCTAGGAAATAATGATATCAAGAAAGAGAAAAATTGCTTCACTTGTGACAAATATGGAACCGAACATTGACCATCTCATTAGCCAAAAGCAGGCCCGTAGTTCCCATTGAAATACCAGTAAGTTTGTTAATTTTTAACTTTACTTGTTCTTTATTTTAAGTATTGTGTTTGTTCCTGTTTATTTTTATTTTTTTTTACTTCAAAATAAGAGTCAGAAAAACCACAATGATGTATATATTCACATCAGAGACAAAGCGATCCAATTAAAATAATTTTTATTTCACAAATTTTTAAAAAACAAAAATTAAAAAACATCAATACACAGAATGTCCCAAAGAGGACGCCACCATGGAAATTAATGATAATAAGAATTGATACTGAGTCAGATTATAATAAATAGGCCCCAAAAATTAGAAATTAACAAAAAATAAAGACATCAGTGTGTATAATAAATAGAAATAGTGCTCATATATCAAAAAAGATGAAAATATTATTCCAGACTCAAAAAAATATTTAGAGTTGAGAGTCCTCAGTGGTTGATACCTTTTAGGCTAAGTGCACACGATCAGGAATATTTGCGTTTTTTCGCGGTTTTTCCGCGATTTTCCGCGGTTAAACCGCGAAAAAAACGCAAGCATTAAGCATTCTATACTTGTTAATTGATTGCGCATGTTTTGTACACATGTTGCGGTATTTTCCGCAAAAAAAAACGCTTCGCGGAAAATCTAGCAACATGTTCATTAATTTAGCGTAACCGCGGTGATTCCGCCGCCATAGGAATGCATTGAACCGCTTACTTTCCGCATGTGGCTATGCCCACTATGCGCAATGTAAGCGGTTCATGTGCGGATGGTACCCAGGGTCTGGAGCAGAGGAGACTCTCCTCCAGGCCCTGGGTACCATATCCCTGGTAAAACAATAATTAAAATAAAAAATGATATTTCTCACCTTCCGGCGGCCCCCGCAGCTTTCCCGCCTTCAGCGACGCTCCCGGCAACTTCCGGTCCAAGAGTCCTTTGCGAGAATCACCCAGATGGCATAGCGGTCTCGCGAGATGCTACGTCATCGGTGTGATTTGTCGCAATGCATCCTTGGGACCGCGAGTTGCCGGGAGCGTCGCTGAGAGGCGGGAAGGCTGCGGGGGACGCCGGAAGGTGAGAATATCATTATTTATTATTTTTTTTTATTATTTTTACATTAGATCTTTTTACTATTGATGCGGCATAGGCGGCATCAATAGTAAAAAGTTGGTCACACGTGTCAAACACTATGTGTGACTCGTGTGACCAACCTGTCAATCAGTTTTCCAAGCGATGCTACAGATCGCTAGGAAAACGCTAGCATTCTGCAAGCTAATTACGCTTGCAAAACGCTATTATTCTGGCGGGAATCAGCATACAAAAAACGTGCTTATTTCCTGCGGGAGAAGTGCGGGATTGCCGCAGAAATTTCCGCGGCAATTCCGCAACGTGTGAACTTAGCCTTAACCTCAGTGGTTGATACCTTTTAATGGCTAACTGAAAAGATGGTAACAAATTGCAAGCTTTCGAGACTACTCAGGTCTCTTCATCAGGCTAGACTAATACAAAATCTGAAGAATCACATATTTATATACACAACAGGACACAGGAATAATGCAATAGGTAAGACAAGTGACGTGAAGCAGAACTGTCATTGTGGCAGGGGGATGAACATAAATATTGGAACAGTTCATAGATAAGGAGACAGTTCTGCTTCACGTCACTTGTCTTACCTATTGCATTATTCCTGTGTCCTGTTGTGTATATAAATATGTGATTCTTCAGATTTTGTATTAGTCTAGCCTGATGAAGAGACCTGAGTAGTCTCGAAAGCTTGCAATTTGTTACCATCTTTTCAGTTAGCCATTAAAAGGTATCAACCACTGAGGACTCTCAAGTCTAAATATTTTTCTATCTACTGGCTAACACGGTACAAAGATATACCGTATTTTTTGGACCATAAGACGCACTTTTTTTCCTCCAAATTTGGGAGGAAAGTGTGGGTGCGTCTTATGGTCGGAATGTAACATGTGGGGAGGGGGGCAGGGGGCAGTGGTGGAGTGGGATCAGCAGGAGGCAAGAAAATATCCCCTCTGCTGCAGGAAAAGCGCTGGAAACCTGGTCCTACTTAGTGCAGTGAATATTAATCAGCCGCTTCCGCCCACCTATCAGCTGAGCAGTGAGCAGGGAGCAGCAGATCAGAGCCACACAGTTTCCCCAGCGCCTGATTCCTGCAGCAGTGGGCAGATCGGTGGTCTGAAGGAGAAGGAGGCACAGAGCAGCTGGCATACCTGACAGCCTGGGGCTGTGCTGATGGGAGGTGAATGCTCCTGTGAAGGACTGTGATGAGGTCATGAAGAGGGCGGGCTGGGCATCACATGACAAAGCCTGCCTCTTCATGATGTCATCACAGGTCCTTCAGACACACTGTAACAGAGATTAATTAAAAGGTGTGGCTACTTTCACACTTGCGTTTTTTTGTGCAGTGCATCATGCTCACATGAAACGAATTAGTGTCACATTTCTATCAACTCTGTCTTTCATCATCTGCTCATCATACTCTGTCTCTATCATCTCTGTCTCTTATCTCTCATCTCTGTCTCTATCATCTCTGTCTCTATCATCTCTGTCTCTATCATCTCTGTCTCTATCATCTCTGTCTCTATCATCTCTGTCTCTTATCTTCTCATATCTGTCTCTATCTATCTCTATCAACTCTGTCTCTATCATATGTCTCTATTTCTATGCAGCATGTATTTCTATGCAGCCGCACGATCCAGTCTGAGTGCCGGCGGCAGTGCCGGGTGTTCATGCGAGAGACTCACACGAAATCGTGCGAGTTTCTCGCATGTGTGACCCCGGCCTTATACTCACCCTCCAGCGTCTTCACATAGTAGTTTACACTCACCACACTGGTCCTGCAGCACCATCTCCTACCCGTAGCTTCCAACATAATAACATACTATTATATATAATAACACCACATATAATAGTATGTTATTAAATATTTTACCACATTTTTTGCTTCAAATATATTTTTCCCTATTTTCCACCTCTAAAACCTGGGTGCGTCTTATAGTCCGGTGCGTCTTATAGTCCGAAAAATACGGTACATCTTTCCTCTATTCCAGACTCATGAATCACTAAAACATCATAGTTGGAACTGTACCAGGTAGATTATAATATAGCCAGAGCAATCAATATATCAACGGATCATAGGTACACAGGATGGAATTAATCAAGAAAACAGCCAAATTCTTAACACAAGTCCATATATATACTGATAACAGCAGTGTGCTCAGAGAATCATGGAATATAAACTATACAGACAGCCCAATAGGGTGATATTATATCCAGCACATCAAAGTGCTATTCCATCCAGCCATAATATTAACCGTGATGAAAGAAAGAATTGCTTATAGCGGACTATACCTGGTTCAGTGCAACGGTGGCGTCCACCCACCCCGATGCGCGTTTCGCTGTCAGCTTCTTCTGGGGGCGTGGTTTTGTGAGGGATATGGGAGTATTTAAAAATCCACGGAACCAATGGCAATGTGTTGTGAAATTAGAAGGTGTGTCAAAGGTGTGACGCTCAGGGGGCGTGTCGGCGCATGTACGATGATACCACTGCCCACGGTACAGCTTGACTTCCTGGATATCGCTCAGTGAACCGCATGCCTGGAACGCAAGCGGTCACATACAGAGCGCGTCCAGAAGTCTGCCTGGGTTGGGGAAATCAGCACATGCGTACTCCACCCTGCAGTTCACAGGGAAAAAGTGCCGAAGTGCGGAGTAAAGAAGATGAAGCGAGGTAGTCTGTGCAATAAGCATTTAATAAGGTGCCAATAATACAGTGATTATAAAAGATTAATATAATTCCTGAATAGACTATAATCTAAAGTGCATAAAGTGCGAAGGTGAATATATAAGGGGTACACATATATATATATATATATATATATATATATATATATGTATATATATAAATCATATAATATAAATATCATAATGTACAGGAAAAAAGGGGGCAGGATTAACAGGAAAAAAATTATACTATAAAATAAACACAGTAAATAATAAATATATATATATACCTTAATCCAAATTAATGCCCATAAGTGCCAAAAAGAAGAAGGACAAGAATAACTAAATTATTCAGGAAAACTTGATATACAAGAAAAAAAAGAAAAAAGTGAATGACAAAAAGACAGTCCATCGCCAAGTGAAAAAATACTTATATGTATATGGTTCCAACTTGATAGTAGCCATACAAAGAATCCTCCGCAGAAAATTGTGATAATGGATGAATAGCTTCAGACATAGTACAATATGCCCACAATGGAGGACAATATTGATAACTAGAGGAACACAAACATAAATAAAGGTTAAATTTGATAAAAACCATAAACATATACAGTCATGGCCAAAAGTTTTGAGAATGACACAAATATCAATTTTTACAAAGTCTACTGCTTCACTTTTTCTAATGGCAATTTGCATATACTCCAGAATGTTATAAAGAGTGATCAGCTTAACAGCAATTACTTGCAAAGTCAATATTTGGCTAGAAAATTAACTTTATCCCCAAAACACATTTCAACATCATTGCAGCCCTGCCTTAAAAGGACCAACTAACCTCTTTTCAGTGATTGCTCCATTAACACAGGTGTGGGTGTTGATGAGGACATGGCTGGAGATCAATCTGTCATGATTAAGTAAGAATGACACCACTGGACACTTTAAAAGGAGGCTGGTGCTTGGCATCATTGTTTCTCTTCTGTTAACCATGGTTATCTCTAAAGAAACACGTGCAGTCATCATTGCAATGCACAAAAATGGCCTAACAGGGAAGAGTATCGCAGCTAGAAAGATTGCACCTCAGTCAACAATCTATCGCATCATCAAGAACTTCAAGGAGAGAGGTTCCATTGTTGCCAAAAAGGCTACAGGGCGCCCAAGAAAGACCAGCAAGCGCCAGGACCGTCTCTTAAAGTGTTTCAGCTGTGGGATCGGGCTACCAGCAGTGCAGAGCTTGCTCAGGAATGGCAGCAGGCAGGTGTGAGTGTATCTGCAAGCACTGTGAGGCGGAGACTCTTGGAGCAAGGCCTGGTCTCAAGGAGGGCAGCAAAGAAGCCACTTCTCTCCAGAAAAAACATCATGGACAGACTGATATTCTGCAAAAGGTACAGGCAGTGGACTGCTGAGGACTGGGGTAAAGTTATTTTCTCTGAAGAATCCCCTTTTCGATTGTTTGGGACATCAGGAAAACGCCTCATTCGGAGAAGACAAGGTGAGCGCTACCACCAGTCTTGTCTCATGCCAACTGTTAAGCATCCTGAAACCATTCATGTGTGGGGTTGCTTCTCAGCCGAGGGAATCGGCTCTCTCACAGTCTTGCCTAAAAACACAGCCATGAATAAAGAATGGTACCAGAATGTCCTCCAAGAGCAACTTCTCCCAACCCTCCAAGAGCAGTGTGGCGATCAACAACGCCTTTTCCAGCATGATGGAGCACCTTGCCATAAAGCAAAGGTGATAACTAAATGGCTAAGGGAACAAAACATAGAGATTTTGGGTCCATGGCCTGGAAACTCCCCAGATCTTAATCCCATTGAGAACTTGTGGTCAATCATCAAGAGACGGGTGGACAAACAAAAACCTAAAAATTCTGACAAAATGAAAGCATTGATTGTGCAAGAATGGACTGCTATCAGTCAGGATTTGGTCCAGAAGTTGATTGAGAGCATGCCAGGGAGAATTGCAGAGGTCCTGAAGAAGAAGGGTCAACACTGCAAATATTGACTTGCTGCATTAACTCATTCTAACTGTCAATATAAGCTTTTGTTACTCATATGTTTGCAATTATATTTCTGTCTGTGATAAAAACATCTGTCAAACACAAACATAGAAAAATATTTAGAGTTGAGAGTCCTCAGTGGTTGATACCTTTTAATGGCTAACTGAAAGATGGTAACAAATTGCAAGCTTTCGAGACTACTCAGGTCTCTTCATCAGGCTGAACTAATACAAAATCTGAAGAATCACATAAAGGTATCACCTTAAGAATGCTCTTGTCATAATTGGATGGAAAAGTATTCACATCGATTTTTCTGGCTAACACGGTACCACAATATAATTTATTATTGTACACCATATTTATACACAAAAACACAGAAAAAATGCAATAGGTAAGACAAGTGACGTGAAGCAGAATAGTCATTATGGCAGAGGGATGAGCATAAATATTGGAACAGTTCATAGATAAGGAGAGAAAGTTTTATTACCCTCTGATTGGGGTCTGGTAATGTTTTGTGATGTTTTCACAGGGTATTTGGAGTAAATTCCTTAATTGATGTAATAGGCCATAAAACCATGTCAGATTTTGTATTAGTTCAGCCTGATGAAGAGACCTGAGTAGTCTCGAAAGCTTGCAATTTGTTACCATCTTTTCAGTTAGCCATTAAAAGGTATCAACCACTGAGGACTCTCAACTCTAAATATTTTTCTATCTACTGGCTAACACGGTACGAAGATATACATCTTTACTGAAACACAAACATAAAAACCAGAGGGCAGCAGATCATGTGAAAATATAATATTTGTGTCATTCTCAAAACTTTTGGCCATGACTGTAGACCAAAACAACACCTAAACAAATATAAATAGAACCCAAAACCCCTAAAAAGATATATAACCCAATAAATAATTAAGGAATTGATATAGAATAAACACTAATTTATAAAAAAGCAGCAAATCCAAAACTTTCTTTCTTTCATCACGGTTAATATTATGGCTGGATGGAATAGCACTTTGATGTGCTGGATATAATATCACCCTATTGGGCTGTCTTATTTGAGGCTGTCTGTATAGTTTATATTCCATGATTCTCTGAGCACACTGCTGTTATCAGTATATATATGGACTTGTGTTAAGAATTTGGCTGTTTTCTTGATTAATTCCATCCTGTGTACCTATGATCCGTTAATATATTGATTGCTCTGGCTATATTATAATCTACCTGGTACAGTTCCAACTATGATGTTTTAGTGATTCATGAGTCTGGATTAATATTTTCATCTTTTTGATATATAAGCACTATTTCTATTTATTATACACACTGATGTCTTTATTTTTTGTTAATTTCTAATTTTTGGTGCCTATTTATTATAATCTGACTCAGTATCAATTCTTATTATCATTAATTTCCATGGTGGCGTCCTCTTTGGTACATTCCGTGTATTGATGTTTTTTAATTTTTGTTTTTTAAAAATTTGTGAAATAAAAATTATTTTAATTGGATCACTTTGTCTCTGATGTGAATATATACATCATTGTGGTTTTTCTGATTGTTTTTGAAGTGCCTACATATATTTCAGACGTTTTTTCCTTGATTAATTCAAAATAAGAGTGCAGTATATGGTGTATACAGGGTCATACACATTGTGTGCGGTTTATAGAGTGTATATACACTGCTGTATTATACTTTTCATATACAGGTTATAATGACTGTTATTCTTTGTATAGAGGTGAGTGTGCCATGTATAATATATGGTATATACAGCGTAGTGTCGCATACACTGCTGTATTCTACAATATACAACAGTTCCAATGCTCCATACCTAATATACAGTGTAATGTACAGTGTATATGATGTAACCTGTATAAGATGTGACATTGGCTTGCCCCCCCCTAGTTTTGATCCTAGGTACGTCCATGTCTGCGTAGTATATTGCACGCCGTAGTCCTCCATGTAGCATAATGCACATCATTTCCCTTCCATATAATATATAGACCTATGTACTCCATATAGTTAATGCACTCCCATAGTCATCCATATAGTATAATGCAACCTATAGTCATCCATAGAGTATAATGCACTCCCCATACTACCCCATATAGCATAGTGCACGCGATAGTCAGTATAATGCACCCATAGCCTCCATATAGTGACAACTCCCATAGTCCTCCATATAGAATGCACAGTTGTCTAATAGCAATGCACTCCCATAGTCCTCTTATATAGTATATGCAAGCATTGCCCCAATATGCTCCATATAGTATAATGGTCCATTGTCTCCATATAGCATAAGCATCCCTAGTCCTCCATGCATTTTATGCACCCACATTATCCATAGTTCTCCATATATGCATAATGCACCCCACAGTCCTCAAAATATTTAAAATGCACTCCCAGTATTCCATAGTATAATACAATCCTCATAGTCCTCCATATAGTATAATGCATCCTACATAGTCCTCCATATAGTATAATGCACTACATAGTCCTCCATATAGTATAATGCATTCTACATAGTCCTTCATATAGTATAATGCACTATCTTTAGTCCTTCATGAAATATAATGCTCTCCTAATAGCCCCCCTATGGTATAATGCACTTCCCATAGTATTTTATATAGTATAATACATGCCCCACAGTTCTCCATACAGTAAGTATAATACACTCCCCATAGCCCTTTATATAGTATAATGCACTCCCCATAGTCCTCCATATAGTATAATGCACTATCTTTAGTCCTTCATGAAATATAATGCTCTCCTAATAGTCCCCTATGGTATAATGCACTCCCATAGTATTTTATATAGTATAATACACGCCCCATAGTTCTCCATACAGTAAGTATAATACACTCCCCATAGCCCTTTATATAGTATAATGCACTCCCCATAGTCATCCATATAGTATAATGCAACCTATAGTCATCCATAGAGTATAATGCACTCCCCATACTACCCCATATAGCATAGTGCACGCGATAGTCAGTATAATGCACCCCATAGTCCTCCATATAGTGTAACACACTCCCCATAGTCCTCCATATAGAATGCACCCAGTTGTCCTACATATGGCATAATGCACTCCCCATAGTCCTCTGTATATTATAGTACCTCATAGTCCTCCATATAGCATAATGCACCCAATATGCCTCCATATAGTATAATGGTCCCCATTGTACTCCATATAGCATAACGCACTCCCCCTAGTCCTCCATGCAGTTTCATGCACCCCACAGTTATCCATACAGTATAATGCACTCTCCATAGTTCTCCATATAGCATAATGCACCCCACAGTCCTCAAAATAGTAAAATGCACTTCCCAGTACTCCATAGTATAATACAATCCTCATAGTCCTCCATATAGTATAATGCATCCTACATAGTCCTCCATATAGTATAATGCACTACATAGTCCTCCATTATAGTATAATGCACTATCTTTAGTCCTTCATGAAATATAATGCTCTCCTAATAGCCCCCCTATGGTATAATGCACTCCCCATAGTATTTTAAATAGTATAATACATGCCCCACAGTTCTCCATACAGTAAGTATAATACACTCCCCATAGCCCTTTATATAGTATAATGCACTCCCCATAGTCCTCCATATAGTATAATACACCTCAAAGTCCTCCATACAGTATTCTGGTCACAATATATTCATTAATTTAAAAAAAATGCAATACTAACCTTTCCTCCTTGTTCCTCCGCTGCTCCAATCTCTGCAGTGATCGCTCTGATGAAGCCACACATCTCAATACAGTAGGCGCTATGTGGTGACATTATAGCACCTGCTGCACCGAGATGTCAGACGCAAAGAGAAAATGATAGAGGGATATTAAATTTAACTGTATTGGCAAACAGTATGCTGAAACAGTTGAACGAGCGATGACAGTTTGGGGAGCGCTCACAGGTCCCAAAGCAGCCTGGTGGCTTACCGCCATCGGCGGTATGCCACTAAGTACAATATAAGTCTTTTGTTTTATTTTTGTGAAGTTCACAGTGCAGTATAACTGGTACGACTGTTTTTTAAAAAAAGAGTCTAGGATCAGTGTGAGAGGTTCGGATATTTCAGCATAATTGGCAGCGACATAAGATGTAATGAGGACCAGATGGGTGATGGGGTTGGAGCAATTTTTATTTTTACATGTGTGACAAAGTCACTAGCAAAGTGCTGGAAGGGAGATATGTTTCACTGAGGTTTTTGGCTTCAGTGATTTGAAACCCAGAAGTTTTGCTTTTGCACGCTAAGTGTTGATAGGGGTTTAGTCAACCATTTTGTTTAAGGGCTGCGATTTTGTGGGCAACCATAGAGCAGGTGGGAGGTTGTCCACCTTTTCTCCACTCCAGGGTGTGGTCTGCGGCTTAAGCAGTCAGCCTCCAGAAGCATTCAGGGTTCAGTGTGTTTGGAGAGAGTTACTCCAGGAAAGTGGTTGTGTTGATGCTAAACTGAATCATGTTTTTGCTAACCCTGAGTGGGCAGATCCCCACAAACATAAGGACTGTGAGATACCATTTTTTGTTTTTCCTGTTTATTTTACTTCAACATGGTTTATGCTGCATGTACCTAATAAACCAGTGAAGGATTTAAAGACACAGTGTTCCCGTTTCTACCTCAGTGTACTGCTGAGTAAGCTGATCTACCACACGTTACATTTATTATGTTTTGGGGACTGGAGAGACCCCAGCGCATATTCAGGGACATTAAGTTAGAGAAGAATAACTTTTCAGTAAATCAAATTTTCAGGAAACATTTCACAGGAACAGGTGAACTTGAATTTTGTATGATCTGCTCATCTCTAACCCCTTATTGAAATAGCGACTGGGAATGAGGTTAAAGCGCCCTCCCCAGAGTCAAAAATTCTCTGGGGTTTCAGCTATCAGGGGTAGTTGAGACCCTGGAGAATACGATCAGGGCTGTTTTTTTCCGGTCCCCTATTATGTGATTGCCGTTTTTCAATGAATTACTGCGATCAAGTAATAAAAAAGTGCCAGCTATTAAAAAAGTTCTTTCTTCTGACATTGTATTTAATAGGAGAAATGAGGTCCCCAAGTCCACCCGATTCCTACGCAATCCCCTGACCCTTCGCTGGCTAGAAACCTGCAACAGCTGGGATTTTTCCTATTGGTTCATTTTGATCATTGTGATAGACCCTATCACAGTGATCACAGTTAGTGATGGGAAAACACTAAAATGCTCGGGTGCTCGAGTCGAGCAAATTGGAATACTCTGGTACTCGGACAGAGCAACGAGCCCAATGTAAGTCTTATGGGAGACCCGAGCATTTTTGCTGCGATCCCCCCGGGGGTCCTTTTAAGGTCTAAATACATCTGAAAATGATGGAAACACTGCTCAAATGACAAGGGTACATCTTGAGGATCGCCCCTGGAAGCATTTCTGACTCCTAGTTCACAGCTTTAAACAATGTCAGAGTTTCATGCCATTTTTACAGGTGCACCAAAAAACATACCTAAATGAAACTAAAACGGATTTTGCTGGGAAATATATTAAGGTACATCCTTTCCAGGTTAATGACTTGTATATAAGGTAAAATAATTAACCCCAGACCAAAATGTTCCTCCACCACTTGGGCTATGTTGAGACGCAGCGTTTTTCAACTTTAACGTTGCTTTCAGCCGAAACAAATGCATTCACAGGGAAATGTCTTAGTAACATTTATCAACCTAAGCTGGCCATATGGTGTGTGATACATAAGCAGACATATCTTGTTTCATTTATGAAGGAGGGACTCTTAGGGCCTGTGCACACATTGCGGATTTGCCTGCGGGCTTTTCCGCACAGAATCCGCACCTCTTGGCAGAAAACGCAGGTGCGGTTTTGACGCGTTTTTTGTGCGGATTTGCCCTGCGGTTTTACACCTATAATGGAATAGGTGTAAAACCGAAGCGGAATCCGCACAAAGAATTGACATGCTGCGGTTTTAAAACCACACCAAATCCGCGTGGAAAATTCTGCATCATGTGCACAGCTTTTTTTTTTCCATAGATTTATATTACACAGTGCCCTGCCTGCGGAACTGCAGCGGAACCGCAGGCAAATCCGCAACGTGTGCACAGGCTCTTAAAGTCACAGAGCCTATTTTTACAGGAGCATCAGGCATTAATCTGCTTAAAGGGCCATTATTAAACAGTGGGTCTCAAACTGTTATTGCCTATGCAGTGAGTGGATGGGCTGCCAAGAATTACGACACACTCCAATACCCTTTTCACAAGATGTACAGGAGGGCTTCCATAAAAAATGTTGCATTGAATGCAAGGCCTGCCCTGCTACCAAGTCATATGCAACCCAATAAGCCTTTGAACCCAGGTACTGGATGGGCACAGGAAAATCTAATTCACATTATTCATTTTGTACTCCCATTCTGTTTTCTTATGCATTGACTACAAGGCCTGCCCTGCTACCAAGTCATATGCACCCCAATAACCCCAATCCCCCCTTGGAAGAAACATGGAGGGCCTCTTAACAAAAAATGTCCCATTGAAAAAGAGAGGGTCTCCTAGACTTGTAATGCCTGGCCAACGTTTTCCTCTCTGGGGTACACCTCAACCTTTTCCATAACAAGTATTTAACACCCAGCAAAAACCCCCACCCTTGTTAGGATTTTGACACTGGCTGGAGCAGCACAGAACACGTTAACCCTGGTGATCTAGTGGCGGTGGATGATGAGCCGTGGAGGAAGGCCTGATTAAAAACTAGGCCAAATTTAAAGGAGTGGGTCTTCTACACTTGGAATGCCCATACACTAAGTGTATGGGCTGGCAAACATTTTCCCCTGTGGGGTACACCTCAACTTTTTCTATAAGGCCGGCGTCACACACAACTACAAAAAATCGGTCCGTTTTAGTCGGTCGATTGTCGGATCACAATGCAAACATCACACATCCTTCTGTCATCCGATTTTCCTTCAAAGATGCGATTTAGTCGCATGTGTGTGTACCTTGTAACATCCGATTTTCATCCGACCTGCGAGAATTTCTCGCAGGCTTTCAAAACTGACATAATGGATCCAAAAGAATAGTATTTCAATCACAAAAGAAAGAATAGATATATACACATAGAACACACTATATATATATATATATATATATACAACACACATGTCATTGTGACATATATATATATATATATATATATATATATATATATTTATTTATTTATAGTTCCTAGACTTCTACATACTGTTATAGCCGCTAATTCAATTGCCGGCTTTTGTGAAATCACAGAAGCCGACATGAAATGATACATTGTTTCCACACAGTTAACCATGTCATTTCCTGTATTTTGATATTTGTTTAGAACTTACAATTACATGAGTGTATTTGTGCAAAATTTCAGACATGTAGGGGTTAATTAAAGGTGTAAATTCGTTGAAAAAAAATGCGTGGGCTCCCGCTGTATTTTCTCCACCAGACAGACAAAGCAAGCGAGTGGGGGCAGATAATAACAGCCTAGGGAGGGTACATTTTTTTGGTGCCCCCCCTGGCTACTAACATCTGCCCCCAGACACCCCAGAAAGGGCAAATCTATAATTAGATTCGCCCTTTCTGGCACTTTGCCCGTCTATTCCCATTGCCCTGTAGCGGTGGCGAATGGGTTAATAATGTCACCTTAATGTCACCTTAGTATTGAAAGGTGACCTTAAGGCAGGTTAATAATTGAGAGCTGTCAATTAGACAACTATCAATTATTAATCCTATTGTATGATAGAAAAATCAAACACACACAGTTTAATAAAAAAGAAGTTTAATGAAATAATCACACAGTTTTTGACCATATTTTATTTTCCTGCTAAAACCATTTCCTGTAATAAAAATAAAATAAAAAAGCAAAATGATTCTTACCAATCCGATGTACAGTCAGGTCCCACGGTGTAATCCATCAGAAAGGGTTAACAGGTTACAGGTCGCAGAGAGCTAATAATGCTGTCTCAGACCTGTATTCCCCTGAATGAATAAGTTAAGGGTATGCCACGCAAAACAACATCGCTAACGGGATCGCTAAAAAACGTCACTATTTAGCGATCCCGTTAGCGATGTTGTTGTGTGCGGCATCTACCAGCGACGTGGCCCCTGCTGTGATCTCGTCGTCGTCCTGATCATTCCGGACCCTATTTTCATCGCTGGCGCCCCGCTGGTAAGTATCTAATCGCTGAGTGTGGCACCTTTTTTAGCGATTTAGCGGTACTTTTGTACCGCTAAAGTCGTTAAGGAGATCACTAACCGCGATAGCGTCCTTAACGATATTGCTAAATTAGGTAGCTACTAGCGATATAGAAACAATCCCGCTAGCGATCTCATTAGTATGCGACGCTAACGAGATCGCTAGCGGGATTGTGTAGTGTGGCAGTACCTTTACTCTCCCAGCGAAAGGAGAGGAATAGATTCATGAATGGAGCTTAATTGATTTATTGCCACTTTCACTTGAGTGACCTGACCTAACGTGAAAGTGGACACAATCAATTAAGCTTCATTCATGAATCACATCCTCTCCTGTCGGCAGGAGATAAGCTCATTCATTCAGGAGCTATCAGATGAGCACGCAGGATTACTTGCGCTGCTTATCTGATTGCTAAATCAAATACCCAAGAAAGTATATGAAAACCAGAGCCAGTTTATAGAAAAATACAAAAACAATTTTATTGAATTACAGAACAATTTAAAAAGACATAACAATCATCGTATATGATATTAATGACAAAGAAGAAGGCAAAAAAAAACCTAAAAACCGTTATTCAAAAATGTAAATGCATGAAAAAATACATAAAGGATACTGGTATAATGTCAAGAAAAAATGATGACTATGCTGTGGTATACATATATAGATCTGTCAAAGTGAAGTGCCTAGTGCACATCTCAAAGGGATTATAAATATAGTGTTTTGACATTTGTCCCATCAATAGGAGGATAATCAAAGAATATTATTTAGCATAATAGAAAAGAAAAAATGTTTTTAATGTGCTCAAATGAGACAAAAAAAGGGCAAAATTATACTAAATATTAAGAGGCAAGACAAATCACGTATCCAACCTAGGCATGTCATAAATACACAGTATACATAAGCGGAAGGAACTATGTAAACATGAATCAGTACACAGGAAAAATATATCAAACGACTGCGCAAGTGCAAATACAGCCGAAAATGCTAACAGCTGATGGGTATAGAGAGGCAGACATGCCTATAATATCGAATAATAATGGTATATACCTAGATGTATACATATATAAATAGAGATAAGGCTAAAAGAGTGAATATAACAAATGGCTGCGCAAGTGCAAGTACAGCCAAAATTGCTAATGTGCTCCCATTGTAAGGTTCTATGTATATATTCCTGAAACTCAGTTTGTTCGTCAGCCATTTTACTTTCTGTCTTGCTGCAGCTATCTTGCCCTCAGTCAAAATGGAGTTTCCAGCTTGCATGTTCCTGCCCTGATTCTCTCCTTTGCTTCTTAAGCAGCCACAGCTGAGCAATCAGTGCTTCAGAATCTAGCCTGCAGTGAACCTGTGACTTGACTCCTGTAAGCCTTGGACCTTGTACTCCAGCTATTCCTACTGAGGAACTCTGAAGCACTTGTGGACTCTGAACCCTGCTCTTTGAAAGACCCACGTTTGCATGGACTTACGGTAACAGAGAAGAAGATCCTGAATCTGTATTGGAGAGTGATTGCTGAGCTTAGATTACTCTGGCCTGCTGTGTCTCCTGTTTCTGTGTCTGCAAACTGTGTGACTACTTCTGCCAACTTGTATGAAGTAATACGGGACTTTTCTATATCAAACCTGTGACTCCTGTGTTTTCATCGCACCCAAGCACAAGACGCTATATGAACTGTACTACATACATTACACCCATATATTTTACACAAAAGAAACTATTATACATGCATGTACTACTATAGTCTTTGATATACCATCATATAAGTATACAAATATTGTTGTGTCCCACAGCCAAAAGCATAGAAATCAGATATATATATAATTCCTGTGAAGATCAAATAAGCATCTAGGCAGAGTGCATATGTTGTTATCGTACTAAGCCTTACTGAATAACGGGCAGGAGAGCCCCAACGTGCGTTTCGCAAAATGCTTCCTCGAGGAAGCATTTTGCGAAACGCGCGTTGGGGCTCTCCTGCCCGTTATTCAGTAAGTTTGGATACTCTATCTGTGTTTATTGTCTCCATGTGTTATTGAGTTTACTCTGCACTACCATGTTACTTGTGGACACATGGGAAGGAATCCTTTAGCAACATGTTGCGGATTATAGTCTTTAATCACCACATTGGTATTTACATATGTGTATATATATATATATATATGCATGTTGGCAGGCTTAGTACGATAACAACATATGCACTCTGCCTAGATGCTTATTTGATCTTCACAGGAATTATATATATATCTGATTTCTATGCTTTTGGCTGTGGGACACAACAATATTTGTATACTTATATGATGGTATATCAAAGACTATAGTAGTACATGCATGTATAATAGTTTCTTTTGTGTAAAATATATGGGAGCACATTAGCAATTTTGGCTGTACTTGCACTTGCGCAGCCATTTGTTATATTCACTCTGTGCATTGATTCATGCTTGCATATACTAATACTTGTGCTTCCCCTCTATATATATATGGATATTGATTTGTATAGCATTATCTTTTAGCCTTATCTCTATTTATATATGTATACATCTAGGTATATACCATTATTATTCAATATTATAGGCATGTCTGCCTCTCTATACCCATCAGCTGTTAGCATTTTCGGCTGTATTTGCACTTGCGCAGTCGTTTGATATATTTTTCCTGTGTACTGATTCATGTTTACATAGTTCCTTCCGCTTATGTATACTGTGTATTTATGACATGCCTAGGTTGGATACGTGATTTGTCTTGCCTCTTAATATTTAGTATAATTTTGCCCTTTTTTTGTCTCATTTGAGCACATTAAAAACATTTTTTCTTTTCTATTACGCTAAATAATATTCTTTAGACTAATAATAACAAATAGTACTCGTGCTAAAAACAGACACACTACCAGTACTGATTGCGACACATACCTTAGTTTGCAAGGGATTCTATGAATGAATGTTCGAATGATGAAACAGCAATGAACTTATTGTAATAAGTAAACCCTTTCGTGGATACTAGAGAAAGAAAAAGATGTGTATGAACAGCTCTAAAAAAAAGTCATAATAATCCATTCTTGGATAAAGAAAAAGGTGCAAAGAAAGATATTGTGAATATAGATGTGCTTATATAAATGCAACTTGGTTATAAAAATGCCGTGCTTAAACTGCAGTATAATAAAACCGCAGAAGTAACCATGCGGTATTCAAAGTATCCTAACAACCAGCATAAAACAATATATCAATTGCCCATTTACTTGGTGAAAAAAAGTAAAGTGATATATTAAACCATGAAATCCTGAATCCTAAGTGGCAAATTTTGGAACCAGTGATACAAAACAGATACTCTGGCGGTACCTTATATGAAAAAACAATTGCCCGGTGATCTATCCAGAAATGGTAGTACTTCGCTTGAGATGTTAATTCCAGAACGGTCCGATGAATGAGAAAAAAATAATAAGTAGAAATCCTAGAGAGCTGCCCCGGCCGGTGCACTACTAAGTAAAGAGGAAGCCGAATACATTGAAACATTACATCCTAGAATAGCGGTATTTTATTATTTACCAAAAATTCACAAGAACCAGACTAATCCCCCGGGTCGTCCTATTATTTCAGGTATTGGCAATCTGACTTCAAATTTGTCCCATTATGTAGATTGCCATTTACAAAAGTTAGTCCCGAATTTACCTGCATACCTGAAAGATAGTAAGCATATTCTCCAAATTTTAAATCAATTTGAATGGGACAGTAATTTCATATTAGGGACACTAGATATTACATCATTGTATACTGCCATTCAGCATGATAAGGGCACTGAAGCTCTAGAATATTTTTTAAACAAATCAGAAAATATTTCCCAAGAAAGGATTGATTTTATTAAGGAATGTTCTTATTTTATATTAACGCACAATTATTTTAAACATGAAAAGAACTACTACACCCAGCAATGGGGTACAGCCATGGGGACCAGGTTCACGCCTAGCTACGCAAATTTATATGTAGGTAGATGGGAAGATACGTACATTTACCAAGATGGTAATCTACGCGCGGACCTGGCCCTATGGCTTTGTTTTATTGACGATGTCTTTTTTATTTGGAAAGGGGGGAGGGACTCACTCAATATGTTTTTAAATGGTTTAAATAAAAATCAGTTTTATCTTGAATTTAATGCCACCATTAGTACGGAAAGTGTACACTTTTTAGATTTAGATATTTCTATTAAAGATGGGACCATTAATACATGCACTTTTATGAAACCCACGGATTCAAATAGTTTTATTGCCACGAATAGCTGCCATCTTCCAAAATGGCTGCTAAATGTTCCACGTAGCCAACTTTTAAGATTACATCGTAATTGTTCCAATACAGTGGATTATGTGAAAGAAGCCGACACACTTATTACCAAATTTTTGAGCAAAGGCTATAAGGAAGAATTTCTATCCGATATTAAAGAAAATGTTAAAAAAATCCCTAGGGAGGAAATTCTATATAATACTAAACTTAGGAAGGACACTCTATCCGAATCTCCGGATGTAATATCTGTCCCCTTAATAACACAATATAATTCTAATGTATATCTTTTTAAAAAAATAGTTTTAAAACATTGGGGACTCCTGAGAGATGACAAAATCATTGGAGACAAAATTACTGAAAATCCGAGCTTCATCTTTAGAAAAGCGAAGAATCTTAATTATTTAATTGCTCCAACTGTACGTAATTTGGAAAAACCACTAGATACGTGTGTCGGTCCTTTCAAAACAATTTTAAAAGGTTTTCATCCCTGTAAAAAATGTATAACTTGCAAAACATTGCATCTTACTAAACAAGTTACCATTTCTTCTAAAAGCGGAACTAAATTCGAAATTATGGACTTTATAACATGCAAAACAACAGGAGTAATTTATGCTATTGAATGTCCATGTAAAAAATTGTATATCGGACGCACAATACGCCCTTTATGCAGACGAATCGGAGAACATCTGTGTAATATAAGAAATAACGTGGATACACATCCTTTATCCAGACATTTTAAACTGGTACACAAAGGATCCGTTGAGGGCACAAAGGTTATCGGTATTAAAGTGGTTAAGAAAGACTGGCGAAATGGAGATTTTATCAAGCAAATGTCTAGGGAAGAAACTAGATGGATTTTTGAACTGGACACTCTAAGACCTAAAGGATTAAATAATGATGTGGAACTATTTGCCTTTAATTAACTAATACAGATCCAGAACCTATTTATATGAGCCAAGTGCAGACAGAGCCATCCCTGATGAAGGAGGCCGAAAGCTCTCCGAAACGCGTAGGAATTATTTTGGCTCTATCTGCACACCGTAGCTTTTACTAGCCATCACGTGATCCATCACGTGTTAGCACCCGGACATTGCAGCCGCTTTGTTACCACCGTCGCACGCCAGCACCGTCGCTTGAGGATTATTTACATCTCCCTGCTTGCAGCCGTGCAGAGGCGACAGTGAGGAGGAGAGTTTGCCACCGGCCGGGGCAGCTCTCTAGGATTTCTACTTTATTTTTTTTCTCATTCATCGGACCGTTCTGGAATTAACATCTCAAGCTAAGTACTACCATTTCTGGATAGATCACCGGGCAATTGTTTTTTCATATAAGGTACCGCCAGAGTATCTGTTTTGTATCACTGGTTCCAAAATTTGCCACTTAGGATTCAGGATTTCATGGTTTAATATATCACTTTACTTTTTTTCACCAAGTAAATGGGCAATTGATATATTGTTTTATGCTGGTTGTTAGGATACTTTGAATACCGCATGGTTACTTCTGCGGTTTTATTATACTGCAGTTTAAGCACGGCATTTTTATAACCAAGTTGCATTTATATAAGCACATCTATATTCACAATATCTTTCTTTGCACCTTTTTCTTTATCCAAGAATGGATTATTATGACTTTTTTTAGAGCTGTTCATACACATCTTTTTCTTTCTCTAGTATCCACGAAAGGGTTTACTTATTACAATAAGTTCATTGCTGTTTCATCATTCGAACATTCATTCATAGAATCCCTTGCAAACTAAGGTATGTGTCGCAATCAGTACTGGTAGTGTGTCTGTTTTTAGCGCGAGTACTATTTGTTATTATTAGTCTAATTTCCTTTTTCTCCTTGTGGTTTGGAGTTTTGTACTTTCTGCTGATCTGGCACATATACACCTGCGCCGCTACACACTTTTAATTAAATAATATTCTTTGATTATCCTCCTATTGATGGGACAAATGTCAAAACACTATATTTATAATCCCTTTGAGATGTGCACTAGGCACTTCACTTTGACAGATCTATATATGTATACCACAGCATAGTCATCATTTTTTCTTGACATTATACCAGTATCCTTTATGTATTTTTTCATGCATTTACATTTTTGAATAACGGTTTTTTAGGTTTTTTTTTGCCTTCTTCTTTGTCATTAATATCATATACGATGATTGTTATGTCTTTTTAAATTGTTCTGTAATTCAATAAAATTGTTTTTGTATTTTTCTATAAACTGGCTCTGGTTTTCATATACTTTCTTGGGTATTTGATTTAATAATATATATGAATGAGCGCTTACAAATTGGCCTCTTTTTGGTTAATTATCTGATTGCTAGTTAACCCTTTGTGAAGGATTACATCGTGGGACGTGACAGATCGCCAGATAGGTAAGAATAATGTTGTTTTATTATTTTACATTTATTTTAGAAGAACAAGGGCTTCGAACGGATTAAGAGTTAAATAAAAGATGGTCAAAAATATGTGTTTTTATTTCATTAAAATAATTTATTCTTAAAGTGTGTCTGTGTTTTTTTATTTACTTCAATAGGATTAATAATTGATAGTTGTCTAATTGACAGCTCTCAATTATTAACCTGCCTTAAGGTCACCTTTCAATACTAAGGTGACATTAAGGTGACATTATTAACCCATTCGCCACCGCTAAAGGGCAATGGGAATAGACGGGCAAAGTGCCAGAAAGGGCGAATCTAATTATAGATTTGCCCTTTCTGGGTGTCTGGGGGCAGATGTTAGTAGCCAGGGGGGGCACAAAAAAATGTACCCTCCCTAGGCTGTTATTATCTGCCCCCACTCGCTTGCTTTGTCTGTCTGGTGGAGAAAATACAGCAGGAGCCCACGCATTTTTTTTTCAACGAATTTACACCTTTAATTAACCCCTACATGTCTGAAATTTTGCAGCAAATACACTCATGTAATTGTAAGTTCTAAACAAATATCAAAATACAGGAAATGACATGGTTAACTGTGTGGAAACAATGTATCATTTCATGTCGGCTTCTGTGATTTCACAAAAGCCGGCAATTGAATTAGCGGCTATTACAGTATGTAGAAGTCTAGGAACTATAAATATATGTAATAAAATATATATATATATATGTCACAATGACATATATATATATATATATATGTATTCTATGTGTATATATCTATTCTTTCTATTCCTAGGCTTTTCTAAAGGACACCGATGCGATTTAATCGCAAGCCACACATGCGGTCCGTTTGTAATCAGATTTTTCATCGCTCCCATAGACTTGCATTGGCGATAGTCGACCCACAATCGGTGACAATCGCAGCATGCTGCGATTGCACACGGACGTTTAAAACGGACCACAAAAAATCTGATACTGGGAGCTGCTCCATAGATTAACATAGGGCAGACTGCAATGCGATTTTTCATCGTATTGCAGTCGTCCGATTCTGTCGCCAGTGTGACGCCGGCCTAACAAGTATTTTACGCCCAGCAAAAACACCCACCCATGTTAAGAATTAGACACTGGCTGTCGCAGCACGGAACACGTTAACCCTGGTGACCTACAGGCAGTGGCTGATGAGACGTGGAGGAAGGCCTAATTAAAAACTAGGCCCAATGTAAAGGAGGGGCTCTCCTACACTTGGAATGACCATACTGTTGTGAACACGTTGGAGGCGACTTTGGAGCTGGGGCTCCCTCCGGTGGTTGCTGAGGGTAATGAACTAATTGCTGAATGGCTTTCAGCTGGGTCCAATTGGTCTGATATAAGTGACCTGAACTCCCATCAGCCTTGCCGGTAATCAATTGTTCTTCCAGGTCTTGCTTGGAGCTCAGCTTGCATTCCTGCTTCCATTCAGATAAGTGACTTGTTGTTTTTTTTTCCACTGGTTGGATTTTCCTTGCTTGTTTGCTGCCTTGCAGTAGACTTCAGCCTGGTCCCCTTTTGGGGCCTGGCTCTGCATTTGTGCTCAGTTTGTGTTTGCACTTTTGCTCTATTCCTGTGTCACTTTTTATTTGCTGAATTGCTGTGTGTTACACCAGAGATCTGATTTAGGTGGTAGAGATCGTGTGATCTCAGTTTTTTTGTTAATCAGAAGTGTTGGTATTTTTGTCAGGGTTTTTTGGGTTGCAGTCAGAATTCTTTCCTATACTTTTCTATCTAGACAGTATTGGCCCCAGCGTTTGCTCATTCTATTTTCTGTCTGTGTTCGTATTTTCTTCTTGTCTAACCGCCATTACATGTTTGGGGACTTCCTATTTCTTTGGGGGTTCTGCTACGGGGCAGTTAGCTTTCATCTTTCTGTCTTTAGGTGTAGCCATCTCTCCGGCTGTGACGAGGCATCTAGAATCACCGTATGTACGCTCCACGGCTACTACTAGTGTTGCAGTTAGTTTAGGGTTCTGCAACCCAGTAGTTTCCAGCCTCTCTGGTGTATTGCTACTTCGGCTATTTTTGCTATTTCTCCTCAGCTACCGAAAAATAACAGTATTACCGGCCAAACTGAAAATTCTATGGTACTCAACAAAAGGGAAAAATAGTAAAAAGGGAAAGAAAAAAAAGGAGTTGTCAGAAAATTTTTTTTTCTGTTTGTTGCATTTTTTCCCTCTTTTTCTCTGGGTGCTGAGGAGGAATTTTTTCTTTGTCCTCAATGGAGTTTACACAGTTGTCTGGCCTTCTGGAGCGGCTTGCCGCTGAGGTTCAGAAGATTACTGCCTATCTTGCTGGGTTGCCTGTTGTGGAACCTAGAATCCCCATGCCAGATTTATTCTTGGGGGATCGGTCTCAATTTCTGAATTTTAAAAATAACTGCAAGTTGTTTTTTGCCTTAAAACCCAAATCCTCAGGGAACGCAGCACAGCAGGTTCAAATTGTCATCTCTCTGCTGCGCGGCGACCCTCAGGATTGGGCTTTTTCACTGACACCTGGAGATCCTGTTTTGAATATGTTGATGTATTTCTTCAGGCTCTGGGGTTATTGTAAGATGAACCTAATGTCACTGATCAAGCTGAAAAGACCTTGTTGGCATTAAATCAGGGTCGTGAAGACATTGAGTTGTACTGTCAGAAATTCCGAAAGTGGGCAGTCCTGACCAAATGGAATGATGATGCTTTGGTAGCCCTTTTTCGGAAGGGTCTGTCAGAAAATGTAAAGGACGTTATGGTGGGATTCCCTGTTCCCTCTGGTCTCAATGATTCTATGTCTTTGGCTATTCAAATTGACAGACGTTTGCGTGAGCACAGAGGTATGCGTGAGATAGTGTTGCCTTGTGAGCCAGCTCCTGAGCCCATGCAGTGTGATGGTGTGACTTCTGGGGCTCAGCGTCATGAGTTTCAAAAGCGCAGTGGGTTATGTTTCTACTGTGGTGACACTTCTCATGCTATTTCCGTTTGCCCTAAGCGGGGAAGACGTTTTGCGCGCTCAGTTGTCTTGGGTAGTGCTCAGACTAAATTTCTGTTGACTGTTACCCTGATTTGCTCCCTGTCCACATTTTTGGCTCAGGATTTTGTTGATTCAGGAGCAGCTATTAACCTGATGGATTTTGACTTTGCCAAACGTTGTGGGTTTCCCATGATACCCCTGCGGAAGTCTATTCCTTTGCTGGGCATTGATTCTACCCCTTTGGCGGAGAATAAACCCCAGTTTTCTACTCAGGTGATAATGAGGGTTGAACCAGATCATCAGGAGAGTTGCAAATTTCTGGTGTTGCATAATCTGCATGACATTATTGTATTGGGTTTCCCTTGGTTACAGACTCATAATCCTGTTTTGGATTGGAAATCTGTGTCTGTGACCAGTTGGGGCTGCTAATGTGTTAATACTGACACTCCTGTTTTTTCTGCCTCTCCCCAGTCTCAGGATGTCCCTGACTTTTTGACTGAGTTTTCTGATGTGTTTAGTGAGTAAGTCTGCATCCTTACCTCCTCACAGGAGCTATGATTGCACTATAGAGTTAGTGCCTGGTGGTATATTTCCTAAAGCTCGCCTTTTTAATTTATCTGTACCTGAACACGATGCTATGCGATCTTATATCAAGGAGTCTTTGGAGAAGGGTCATATCAAACCATCCTCTTCACCCTTGGGTGCCGTTTTTTTCTTTGTGGCCTAAAAGGATGGTTCATTGAGGCCGTGTATTAACTATCACCTCCTGAATAAAATCACTGTTAAATATCAATATCCGTTACCCTTGATTTCTGACCTATTTTCCAGAGTGAAAAGTGCTAGTTGGTTAACCAAGCTTGACCTCAGGGGGGCATATAACCTTATTCGCATTAAGCACGGGGATGAATGGAAGACGGCGCTTAATACCCCAGAGGGGCATTTTGAGTACCTAGTGATGCCCTTTGGGCTTACTAATGCCCTTTCCGTCTTCCAATCCTTTATGAATGATATTTTCAGGGATTTTGTGGATAAATTTCTGATCGTTTATTTGGATGATATCTTGATTTTTTCCAACGATTGGGACTCTCATGTGAAACATGTTCGGACTGTGTTCCAGATTTTGAGAGAGAATGCACTGTATGTGAAGGGATCAAAGTGTCTTTTTGGCATACAGAAGGTTTCATTTCTGGGATTCATTTTGTCTCCGTCTGTTATTGAAATGGACCCGGTCAAGGATCAGGCCATCTGTGATTGGGTTCAACCTACTACATTGAAGGCTCTTCAGAGATTTTTGGGTTTTGCCAATTTTTATCGTAAATTTATTGGTAATTTCTCCGGTAGTGTTAAACCATTGACTGACTTGACCAAAGAGGGTTCCGATGTGGTGAATTGGCCTCCTGAGGCAGTTTCTGCGTTTGAGGAACTTAAGCAGAGATTCATTTCTGCTCCTGTTCTACGGCAGCCTGATGTTTCTCTACCGTTTCAGGTGGAGGTTGATGCTTCTGAGATTGGGGCAGGTGCCGTTTTGTCCCAATGGGATCCAGAGACCTCTAAGAGTAACCCTTGTGACTTCTTCTCTCGAAAATTTTCTCCAACTGAACGTAATAATGACGTGGGTAATCGGGAGTTATGGGCCATGAAGTGGGCCTTTGAAGAGTGGAGACATTGGCTGGAAGGAGCCAAATATCACGTGGTGGTCCTCACGGACCATAAGAACCTGGTTTAACTCGAATCTGCCAAGCGACTTAATCCTAGATAGGCCAGGTGGGCCTTGTTTTTCACACGTTTTAATTTTGTGGTTCTTTTTTTCCGAGCACTAAGAATGTTAATGCGGATGCCCTCTGGAGGAGTTTCTTTGCGGATTCTCCTGAGTTAACTGATCCTGCTCTTATTTTGAAAGAGGGTGTAGTTCTTTCCGCCATCTCGCCCAATATGAGACTGGCTCTGGAGGGATGTCAGGAGGATAAACCTGAATGCTGCCCTGTTGGGAAATTGTTTGTCCCAGACCAGTGGAAGAAGAGTGTGATGTCTGAGATTCATTGTTCCGCGTTGGCTGGTCGTCCCGGTATTTTTGGTACCAGAGACTTGGTGAGTCGGTCCTTTTGGTGGCCTACTTTGTCGCGTCACTTCAGGGACTTTGTGCAGTCCTGTGGGACTTGCTCTCGTTCCAAGCCTTGCTCTCGCTCTAGTGGTTTGTTAATGCCATTACCTGTGCCCAACAGGCCATGGACCCATATCTCTATGGATTTTATTTCCGACCTCCCTGTCTCTCAGAGAATGACTGTTATCTGGGTAATCTGTGATAGGTTTTCCAAGATGATACATCTTGTGCCATTACCTAAGTTGCCTTCCTCCTCCGAATTGGTGCCTTTGTTTTTTCAGCACGTGGTTTGATTACATGGCATTCCGTAGAACATTGTGTCTGACAGAGGAGTCCAGTTTGTTTCCAAATTTTGGAGAACATTTTGTTCTAAACTTGGGGTTCAGTTATCTTTCTCCTCTGCATTTCATCCTGACCAATGGACAAACCGAGAGAACAAACCAGACCTTGGAGACTTATTTGAGATATGTTTTGTGTCTGCTAATCAAGATGCTTGGGTCTCTTTCTTGCCTTTGGCCGAGTTTGCTCTTAATAATAGGGCTAGCTCTGCCACCTTGATGTCTCCATTTTTCTGCAATTCTGGGTTTCACCCTCGATTTTCTTCAGAACAGGCAGAGGCTTCCGTATGTCCGGGGTTGACTCTATTGTGGAGCGTATGCAGCAGATTTGGGACCAGGTAGTTGAGAGGTTGTCTCTCTCAGAAGGCCCAGCGGTTTGCCAACCGGCATAGGACTGATGGTCCTCGTTTTAAAGTGGGGGACTTGGTTTGGTTGTCCTCAAGAAATATCCCTATGAAGTTTGCGTCTCCAAAATTTAAGCCAAGGTTCATTGGACCTTATAAGATAATGGAAATTCTTAATCCGGTTTCCTTCCGTTTGCTTCTTCCAGGGACATTTAAGATCCATAACGTGTTCCACAAGTCCTTATTGAAGAGGTTTGTTGAGCCATTGGTTCCTATTGCTGCACCTCCCGACCCTGTTTTGGTTGAGGGCAATTTGGAGTATGTGGTTGAGAAAATATTGGATTCTCGTTTTGCTAGACGGGAACTCCAGTATTTGGTTAAGTGGAGAGGTTATGGTCAAGAGGACAATTCTTGGGTGTTTGCTTCGGACATCCATGCTAGGAGACTGATCCGTGCCTATCATCGAACTCATCCTGATCGGCCTGGTTGCGCAAGTGAGGGTTCAGTGACCCCTTCTCAAGGGGGGGGGTACTGTTGAGAACACGTTGGAGGCGACTTCGGAGCTGGGACTCCCTCCGGTGGTTGCTGAGGGTAATGAACCAATTGCTGAATGACTTTCAGCTGGGTCCGATTGATCTGATATAAGTGACCTGAACTCCCATCAGCCTTGCCGGTAATCAATTGTTCTTCCAGGTCTTGCTTGGAGCTCAGCTTGCATTCCTGTTTCCATTCAGATAAGTGACTTGTTTTTTTTCCTCTGGTTGGATTTTCCTTGCTGGTTTGCTGCCTTGCAGTGGACTTCAGCCTGGTCCCCTTTTGTGGCCTGGCTCTGCACTTTTGCTCTATTTCTGTCACTTTTTATTTGCTGAATTGCTGTGTGTTACACCAGAGATCTGATTTAGGTGGTAGAGATCGTGTGATCTCAGGTTTTTTGTTAATCAGAAGTGTTGGTATTTTTGTCAGGGTTTTTTGGGTTGCAGTCAGAATTCTTTCCCATACTTTTCTATCTAGACAGTATTGTGTTATGATTTGGTAGCTGAGGAGAGCAGGCAAAAAAGGAAATACACCAGAGAGGTTGGAATCTATGGGATTGCAGTACCCTGACTAACCACCACAACTAAAGGCAGCCGTGGAGCGTACCTACGTTGGTCCTAGACGCCTCGTCACAGCCTGAGAAGCTAACTACACCTAAAGACAGAAAGAGGAAAACTATCTGCCCCGGAGCAGATCCCCAAAGAACATAGAAAGCCCCCAAACATGTAATGGCGGTTAGACAAGAGGAAATACAGACACAGACAGAAAATAGTATGAGCAAACGTTGGGGCCCAAACTTCCTAAATAGAAAAGGATAGGAAGGACACTTACTGCAATCCCAAAAAACCCTGAAAAGTACCAACTCTACTAATTACAAAAAACACCTGAGATCACACGACCTCTACCACCTAAATTAGTTCTCTGGTGTAACAAAACTAAACAGCAGCCACTGAAAAAACTGGAAAAGGCAAATGAACAAACAGTGGCTGAACTAAACTGAGAGGAGCACAAGCCCCCGGAGGGGACCCGGCAGACCCCCACAGAAGTGCAGGACAAAATGCAAAAAGCAAGCACAAAAAACTAAAAGAAGAAAATGTCTTATCTGTTAGCAGAAGATGCAGGCACAAAACAGCAAGCTACAAAGTGAACAGGAATCAAAGATGAGACCAGAACAATTGATCACCGGCAACCCTGATGGGAAGGAACCTCCCTTATATAAGACCAGTCAGTAACACCTGATCGCCAATCTTCACAATCTTCATTGGATAGTTCAGTACTGTTTGTAACCACCAGAGGGAGCTTCTGCTCAGAATTCATTTCTAGCACATTCACAACAGTATTGGGCCCAAGCGTTTGCTCATTCTATTTTTTCTGTGTTCGTATTTTCTTCTTGTCTAACCGCCATTACATGTTTGGGGGCTTCCTATTTCTTTGGGGGTTCTGCTACGGGGCAGTTAGCTTTCATCTTTCTGTCTTTAGGTGTAGCCATCTCTCCGGCTGTGACGAGGCCTCTAGGATCACCGTAGGTACGCTCCACGGCTACTTCTAGTGTTGCGGTTAGTTTAGGGTTCTGCAACCCAGTAGTTTCCAGCCTCTCTGGTGTATTGCTACTTCGGCTATTTCTCCTTAGCTACCGAAACATAACACCATACGCTGGCAAACATTTTCCCCTGTGGGGTAAACCTCAACCTTTTCCATAACAAGTATTTAACACCCAGCAAAAAAAACCCCACCCTTGTTAGGAATTCGACACTGGCTGTAGCAGCATGGAACACTTTAACCCTGGTGATCTACTTGCAGGAGCTGATAAGACGTGGAGGAAGACCTGATTAAAAACTAGGCCCAATTTAAAGGAGTGGGTCTCCTACACCGACACAGTCCAGTTAGTGCATGTTGCACCAACCCGATGCACGTTTCAGTATAAACCTTCATCAGGGTATCTGCAGTCTTTATACATGTTGTGGGGGGGTCACACTTGCGAGAAACTCGCACGATTCTTGCACCTAATAACCGGCACTCAGGACCGGAGTGTTCAGCTGCATAGAAATACATGCAGCCGCACACTCCAGTGTTGGTTATTGAGGTGCAAGACTCGTGCGAGTTTCTCGCAAGTGTGACCCCGCCCTCACAATGGAGCTACTATACATTTCACTGATAGGATACATGTATCTTACATGTGGTGGATATTTACACTGATATGGTCTCCGACTTATCATACATGTCTTGAATACTAAGATTTTGATATATCCTGTTAAATTATTGCAGGTTGTGTTTTGACTACAGTTTAGCAGCTATTTACATGCATTCTCCTTTGTGTATCAATTTACCATATTGTGACTCTTCATATACTTACTGTTCTAACCTGATGCAGTGTCCAGTTATGATAAAAGCACAACTATAAAAAGGATTATATCTGTATATATTATTGTGATGTGTGTGCACCGGTTTTCCACAGTGCCACCATTATATCAACCATGTATTTAATAGACGGATTTTGGTAAGAACTTACCTGTAAAATCCTTTTCAGCGAAGAAGGAAGGGAGACACACTAGACATTACTAGTGGGTAGGCGGAGCCCAGATGAGATAGACACCTCAGATTAAAAAGAGTGTTGACCGGCCCCTCCAGCTCAGGCTCCTCCTACTCAGCTCTCCAGTTGTACCAAGCTTAAGGAAGAGCAATATCACCAGCGGAGCAACATAACCCCTTCTGAAGGACTTCAGAGAAGAAAACACAAAAATACAGGTTATGCATGCATGTAGGCAAAAACCACACAGTTCCAGGTACTACTCACTGGACCTGACCACTGCGATGAGCTGGCGATGCTGGAACAGAGCCTTAGCGCGTCGACCTCAGCCCAGATAATCGCTATCAGAGAAGGGTCACGCCGCATCTGAAAACAAAAACACACTTCTGCCATGGGAGGGATGTGTGTCTCCCTTCCTTCTTCGCTGAAAAGGATTTTACAGGTAAGTTCTTACCAAAATCCGTCTTTCAGCTGCAGATGAAGGAAGGGAGACACACTAGACATTACTAGTGGGACGTCCCAAAGCAGTCCAAAAATTAAGGGTGGGAAAAAACCAAAAGAGGCAGAATCCCAACAACATTGATAAATGCGCAACAGGCGCCAAATACAAGTTAACTAAAACTTTAAACTACAGCCGCCTGCAGGACCCTACGTCCTAAGGCTGCATCAGCGGAAGCACTAACGTCCACCTTATAAAAACTTGTAAAGGTGTGGACGGAGCGCCAGGTCGCCGCCCAGCAAAGCTGAGCTGCCGAGGCCCCTTGATGGAAAGCCCACGATGAGCTCACAGCTCTCGTGGAATGAGCTCGAACCTTAATCGGGCAAGTTTCGCCTTTAAGTCGGTAAGCCTCCAAAATGGCCGACCGGATCCAAAGAGCTATAGAATCCTTGGAAGCTCGTTGACCACGTCGACGACCTGCTGGAATCACAAACAGGGAGTCCGACTTCCGAAAACTTTGGGTAACAGACAAATAGAACTTCAAAGCCCGCACCAAATCCAATGTGTGCAAGGCCCGTTCCTTCGCATTACTCGGCCCCGGACAAAGGGGGCAACACAATATCCTGGTTAAGATGAAATTGCGACACCACCTTAGGTAGAAAGTCGCCCCGTGTGCAAAGCACTACACGATCCGGGTGAAACTCCAGAAAAGGAGGCAAGTAAGAAAGAGCCGCCAACTCAGAAATCCTTCTCAAAGAGGTGACCGCCACTAGGAAGGCAACCTTCCAAGAGAGCAAAGAAAGACTAACAGAGTCCATAGGCTCAAAAGGCCCGTGTTGAAGAGCCTCCAAAACAAGATTGAGGCGCCAAGGAGACACAGGCGCCTTCCGCGGCGGAAACTGGCGGGTTACTCCGCGAAAAAAGGAACGTACGTCCCTACGCGAGGCGATAGCCTTTCGAAACAGCAAGGACAGAGCAGAAACCTGACCCCTCAGGGTGCTCACTGCCAACCCCTTGTCCAACCCGAATTGCAGGAAAGCCAACAAATTGGGAATGGAAAAAATCCTCGGGTTCCTTGAAGAACCTGAACACCACGAAAAGAAGGCTTCCCAAGTCTTGTGGTAAATCCTAGTAGTAGCCGGACCTCTGGCAGCTCGCAAAGTGGCAATGACTTCGGCTGAAAAACCTTGACGGATCAATATTTCGGTCTCAAGAGCCACGCCGTCAAACGCAGAGACATCAGGTCCGGATGACGAACGGGCCTTGGGTTAACCGGTCCGAGCGGAAAGGAAGTGGAAATGGTGGCGCTGCCAGGAGCGACACCAGTGTCGAGAATCACGTCCTCCTTGGCCAATCTGGGGCTATCAACATAGCCGGGATTATCTCTAGTCTGATCCGACGTAACACCAGGGGGAGTAAGGAAATCGGTGGAAAACAGATTAGCTCGAATTGGTCCCACGGAGCCACTAGAGCATCCACTGCCACAGCCTTCGGATCCTTGTACCTGGACATAGAAGTCGGTAACTTGGCATTGAACCTGGATGCCATCAGATCCACTTGGGGAGTTCCCCAACGGGAGCACAGCAGTGCAAAAATTTCCAGATGAAGACTCCATTCTCCGGGATCCATCTTCTCGCGACTGAGAAAATCCGCCGTGATATTCTGAACTCCCGGAATGTGGATCGCAGAGATAGCTGGCACTCTGGTCTCTGCCCATACTAGGATACGAGATACCTCCACCATGATCTTGGAACTCCTCGTCCCGCCTTGGTGGTTGATATATGCGACCGCCGTCGCATTGTCCGTCTGCACTCGGACTGGCAGACCGCTTAAAGGGACCGTCCAGTGTTGGAGGCAAAGAAAAAATCGCCCTCAATTCCAGGATGTTGATCGGCAAGACAGACTCTTCCAACGACCACACTCCCTGAGTCCAAAGAAAGTTCCAGACACCCCCCCCAGCCAGTCAGGCTGGCATCGGTGGTTATGACCGACCACTTCGGAGGGAGGAAGAACTTTCCCAGGGATAACTCTTTCGGACGTATCCACCATCCTAGAGACTCTCGTACCCTGTGGGAGATGATGACACTGCAATCCAGTGAAACCTGCGATCGATCCTAACGGCTCAGAATGAACCTTTGGAGGGCCCTGGAATGAAACTGGGCAAACGGAAGTGCTTCCATGGACGCCACCATCAACCCAAGAAGACGCATACAGCTTCGCAGGGACATTGCTGTTGAAGACTTCATAACCCGTGCATGTCGAAGGAGACATGCTTGCTTGTCTGGAGGCAGGGACACCACTGCTCGCACCGTGTCGAAATGCATCCCCAAAAACAGGATTGACTGCGACGGTTCCAGAGACGACTTCTCCCAATTGACCAGCCACCCGAAGTCCTCCAGGAGCTGAAGGGATAGATTGCGAGCAGTTACCGCCTCCTCCTTCGAAGACGCCACAATCAGAAGGTCGTCCAGGTAGGGAAGAATCGTAACCCCCTGCCTTCGAAGAATCGCCATGAGAGGCGCCAGAATTTTTGTAAAAACTCTGGGCGCTGAGGCCAACCCAAATGGCAGAGCCACAAACTGGTAATGGTCCTGACCTATGGCAAAACGAAGGAAGCGTTGGTGGGCCCTTCCGATTGAGAAGTGCAAATAAGCGTCGCGAATGTCGATTGACACCAAAAAAGCGTTCTGCGACAGGACCGCCAAAACGGAGAGAAGCGACTCCATGCGGAATTTCCTGGCGTGGACATGCCGATTCAATCCTTTGAGATCCAGAATGGGCCGAAATTTGTCCTCTTTTTTGGGGACCACAAAGAGGTTAGAATAAAACCCTCTTCCCCGGCCCTCCGGCGGAACCGGCACCACCACACCTTTCTGCAGAAAGGAATCTACCTCCCGCAGCAGAGCGGCGAAAGCTCGGCTCTGACGGAACGCGAGGTTGACAAAAAAACTGTCTGGGGGTCGAGAAAGAGACTCTATGAAGTAGCCTGCCAACACAACCCGTGTCACCCAGGCGTCCGACATGCAGGAAGCCCAAGTCGGTTTGAATAGGAGTAGACGACCCCCCACTCGAGAGCGCTCGAGTGAGACCCAGGCGTCAGTCCGCCTTAGCGGGCTTTTTGCCAGCTTCCCGCTTGTCTTAACGGAAGTTCTGTTTCCAAGGTATGCGGAATTTCTGAGAATTCCCCTTTTTTTTTTTAAAAAGAGAGGGACGACCCGAACCCCAGAGGGCTGACTGAATCATCCCCTGGACTGAAAGGACCGCCGACAATTACCGGCACTAGTCCTGCCAGACGCAGAAGTCACAGCTCTGCGCTGCGGTAAAGCTGTTTCTTTTGCCTTTACCTTGGCAATCAGCTCCGTGGGGTCAGGTCCAAATAGCTGACCACCTTGCAAGCTAGCAAACCCTGTTTGGAAACTGCGTCCCCAGTCCACTGTCTAAGCCACAGTGCTCTTCTGACTGTGACTGCCGAGGATTGCGCCCTGGATAGCAGTGACGAAGTATCCCCCAACAACTGGAAAAGCCCATCTACCTCGATAGAGGAGATCCACCTTGCCACGCCGTCCGTAGACGGTCTCAGGGAAACTTTACAGGTACACATGGATCCTTAATACTGATGATCCGCGACTTCGCAGATGGATTTTTCTGCCCTCTACGTTTTTCTGTCCAGCGGACCTGCAGACTCGCCTTCCCTTAATAGGAGGATTTTGCTAAGCTGGGGTAAAGGGACATCCACTTCAGGAGAAGGATCCAATTATCATCAACTCCGTAGAACACGGATAGTAGTCTCAATCTTCTGGACACAGGCGCTCCTTCTCCACTGCCCCATTAAGCTCATCCAGTGATGGAGCTTGATCGTGATTGAAAACATCCGGGCCGACTTACTAGGACGTCCAGATACCTCCTCCGGTAACTGTAACGCCTCCAATAAAAACCTCTTTACGCCCAAAAGAGAGGCAGAGTGTCCCTGCCGACCCTCCTTGTCCGAATCGGACATTTTCGTTACGCGGGAAGGAAGGCACCGGCTTGTGTCGCTTCCTGCCATGAGAGCATCTATGACACTCAATAACCTAGAAAGACAGACAGGCCATCCATAGAAACTAGCGAGGGCCTCCATTTTGACACCACTGGAACCTCCGACCGCTGCGCTTGACGCCGTCGAAGTCTGCGTGTCAGATACGCGAGACTGATCCTGTAGCAGTGGTCTCTGACCTTGCAGAGTATACGGCAGGTTAAAATGCGTTTCTTAAATAAAAAACGAACGCTGAAGGGTTAAAGCTCATGAGAGAGCTACCCTAGCTGTCCCTCATTAAGAGTTAACCGCCTAAGAAGGGGTTAAAGTCGCAGACTCCCCACACCTTGATAATGAAAGGGGTGTGCGAGCCCAAGTTCCTCTATAAGGCAGCAGCTACAGGACAGATATGCCACACTAACAAGAAAGTTCAACAAGATCGCTAAAAAATTGCGTGTTTTGTACATCGCAATGACCGCCAAAGTCATTAAGGGGATCGCTAACCGCTTATGCGTTAATGAGATCGCCCAGATTGGCAGCTACTAGCGACATTAAAAATGATCACACAAACGATCGCATAGTATGCGTCGTTATCGGTATCGTTAGCGGAAAAAATAGTGGCAATATTAATATCGCAGGCTCCCCACATCCTTTTTATGAAAATGGTGTGCAAGCCCCCTGTGATAACAGCTGCAGGCAGCGCAGTCTGCCACCCATTTGTGCCTCAGAAAGGCGCCCGCGCAGTGGGGGTGAAGGGGTTAAGCTTCTGCCCTATGGCGGGAAGAAGCGACTCACCCAGCTGGTCGCGGTGCAGCGCTGCCGAGATGGGAGGAGAGCGATGTCCGAGGGAGCTTTCAGCCTGTCAGTAATGGCCGCCGCACTGTGCCTCCGTGTGCTTCATGAGAGAAGACGGAAAAGGAGACTGCCGTAAAGCGCGCGCTCAGAGCGGCGCGAAATTCAAATAAAAAGGCGCGCAGCTCCTCTCTCCCCCGTTCCTAAGTCCTGCAGGCATCCACCTGCGGACAAAAAACACACAGTCACCGCATGTATACTGTAACAGCGACTGCCGCAGCATTCGCTGAAAACACTCAAACACATATTAAAACACGGATTTTGGTAAGAACTTACCTGTAAAATCCTTTTCAGCAAAGGAAGGAAGAGAGACACAGTAATTCATTACTGATGGGTAGGCGGAGCCCCAGATCAGGATGACACCTCAGATCAAAAGCGTGTTGACTGGCTGGCTCCTCCAGCTCGGGCTCCTCCTACTCAGCTCCTTCAGTCGTACCAAAGCTTTAGGGAAGAACCAAGATCACCAGCGGAGCAACATAACCCCTTCTGAAGGAACTTCAGAGAAAACACAAGAATACAGGTTATGCATGCAAAGTAAGCCAAAAACCACAGAGTTCCAGGTGCTACTCACTGAACCTGACTACTGTGATGAGCTGGCGATGCTGGAACAGAGCCTTAGCGCGCTGACCTCAGCCCAGATATCGCAATCAGATAAGGGTCGCGCTGCATCTGAAAACATCAACACACTTCTGCCTTGGGAGGGTCGGTGTCTCTCTTCCTTCGCTGAAAAGGATTTTACAGGTAAGTTCTTACCAAAATCCGTGTTTCAGCTGCAGATGGAAGGAAGAGAGCCACAGTAATTCATTACTGATGGGACGTCCCAAAGCAGTTCAAAAATAAGGGTGGGAAAAAAACCAACAAAAGGCAGAAACCCAACAACCTTAACAACAAAGCGCAACCAGCGCTAAACACAAGTTCATCCAGAACTTTAAACTACAGCTGCCTGCAGGACCCTACGTCCGAGGGCTGCATCAGCGGAAGCACTGACGTCCACTTTATAAAACTTTGTAAACGTGTGGACAGAGCGCCAAGTTGCCGCCCGGCAGAGCTGCACTGCCGAGGCACCTTGATGAAAAGCCCACGATGAAGCCACAGCTCTCGTGGAATGGGCTCGAATCTTAATCGGGCAAGATTCACCCCAAAGGCGGTAAGCTTCCAAAATAGCTGACCGGATCCAACGAGCTATAGAACCCTTGGAAGCTCGTTGACCACGCCGACGACCTGCTGGAACCACAAACAGGGAGTCCGTCTTACGAAAACCTTGAGTAATAGATAGATAAAACTTCAAGGCCCGCACTAAATCCAATGTGTGTAAATCTCGCTCTTTCACATTCTTCGGATCCGGACAGAGTGAAGGCAACACAATATCCTGGTTAACATGAAATTGTGACACCTCTTTAGGTAGAAAATCACCCCGTGTGCGAAACACTACACGATCCGGAAAAAACTCCAGAAAAGGAGATGAGCAAGAAAGAGCTGCTAACTCAGAAACTCTTCTCAAAGAGGTGACCGCTACTAGGAAGGCCACCTTCCAAGAAAGTAAAGAAAGGCTAGCAGAATCCATAGGCTCAAAAGGTTTATGCTGAAGAGCCTCCAAAACAAGATTGAGCCGCCAAGGAGACACAGGTGCCTTCCGCAGCGGAAACTTACGAGCTATACCGCGGAAAAAGGAAAGCATGTCCCTATGCGAGGCAATGGTTCTCCGAAACAATAAGGACAGAGCAGAAACCGGACCTTTCAGGGTGCTGACTGCCAAACCCTTGTCTAACCCATGCTGCAGAAAAGCCAACAGATTGGGAATGGAAAATTCTCGGGTTCCGAGAGGACCCCAAACACCACGAAAAGAAGGTTTCCCAAGTTTTGTGGTAAATCCTAGTAGTAGCCGGACTTCTTGCAGCACGAAGAGTAGCAATGACCTCGGCTGAAAAACCTCTACGGGTTAAGATTTCGGTCTCAAGAGACACGCCGTCAAACGCAGAGACTTCAAGTCCGGATGACAAACGGGCCCCTGAGTCAACAAGTCTGGTCGAAGAGGAAGTGGAAAAGGAGGTGCCGCCAACAGCGACATTATTGTCGAGAACCACATCCTTCTTGGCCAATCTGGAGCTATCAAAATAGCTGGAATTCTCTCTAGTCTGATCCGACGCAGTACTAGAGGAAGTAAGGATATCGGCGGGAATACATAGATTAGCTCGAACTGATCCCACTGAGCCACTAGAGCATCCACCGCCACAGCTTTTGGGTCCTTGTACCTGGACATGAACGTCGGTAACTTGGCATTGGACCTGGATGCCATCAAATCCACTTGGGGAGTTCCCCAACGGGAGCACAGTAGTGCAAAAACTTCCGGGTGGAGACTCCATTCTCCGGGATCCATCTTCTTGCGACTGAGAAAGTCCGCTGTAACATTCTGAACCCCTGGAATGTGAATCGCAGAAATGGCTGGTACTCTGGCCTCGGCCCAAATCAGAATCCGGGACACCTCCACCATGAGTTTGGAGCTCCTTGTCCCGCCTTGGTGATTGATATACGCGACAGCCGTCACATTGTCTGTCTGCACTCGGACTGGCAGACCGCTCAAAGGGACCGTCCAATGCTGGAGGCAAAGGAAAATCGCCCTCAATTCCAGGATGTTGATCGGAAGAACAGACTCTTCTGATGACCATACCCCCTGAATCCAGAGATTGTTCCAAACACCCCCCCAGCCCGTCAGGCTGGCATCGGTGGTTATGACTGACCACTTCGGAGGGAGGAAGGACTTCCCCAGGGAAAATGCCCCTGGACGTAACCACCATCCTAGGGAATCTTGCACCGCGCGAGAAATGGTGACACTGCAATCCAGCGATTGCGACCAATTCCATCGACTCAGGATGAACCTTTGGAGAGTCCTGGAATGAAACTGGGCAAAAGGAATTGCCTCCATGGACGCCACCATCAGTCCCAGAAGACGCATACACTTCCGTAGGGACATTGCTGTCGAGGATTTCATAATCTGCACATGTCGAAGAAGACATGACTGTTTGTCTGGCGGTAGAGAAACTACTGTCCGAATCGTGTCGAAATGCATCCCCAAAAAGAGGATTGCCCTCGATGGTTCCAGGAACGACTTCTCCCAATTGACCAGCCAACCGAAGTCCTTCAGAAGCTGAAGAGACAAATCGCGAGCCGTCACTGCCTCCTCTTCCGAGGAATCCACTATCAAAAGATCGTCCAGATAAGGAAGAATCGTAACCCCGTCTTCGAAGGATTGCCATGAGGGGCGCCAGAATTTTTGTAAAGACTCTGGGCGCTGAGGCTAAGCCGAAAGGCAGAGCCACGAACTGATAGTGATCCTATCCTATGGCAAACCGAAGAAAGCGCTGATGAGCCCTTCCGATGGGAACATGCAAATATGCGTCGCGAATGTCGATTGACACCAGAAAATCGTTCTGTGACAAAGCTGCTACAATGGAGCGAAGTGACTCCATGCGAAATTTCCGGGTGTGGACATGCCGGTTTAATCGCTTGAGATCCAGAATCGGGCGAAATTTGTTCTCCTTTTTGGGAACTACAAAAAGGTTGGAATAAAAACCTTTTCCTCGGTCCTCTGACGGAACCGGTATTACTACACCCTTTTGTAGCAGAAATTCGACCTCTCGCTGTAGAGCGACAAAAAGCTCGGGTTCTGACGGAATGCGAGACTGACAAAAAACATTTGGGGGTCGAGAAGAAAACTCTATGAAATAGCCTGCCGACACTACCCGCGTTACCCAGGAATCTGGAACGCGAGACATCCAAGTCGCCTTGAAATGAAGCAGGCGACCCCCCCACTCGAGAGTCCTCGAGTGGACCCCTGGCGTCAGTCTGACTTGGCGGGCTTCTTATCAGATTTCTGCTTGTCCTGACGGAAATTCTGCTTCCAGGGAGTACAAGCTTTCTGAGAGGACTTCTTTCTCGAGAAAGAAGAACGGCCCGATCCCCACGAGGAGTGACCGAATAGTCCTCGGCCCCGAAAGGACCGCCGACCGCTATAGACACCAGGCTTGCTAGACACCGAAGCCATGGCCCTACGCTGTGGCAATGCTGTTTCCTTCGCCTTTGCTTTGGAAATCAGCTCTGTGAGGTCGGATCCAAAAAGGAGGCCACCCTTGTAAGGTAAGGCCAATAAACCTTGTTTGGAAACTGCGTCCCCGGCCCACTGTCTGAGCCATAAAGCTCTTCTGACTGTGACCGCTGTAGCTTGCGCTCTGGCCAGAAGGGATGCCGTATCCAGACCCGCATCAAAGATATAACAGGCTGCAGTTTCTAACCATTCGCAAATTTCCTGTACATCAGATAACGGAGATCCGTTCTGCAACGCCGTCTTTAGACGTGCCAACCAGCCCAGAGAAGCTCTAGAAGCACACATGGATCCTAGCACCGCTCGGAATCCATGACCCGCGGCCTCATAGCTTGATTTTGCCGCCATCTTCGTTCTTCTGTCCAACGGCTCCTGCAAACTCGCCTTCCCTTTAACAGGGAGTAGTGAGGATTTACTAAGCTGGGATAAGGAAACATCCACTTCAGGAGCAGAAGTCCAATTATCCTTTAACTCCGCAGAGCAAGGATAAAGTGCATCAAAGAAATGCGTTCCGTGAAAACGCTTATCTGGACACAGACGTTCCTCTTCTATTATACTCTTAAGCTCCTCCAGAGCTGGTAATGTTGTACGCGAAGTACGGTACTCCTGGAACATACGTGCTGATTTACCAGGACGACTAGGTACCACCTCCGGTAACTGTAAAACCTCTCTCATGGTGTCAATCAATGCCTCCGTACGTCTCGCCAGAGAAGAACGCCCCTGCCGTTCGTCCTCATCTGAATCGGATATTTCTCCATCCGAAATTAAAGGGGAACCCAGTCCACCATCCAAATCAGATACATCTGACTCGCTTCGTGTAGAGGCCGGTAACGGCCTGCGTCGCTTCCTATGAGAGGAATTAGCAGACACATATTGACCTAAAAGGTCAGACAAGCTGTTAATCGAGCGAGCGATATCATCCAATTTTGTACCACTGTCGACCGCAGTGCTAGACGCTGTTGAGGTCTGCGTATCAGATTGCCGCAGTGGCACTGGGACGTGGTCCGCGGCATCTGAACTCTGTTCAGACATGCCTCACCTGTATTAGCAGGTCAAAGCGGCAGCACCAGCAAAATATGCGTTTTTTTTTTTTTAAATCGCTGAAGGGTTAACGCTCTCTTCAGGTAGAGCTACCCCAGCGGCATTCAGCAAAAAAAACGCTGGTAGAAATAACCCTCAGAAGGGTTAATGTCGCAAACTCCCCACAATATATATTGTGTGAGCCCCAGCTAACAAATTTTAGGTCTCTAATGAGACCGCAGCTGCAGGATAAGGATCTCTGCGCTGCGGGGTGAGGGATCAGCACTCACCCAGCTGGCCGTGGTGTCTATGAGGAGAGGAGCGGTCTGAGGAGCCCAGGAGCCTGGTAATGGCTGCCGCAGTGAGGGAGTCGTAAGCGAAGCGCCAGAGCGCGCGTCTTCCTGCACAGACCGGGAAGCGTCAGGCCACGCCCCCCACCAGCTCAAACATTGAGCGCGAACTCCCTCGCTCCTGCTCCCTCTCTGTCCTGCAGGTATCTGCCTGCGGACAAAAGTTCACCACATCTACATGTAACAGCGCTGTCACCGCAGCCCTGAAGCATACTGATATACATGTAATAGTGCTGCCACTCTCAGACGCTAAAGCACTCACACATTATTATAATAAAAATTGTGTGAAGTACTCACCAGCTTAGCGCCACAGGGACCCCTCAGGATTTGTGGCGCTTGTGCCCATGCTTCCCCCCAGGGCGAGGAACGCAGTGACCGCACGTGTGGTTTGCGTCCCCGCCAGGGAAGCTCTCCTCATCCCCCAGGGCCGGCAAGATTCTGCAGGGACCATAATGTAAATACAGATCCGCCAAGGGAGAGGTTGGGGCACAGCAGCGCTGGTACCCCTGAGACCTCTAGACCAACTGGTGATCCAAGTCTCTTGTCCGAAATAAAATAATAAAATCTTCTGAGGAGCTGCATTAGCAGCGACCATCCTCTGAGACCTCAAATCTTAGACTGAAGGAGCTGAGTAGGAGGAGCCCGAGCTGGAGGAGCCAGCCAGTCAACACGCTTTTGATCTGAGGTGTCATCCTGATCTGGGGCTCCGCCTACCCATCAGTAATGAATTACTGTGGCTCTCTTCCTTCCATCTGCAGCTGAAATGTGGAGTACTCACCAGCCGAAAGCGTCACAGGGACCCCCAGGTGTTTCTGGCGCTATGCCCATGCTTCCCCCAGGGCGGGGAACGCAGTGACCCCTGCAGCGCAGTTTGCGTCCCCGCCAGGGAAGCCATCCTCATCCCCCAGGCCGGCAGGGTTCTGCAGGGACCACCATATAGGGTAATACAGATCCGCCAAGGGAGAGGTGGGGGTTCAGCAGCGCTGAGACCCCTGAGACCTCTAGACCACATTTGGTGATCCAAGTCTCTTGTCCGATAAAAAAATAAAATCTGAGGAGCTGCTTCCAGCAGCGACTATCTTCTCTGACCTCAAATTGAAAACTGGAGAGACTGAGTAGGAGGAGCCCGAGCTGGAGGGGCCGGTCAACACTCTTTTTAATCTGAGGTGTCTATCTCATCTGGGCTCCGCCTACCCACTAGTAATGTCTAGTGTGTCTCCCTTCCTTCATCTGCAGCTGAAAAAAGGTTTTTATCCTCATTATTATGGCATGATCTATGGCTAAACAGTGTTTTTTCTTTATCGATACACATTTTAAAAATGTTCATGGGGATTAATTACAGATAAATCAAAAGACATTCTATTCACTTGTTTTCCATACGCATTTCACTGATCCATTGGTAGTCAGTGAATAAATAACATTTGACACTTTACCGCCTTGATTTTAAAAACTGATGAGCAAAAAAAAAAAAAGGCAATATGGACAACATGAAAAATAATAGTCCATTGTACAGCATAGTTTTTATTTTTTCCTAAGTTTTTCTTTTATGTTTGAGTGACTTGACTGAACCGCATCAAACCATTTGTGGACACTGTCAGGATATAAATAATCCACTGGACAAGATCATCTGCAAAGAGCAAACACATTAAGTACATAGTGTGCAGCAATTATTACACAGGGTCTTTTGAACCCCCTATCTGCCTTGGCTGTATTCACATTTGCCTGCAAAACTGAACCCTATTAATCCCGTTTGTGAAAACCTTTAACTACAGGGCGATTCACTCGCTATTCTGGACTGTACATACTGTGGTTCATGAGAAATGGATCATGCAATTAACCTTGTCGATAGTGAAGAGAAGCATCGTCGCACTGAGTGGTGGCACCGACTTTCGCCCCTCCGGTCTTCACCACTATGAGATAGACTTGCTGTCCGCCAGTAGTCTGTGTTGTGCCGGCTTTTCACTCCTACTGAATTCCTTTTACATTGGCAAAAATGTACAGATACAGTTCGGAGAAGCGCGTTTTCACTGGGAAAAGTTATTGGAAAACTGTATCCTTAGAGAGGTGCCAAAGTGAGTTTCTAAAGATGTTTGGAAGTCAAAAGCTGCCATCCAAACCATGTACTGAAGCCTTCTTTGATAAAGTATTCTCCAAGGGACTGTGCCCACCAAGATTGCCCAAATTACCACTACCGCATTTTTTTTTTTTTCACTTCGGGCCATTTGTGGGGGTCAGGTGTACAGTAACAAGCCACGAATATTACAGGCACTCTGCAAGAAATTCATGTTATGACCCTAGATCTCCTCTAGAATATATTTAAAAATACAGAATGGTGCATGCAGGTGTGATGGAATGTGATAGAACATTTTCAACACCTGCTTTAAAACAAGTTTCTCATGAACCAAAGTATGTAGAGTCCAAATTCTAGTACGATAGAGAATCTTTTAGAAGTTAAAAACAGTTGTATCTGTTTAAAGTAGTGAGTGAATTACCCTGGAGTAGTAGTAAACCTTCCAAATTGATGGGAGTTGGGGTGGGGGGAAATTTTCCATAAAGGTATAGAGTTGTACAGTTGAACCTGCCCTAAAGACTTCTAGAATTCAGACATAAATTGGATTGTATGATGGTTTAGTATAGTGCAGACATGTCTCAGTACACCAAAATATTATGTCAGCAGCCTTGTCTGCATACTTCAGTCTTGGCTTCCAGTAATTTATTACAGCTGCAAATTTTACAAAATGTTAGAGTCCATGTTATTTGACCACAAGTTTTGGCAATTATCCAGAATATGCCAGTGTTCTTCTACTTTGGTAACAACCTAATGGCTTGTTTTCTTCTGTATTAGATTGGTATTTTATTTTGTTTAACCCCTCTCAGGCATCTGATGTACTATTCCGTTCATGTGCCGTGGGAATTAATTCCCATGGACGTAATAGTACGTCATATGTGATCAGCCGCGCTCACCGGGGAGTGCGGCTGATCACGGCCGGGTGTCAGCTGATTCTCGCAGCTGAGACCTGGCACTAAGCGCCAGGAGCGGTCACGGACCTCTCCAGGCACACTGCGATCAAACATGATCACAGCGTTCCGGTGGCATAGGGAAGCGAAGGGGTTCCCTGCGTGCTTCCCTGAGATAGGAACGATGTGATCGCGTTGTTCCGAGGGCCTCCTCGCTGCAGGCCCCCGTATCCAAGATGGCCACGTGGTCATTTCAGGTCCTGCAGGGAGGTGGCTTGTCAGTGCCTGCTGAGAGCAGGCGCTGAGAAGCCTCCTGCACTGCCTGTCAGATCGCTTTTCTGACAGAGTGCTGTGCAAACTGTCAGATCAGCGATCTGACATATTTAAAAAAAAAAAAAGAAAAAAACCCTAAATAAATAAAAAAAAATTTCCCCAAGACATTATATAAAAAAAACAAACCAAAAAACAATAAAAGTACACATTTAGCATCGCCGAATCGGTAACAACCCGCCCTATAAAACTGTCCCACTAGTTAACCCCTTTGAACCCCTTAAAAAGACGGATATAAATAAACATGGTACCGCTGAAAACGTCATCTTGTTCGGCAAAAAAATGAGCCGCCATATAGCGCCATCAGCAAAAAAATAAAGTTATAGCTCGCAGAATAAAGCGATGCAAAAATATTTTTTATATAATTGTTTTTATCATATAAAAGCGACAAAACATAAAAAAATTATGTAAATGTAATGTAAATGTATCGCTGCAATAGTACTAACCCGAAGAATAAAACTAATTTATACAGTTCCGCGTGTGGTAAAATTGATAAACGCCCCCAAAAAGAAATTCATGAATTGCTGTTTTTTGTTCCTTCTGCCTCCCAAAAATCGTAATAAAAGCGATCAAAAAATGTCATATGCCCAAAAGGGTACCAATAAAAATGTTAACTTGTCCCGCAAGAAATAAGACCTCACATGACTCGGTGGGCCAAAATATGGAAAAATTATAGCTATCAAAATATGGTGATGCAAAAACTATTTTTTTTTGCAATAAAAAGCGTCCTGGCGTGTGACAGCTGCCAAACATAAAAACCCGCTATAAATAGTAATCAAGCCCCCTTTATCACCCCCTTAGGGAAAAATAATAAAAATTGAAAAAAGTGTATTTATTTCCACTTTTCCATTAGGGTTAGGGGTAATTTTACGGCTCTACGTTATAAACTTCTGTGAAGCACATGGGGGTTCAAAGTTCTCACCACACATCTAGATAAGTTCCTTAAGGGGTCTAGTTTCCAAAATGGGGTCACATGTGGGGGGTTTCCACTGTTTAGGCACATCAGGGGCTCTCCAAACGCGACATGGCGTCTGATCTTAATTCCAGCCAATTTTGCGTTGAAAAAGTGAAACGGCGCTCGTTCCCTTCTGTGCGCCAAAACAGTGGTTCCCCCCACATATGGGCTATCACCGTACTCAGATGAAATTGGATCCCAAAAGTTATTGTGAAATTTGTCCTGTTACCCTCGGGAAATTTTTTTAAAAAAACTGAACATTTAACTTTTTCACAAAAAAAAATACTTCAGGTCCAATTTTTTTTAACATTCAAAAAATTCCTGTGAAGCACCTGAAGGGTTAAGAAACTTCTTGAATGTGGTTTTGAGCACCTTGAGGGGTGCAGTTTTTAGAATGGTGCCACTTTTTGGAATTTTCTATAATATAGACCCCTCAAAGTGACTTCAAATGTGATGTGGTCCCTAAAAAAAAATGATGTTGTAAAAATGAGAAATCGCTGGACAACTTTTAACCCTTAACTTCCTAACAAAAAAAAATAAAATTTGGTTCCAAAATTGTGCTGATGTAAAGCAGACATGAGGGAAATGTTAGCTATTAAGTATTTTGTGTGACATATCTGTGTGATTTAAGGGCATTAAAATTCAAAGTTGGAAAACTGAAATTTTTTGCCAAATTTACGTTTTTTTCCCAGAAATAAACGCAAGTTATATCAAAAAATTTTTTACCACTACCATGAAGTACAATATATCACGAGAAAACAAAGTCAGGATCACCAAGATCCATGGAAGCGTTCCAGAGTTATTACCTCATAAAGGGACAGTGGTCAGAATTGTAAAAATGGGCCCGGTCATTAACGTGCAAACCAACCTTGGGGGTTAAGGGGTTAAAGCCAATCTGGAATGTCATTAGCATTTTTATTGGGAACAGGACAGCAGTATTACATAGGGACAGAGATCTTGCATCCAGTAAGGCGTCAATGACTAAAAGGTACTGTCACACTAAGCGAGATCGCTAAAGAGTCACCGATTTCATGACGCAGTAGCGATCTCGTTCGCGACTTAGCTGTGTGTGACATGTAGCAGCGATGTGGCCCCTGCTGCGATGTCGCTGATCGCTTATGAACATTCTGAGCCGTTTTTTGGTCGTTGGTGTCCCGCTGGTGAGCCTGAATCGCTGAGTGTGACACCCTTTATGAACGACTTTACCAGCGTTGCAGGTGGGACTAGGTTTTCCCAACGACCGCAGAGGTCGTTATACAGATCGCTGATGAGATCTTTGTGTTTGGAATCTAATAGTGACCTTATAGCGATCTCACCAGCGATCTTGCCAGGTCGTGTCGTTGTCGTGATCGCTGGTGCGATCGCTAAGTTTGACAGTGCCTTTAGTGGTGTTTTCATTTCAATACAATAAGTTAGCAGTAGAGGACTAGGTATCTTATGCCACCTGGTCCAGCCCCACCACACCACTGACAGAAAGATGCTAAGCAGTGGTGTGTGGGGGGTTAAACAGGGCTCAGCATTCAAGCTCTGCTAGAATCACAGTTGTCTCAGCTGCAGATCTATCACAAATGGTGTATCCAGTAAACTAAATGATACATCACTGGAATCAGGGTCTCATCCCCCAAATCATGCTATTGTCAGAAGACATAGCAGTAACTCATGGGAAAGATTCACTGTAAAGGAAAATTAGCACACACACCTTAGATTCAAATACTGAAATGGGGAAAAAAACAAAAAACAAAACTCATGCCAGAAATTGCCTGTATACTTCCGGAGGACCTTCTAGACAAACGTCTTCCAGCAAAGACTGTAAATCCCACTTTACCATGTTGTAGCCATTTTAAAATGAATCCTGCAATTTCAGAAAGTGTTACGTGTGCAGCCTTGAAAATCCTCCCACACACTTCAGAATCTAGAGCATTGAATACTGCCGTGTTGCATGCTACAAACCCTTGCTGAGGCAGTCACGACATGACACGTGTTGGTCTTGTGGTTTTATTTACATTGACTTTGGGAAGTCTATAAAAATAATTTACATCTAAAGTTTCATCTGCACAGTACTCTGCTTACTCACATGCAGCAGTGCAGTACAATTAGTACCTTAACAAAGGACACCAGAGGAAGCAAAGGAAGGCATTAGAACAACACACGCCACATTTAAGGTTTTTCTTTAATAATGCCTGAAAAAATAATCTCATATCTTCTGCAGTACTTGCACCTTCCCAACTTCTACAGCGCTGCACCCAAAAACTTCAGCATGACCTGAGCTCATTGTTCCCCAGCTTCCTTTCAAAAAGACAAGCAGTGTTCCTTGCTACAACAGAAGCATAGATTGTACTTGTGGTGGGCCTAGCAGCCCCAATCCTGTCCCACTAGTGAAGTAACCACACATTTTGGGCACCTGAAGAAGTACTGGTATTGGTTCTTTGTCATTTAAAAAGTGGCCCCAGAATGATGTGGTTGGGGCGCCTGGCCTAATGTAGGCACATCAATACTCATACACCCATACTGTATTTCTTTATATTTTATAGATTTTGATGCCCATTTTCTACACCTCCTTTTGCAAGACTTCAGTGATGGTCTTGGCACGAGAATACTTAAAGTTTGTTTATATGGGTCTAGGGAGCTTAAAATCCTGCCAACCCCATTAACATACATTCTCCCCCCCCCCCATCTTCCTTCCGTTATTACTGTTCCTTACACATGTCCACCATGCCTATGATTGTAAAGCAGACCCGTGAGCTCTCCTGACATGTATGCAAATTTCTGTATCATCTTTGCAAATGTGAGATTTCAGAATTCTGCATAAACATTTCTCGGTTACCCTGCCACCAAGTGTTTGTCTAAACTTGCAACTGGGTGTTCACATTGCCTTTGGCGATAGGGTGTGCCCGTCGTGCAGCCATCATCATAGTCATAGGAGTCCACAAGGAATAACGGAACAGTATAATGCACAGATATAGGGAGAGATGCTCCGAAATTGGAATGGGGGATACAAATAGTTACAGAAAAGGGTCCCCAAGGCTCTCAGACTTTTACATACTTTGTTCCATTTGTTCTAATACTTGGGGATAGTCAGAAACGGACACCAAGTATAAAGCAGCACTGTATTGTTTGTACTTTATGAATACTGATTGATTAAAAAAAGAAAAGAAAAAGCTAAATTAAGAAAAGGCAAATCCAAAAGCATGCAACTCAAATATATCTTAAATGAGGTAAAAGGAAACAATAAGCATATTTTCCTTTTTATTGTAGTATGTAATGTAATGCTTAGGCACGTTGCATGGGAGACTACACCTAAAAAAAAAAAAAAAAAAATAAAATAAAAAAAATGTTGGCCTCAGACTAGAATTAAATTTTCCTTTTAAAATAGCTGTCAAAAAGAAGTCTCAGAAACCCAAGAATCTATTCATGAAATTAGACAGATTTACATCTACAAAAGAGGTGTGCAAGAGGTGGACAACCCTTGTGTCAAACTGGCAACTTAACATTGCTTTTTTTTTTCCTGCTTTAAGAAGGCGGACTGGAGTTTACAGGAATATAGAAACATTATAAATTACATAGAATTAGCTTTCATTATCACTACCTATATATACACAAAAAAAAAAAAAAAAAAAAAAAAACAGTTTTAAACTTGTATGTAAAAATAATTCACAGATCGGTACAAACAGATGACATGCAAATTTAAATTTGATCTGCATATGAAAAATACAAATTTATAATAAAATGCTAGTCCTGTTCAAGCACAGCTGACCAGCATTTTATTTCACATTTAAAAAAAAAAAAAAAATCCTTAAAATGTGCATAAAAATAAACTAAAATAGGTAAAAATTTCTAGGTGAAAGCATGAATATGAAGATTTTTTTTTCCACCTGCTGCTTAAGCAAAACAAAAAGATATGGAGAATATGGCTTTACATTAACAATCTGTCAGAACTGTAGTAATAAATACTTAAATCTCTACCAATAGACATCTGATTTGATTGAAAGAAAAAGTAAAAATACAGCAAAAGGACAGCTGATAAACTTGCTGCAAAAATGAGGAACACTGGAACAAAAATATTAATGTCTGAATCACTTTTGGTAACCTAAATACATTGCGAACATTTACAGGAAGTTTTTTTTTTTAATCAAAAGAAGAATTCTGTTTGATAAAAAGAAAGAAGTGACTATTGTACAAAGTGGAAAAATAATAACATATGAACTGGTAAATACTTTGGTCACACTAATTGTCAAATAGTTATGCTTTCAAACACATGAGATCTGTGTGCATACACTTTATAAAACTATTTTTACAACCATTTTAACCATAGTATCACTATTACTGAAGTAGTGAGTTCTTATGTTGTAGGGCACCAGTTTTGTTTAGAATACAATACAATATAAACATACACAAAAGTCTTATTTTTCAATGTGCAACTTTTTTTTTTTTGTTTTTTTTTTATGTTTTTACACGTTTAAGTCTGTACAACACCTTAAAATCTAAAAAAGAAAAAAAAAAAAGTTGCTGGTCCTGATCCCTTGCAAAGTTAGTGCAGCAGTGACTGGCGTCGACAGGCTTCTGACGAACTCCTCAAGTAACTCCACTTGAAACCCAAAGTGTAGCAGTCTGCAATCTTCAGCTAAACAGCAGGTATCGTATCACACATCATACTGGCCCATTGCTTGATGCTCCATCCAACACAATTGGCTCAGATACTCTAAAAAAAATAAAACAATACACATGCATTTAAGACTTTGTAGACAAATGATAGAAATTCAGGATAACTTTTTTAAAGGTAAATTTCACCTTTCAAAATGGTGAAATTCAGGGTTGCAATTAATTTACAATTCCATCACATCTGATCCAATGCCTATGCAGATCCAAAAATGCGGGTTCAATTTGATTATTTACCTTGTATATACAAATACAAACACACACACAATGGCTTTAAGAAACTGATATACAGAAGTTTTAGCAATAAAATTATTAAAGAGAATATGTCAGAATATTTTTGCTATGTAATCTGAGAGTAGCATGATAAAGCGGGAAGAGACACTAATTCCAGTGATGTGTCACTTACTGATTTTACTGAACCAGCACAAAAGAAGGATTTTTGGTACTTACAGTAAAATCTCTTTCTTGGAGTCTTCATTTGGGGACACAGGTTACTATGGGTGTAAGATGCTGTCACTAGGAGGCTGACACTATGCAAATAAGGCAAAAGCTGACTCCTCCCCAGCAGTAAACACCCACCGACAGGCACAAAGCAACTCAGTTGGTGCAAAAGCAGTAGGAGTAATTATGATGACCGGAGGCACGACCTATGTGCCAACCCCAAGGCAACGGCCTAAGGTCCAACGTGGTACGGATTTAGAGGAGGGTGCTGTGTCCCCCAATGAAGACTCCAGGAAAGAGATTTTACGGTAAGTACCAAAAATCCTTCTTTCTTTATCGCTTCATTGGAGGACACAGGTTACTATGGGACGTCCAAAAGCAGTCCCGAGGGTGGGGGTTCTAGGTATATTAGAGAGAGAAGGGAACTTAGGTCGGACGGTGGGAAACCGCCGCCTGTAGTATCTTTCTACCCAAGCCTGCGTCCGCCGAGGCGTGGGTATTAACTTTGTAGAACTTCACGAAGGTGTGAAGGGAAGACCAGGTTGCGGCTTTGCAGATTTGCGCCGACGAAGCTTGGTGACAAATGGCCCATGAGGCTCCCACCGCCCGGGTAGAGTGCGCCCTCACTCCGGGAGGAGCCTGTTTGTTCTGGGATCGGTATGGCTCCAGGGTAGCTGAACGAACCCAACGGGCGATGGTGGATTTTGAGGCTGCGAGCCCCTTGCGACGGCCCTCATAGAGGATGAACAGGGAATCCGCCTAAAGGGGGGTGGTTCTAGAAAGGTAAGTTCGGATCGCCCTAACCAGGTCTAACTTGTGGAGGCATCTTTCTAGGGGATGAGCTGGTGAAGGGCACAGCGAAGGGAGGACGATGTCCTCGTTGATGTAAAAGAGCGAGACTACTTTTGGAAGGAAGGGACAGGGCGGAGGACACCGTATCCTGATGTAGGATCAGAAAGGGGGGGCGGCAGGACAGGGCCGCCAATTCGGACACCCTTCTGAGGGAGGTGATGGAGACCAGGAAGGCTTCCTTCCACGAGAGTAGAGAGAGGGGGATGTCCTGGATCGGCTCAAAGGGCGTACGTTGTAGAGCGCTCAGGACCAGATTGAGACCCCAGGGATCGATCGGAGGGCAATAGGGGGGCGCTAGGTGAGCGACCCCCCGCAGGAAGGTCTTCACCTGGGGCAAGGAGGCCAGTTCGGTCTGGAATAGCACGGATAGGGCTGAGACCTGTCCCTTTAGGGAACTGAGGGAAAGGCTGGAGTCAAGTCCCGACTGCAGAAAACCGAGGACGGAGGGCAGGGTCATAGGGAAGAGATTGTTTTCCTCGCACCAGCGGAAGAAAGCCTTCCAGCACCTGTGATAAATGCAGGAAGACGCTGGTTTCCTGGCCTTTATCATAGTTTGGGTGACCCTTTCCGAAAAGCCTGAGTTTTTTAGAACCGCAGCCTCAACAGCCATGCCGTTAAAGTGAGCGACTGAGAATTCGTGTGGAAGAGGGGTCCCTGTGAGAGAAGGTCCGGGCGGGTTGGGAGTCACCAGGGGACGTCCGAGAGCATGTTTACCAGCTCCGTATACAAGGCCCGATGCGGCCAATCTAGGGCTACGAGCAGGACAGGGACTCTATCTGCCTTTATCTTTTTTATGACCCGTGGAAGCAGGGGGAGGGGTGGAAAGAGGTAAGGCATTTCGAACTGGGTCCATGGGATGACGAGTGCGTCGCAGCCGAGTGTCATCGGGTCCCGGGATCTGGCCACGTACTGGGGGACCTTGTGGTTTGATCGAGATGCCATTAGGTCGACGTCTGGGACGCCCCACCTCTGGCAGATTTGGCTGAAGACGGCCGGGTTGAGTGACCACTCGCCGGCTGCCAGTTCCTGACTGAGAAAGTCGGCTTCCCAGTTGTCCACCCCAGGAATGTGTACGACAGATGGCAGGGACGTGGCGTTCTGCCCAACGTAGGATCTTCCCTACCTCGGTCATAATCTGTTTGCTGCGAGTCCCTCCTTGATGATTTATGTATGCCACGGTCGTGGCGTTGTCAGACTGAAGGCGGACTGGTTTGCTCTTGAGGAGGGGCTGCCAGTGGAGGAGGGCCAGGAAGATTGCCCTGATCTCCAGGAGGTTTATCAGCAGGAGGGCTTCAGGTGTGTCCCAGCGGCCCTGTGCTGTGAGATGCCGGTAGACCGCACCCCAGCCCTGCAGGCTGGCGTCGGTGATGATAATCTGCTACCGGAGAGGTAGGAATGACCTTCCGCGTAGAATGGAGGAGATCAGCGTCCACCAAGTGAGGGACTGTTTCACTTTGGGCGGAAGGAACACTGGGCGGTCTCGGGAAGCTGGATTCTTGTCCCATGATGACAGGAGGGCAAGTTGGAGGGGACGTGTGTGGAACTGCGCGTATGGTATTGACGCCATGGAGGCGACCATCTTCCCCAGGACTCTGAGGCCGAAACGTAGGGGAAGGGGGGCTGGTCGCTTTAGGGCTTTGATCCCCTGTCTGACAGTAGTATTTCTCCTCCGGGAGGAAGACTCGAGCCCGAATGGTGTCGAGTTCCATGCCCAGAAAGAGAAGGCGTTGAGTTGGTATCAGGGTCGATTTTTCCCGGTTGATGAGCCACCCGAGGCGGGATAGGGTGCTCAGGGTGAACTGGAGGCTTTGGTTGCAGTCCTGGCGGGACGGGCCTTTGACTAGGAGATCGTCAAGGTAGGGGATTATGAGAATCCCCTTGGATCGAAGGATGGCCATGACCGCTGCCATGACTTTTGTGAAGACTCTGGGGGCAGAGGCCAGGTCGAACGGGAGAGCTGTGAACTGGTAATGGTTTTCTTGCACCGCAAAGCGGAGGTACTTTTGGTGTTGGATGCAGACCGGAATGTGTAGGTAAGCATCCTGTATGTGCACGGAGCAAAGGAATTCCCCCGGCTCCATGGAGGTGATTACCGAGCGGTTCAGCCGTTTGAGGTCTAGGATCGGGCGAAGGGAGCTGTCCTTTTTTGGGACTACGAAGAGGTTTGAGTAGAACCCGGAGAACCGTTCGTGCCGCGGAATGGGGACAATCACGTCCGCTTCTAGCAGGGAGGCGACTGCGCAGAGAAACCCTGGGCGATGTGAGGGCTGCTTTGGTGGGTGAGAGGCGAAGAAGTGTCTCTTTGGGCGGGAAGAAAACTCTATTTTGTATCCGGATGTAATGATCTCCCTTACCCAGGCGTCGTCGACGACTGAGAGCCAGGTGTCCTTGAACCAAAGGAGTCTCCCCCCCCACCCTAGAAGGGTTTCCAGTGGGGGTGACCCATCATTTAGTAGGGAATCTCCGATTCCTGTTACTGGTTGACTTAGTGGGGCGGCTCTTGTTTTTCCAGTTCGGGTAGACTCGAAGGAAGGTTTCCTTTTGTCTCCATGGGAAGGAGGTGGTCGTGTTGGGTGGAGCCGCCTGAGGTGGTGCAGGGGCGGAAGGTGCGAAAGGGCTGTGGTCCCTTCCTGTTGTAGGGCCGTTTTGGTCTGGATTGGGGCAGGGAGTTACCCTTGCCCCCCGTGGTGTCAGAGATGATCTGGTCCAGTTTGGACCCGAAGAGCATAGAGCCTTGGAAGGGGAGGCTAGTTAAGGACTTTTTTGACGCTGGATCCGCGTTCCACGCCTTTAGCCAAAGGACCCGGCGAATTGCGGTGATGTTGCTGTTTGCCCTTGTGGAGCAGGCGGCATCCAAGGAGGCGTTAAGGAGGTATTTGCCTGCTTGAGCGATCTGGTCCGCTAAGTCGGAGAGGTCCTCTTTTGGGGCCTCCGACGCGATGCCCCGTTTGAGAATTTTGGCCCAGGCCGATACGGCTTTTGCCACCCAGGTGGAGGCGAAGTTGGGGCAGAGTGATACGCCTGATGCCTCAAAGGCGGACTTTGTCAGGGCTTCGATCTGTCTGTCCGTGGTGTTCTTGAGAGCCGCAGCGTCCGGGATGGACAGAACCGTATGGGCGGACAAGCGGGAGATAGGCGGGTCTACCTTGGGGGGCTCGGACGATTTGGTTACCAGGTCAGCGCTGAAGGGGTATAGGACGTCTAACCGTCTCCTTCCCGGGAAGCGCTTTCCGGGGTTATCCCAGTGTCGGGCTGTAGTAGCCTCGAACTCCTTGTGGTTGGGGAAAACCCTTGAATATGAAGGAGTTGTCCTGGGCGACTGACTCTTCCTCTTTAATTCGAGGGTTTGTAGGATAGCCGAGATGAGGCTATCAACCATGTCCCGTGTCCCTGAGGGCTGATCGTCCTCGGAGTCAGACCCTGCCTGGGACGGTACGTCCGACCCGATGTCCGCCTCCGGGGAGGGGGAACGGGTAGATCTGGGCAGGCTGGGAGTCGCCGATGGGCCCGGTGAGCTGGACGGGGAACTAGAACGAGTACGGTTTCTGGTTCTGTTCCTTGCTCTGCCTCTGTGAGGGTCGTGGTCGGGTGCAGGCGAATCGCCGTGGGTGGCATTCGTAGCACTGGTGGCGACGGTGGGCTGTGGCATATGCTCCAGGAACTGCATGAGGGACTGCGAAATTTTTGTCCAGTCCTTGAAGGACTGAGACATAGCGACGGCCCACTCCGGAGGTGTGGGGGCGCTCTCTCCTCCCGGGCATTGGTGGTTTCCTGATGGGCAGACATGGTGGTGGTGACGCAGGACGAGCAGAGGCGGGACGCTTGGCCTGAGGCCCACTTTTTCTTACAAAGGGCGCAAGCCTAGTGGATCACCGTGGGGATCTGAGCGGGTGCAGCGGGGTTGGGCATAGGTAGGGTCTGGGCAACGTGTGCTATTGCTGCGAGGGGCCAGCTGCTGAGCAAATACGGCCTTGCGCGGTGGGCTATACTGCTGAGTGGGGGCTACGTGGAGTTTTGGTAGGGTCTGTAGGGTGCAGAGCCTACCAGTGCCCCTGCTTAAAGGTACCCAGCGATCGGCGGTGGGAGCTGCGGTATGGAGTACAGTAGCTGTGTCCCCCCTGAGGCGGGCAGGCGAATCCGGGGATGGATCCTCCTGTGCTGGCGCTGTGGAACGCGTGCGGTGTCTGGAGGCTGTTGCAGCGTCCACGTGCTGATGCAGGAAGCGCTTGTGACCACGGTAGCGCCGGAAGGAGGTGTGTCCGGCCGGGAAACGCTTTGTTCCCTGGCTGGCTCGCCTTGTGAGCGATGTGCGGGCTTTCTGTAGGGTGGAGCCAGCGCCAGGGCTAGCGCAGGCAGGGGGCGTTTCCCGGCACTGGTGACGCGACGCTGAGGCATGTCTTGGGCGGCGCTCCGTGCGGGGGCGTGTTCGGCCCGGGGTCTGACGTCAGGGCGTCAGAGGAGGGACGCCCTGTGCGTCTCAGGAAGGGGAAGGGCCTGGCAGACAACGGTGAGGCGAGGGAGGGCCAACATGGCGGCGCCGCACTGTATGGCGCGAACTAGCTTGGGGCAATGCACGGCCCTGCGCCCGTGGTCATCAGGGGCGCTGTTTACCCTGTCCCTCTCTGGGGTCCCGGAGCGATCGCGCAGCGGTGGCGTTGGGGTCAGGCTGGGCGAGGGAGGGGGGGGGGGGGGGTCGGTACCTCTGGTCTGGTGGTGGTTGCTGGAACTGAGGATGTCAGGATCCCTCGTGGGTGAAGAGGGTCCTGGTGATGATCCTCCTTCCCGCACAGTCTCCGGATGGTGCAGAAGACGGCGTCAACCCCTTTAGTAAGGGGGAAGGCCACTGCAGGTGGCCGACGTCTTCCTCTCAGCCCTCTCCTAGGAGGGGTGAGGAGGGGAGAGGCAAGTACTAGTCGCCCAGGATCCTCTGAAGCACCCGTGAGGGTGACAGAGGACCAAGTCCTGCCAACGGGTCCGAGAGTGGGCAGTGTGGATTATTCGCACGCTGCTCTCTCGGCCGCTAAAGTGTGGGTAAAACAGGGTGAGTGATCTGCACCCTGTTACCCGAAGGGATGAATCTGGAAAACAAAGGGAAATCCTTAATAAAACACACAAAAACCTATAAAGGAAAAAAGACTGCGGATCTGGTGTTAGATCCAGGTCCGCCACCTACAGACACTAAGCAAAAACTGAGTTGCTTTGTGCCTGTCGGTGGGTGTATACTGCTGGGGAGGAGTCAGCTTTTGCCTTATTTGCATAGTGTCAGCCTCCTAGTGACAGCATCATACACCCATAGTAACCTGTGTCCCCCAATGAAGCGATAAAGAAATGTAGTATTTTATCAGCAGGAGATTATCACTACCAAGACAAGATGTCTTGTGCCTCCTGGTCAACTGAAGTAACCTCGCCCCCGACTGATAGCTTTCTGTCAATATACAATGTACACTGAAAACTGCCAATCAGCGGTGTAGGTGGGGTTATACAGAGCTCCGTATTCTGAGCACTGCTAGATCTGCAGCAGAGAAAACTGATCGTATCAACATGACAGCACCCAGACTAGTAACATCACTAGCCTCTACAAACATGCTGATTTCAGATTACACAGCAAAAGCCTGCTGACGAATTCCGATTAACACAAACCAGTAGTCACTGCAAAAAAAAAAAACAAACAAACAAAAAAAAAAAAAAAAAAAAAAAAAAAAACACACACACTACTCACTTCTGTTCCGGACTGCTACTGCTTGGCTGTGAGGCTGGAGGATTTTCCATAGCAGACTCAAAGTTCTCCACAACATATTTACAGGCAGAGTCATTAGAGGTAGACAATTTTCCTTCCTCACTACAAAAAAATATAAGCAGAAAAAAAAATGAAATACGATTTGAATAACACAGCAAACCGTAGAACATGCATTGGGTGCCAATGGTAAAATGAAAAAAAAAAAAAAAAAAAGTAAATTATGTTGCAATGTGCAGCAAACGTTTTCACAAATAAAAACAAATGAGAAATGTATCCCAAGGATGCATTTGACAGAAATGAGGAAGGAAAAAAAAAGAAAGTGAAAAACAAGGAGCTTTAGGCATACAGGGAAATGTATGGAAAACCTGAACAGTGAGGATCTTAAGCGATACATACCAATAGGATTTCAACACTCTGAAGCCAATAGTGAGCAGTGGAAAGGGAAAGGAGGAGAAGCAGGCATAAACAGAATGCTACTTAGTACACGTGGTGCTGAGAGGTGTAGGAAGAACTAGATAGCTATTACAGAATGGTAATTCACTGCCGTGACTATAGCTGAGGGGTGTTTATTTCACTCCAAAACCAAAATTTGTTATTTAAGTAAAGATGGCCTTACAATAAATGAAAGTTAGAAAGGCAAACTTTTAAATGGATGAAGCTACTCATGGACAAGACAAAAGATGCTCACTCTAATGATTTTGGCTAAATCAGCTGACAACAGTGTTTGTCCCTTGATGGCTGATGTTAAGCATGTTGACTCTGAAGTGCCCAATCCTTGGGCAGCAGCTCATCTCCATCATGAGCAGAGGGATCTGGCAGTAGCTTAATCACCTCTCACATTTGTATAAGGTTTTTCCCAAAGCACACAAAAATGGTAAAGGCACTGCCACACTTAGCGATCACGATAACGACTTAACCTGGCGAGATCGCTACTGCGATCGCTAGTTAGATTCCAAACATCTCATCAGCGATCTGTGATTCCAAACACATCTCATCAGCGATCTGTATAACGACCTCTGCGGTCGTTGGGAAAACCTAGTCCCACCTGCGATGCTGGTGAAGTCGTTCATAAAGGGTGTCACACTCAGCGATTCAGGCTCACCAGCGGGACACCAACGACCAAAAAACGGCTCAGAACGTTCATAAGCGATCAGCGACATCTCAGCAGGGGCCACATCGCTGCTACGCGACACACACAGCTAAGTCGTTAACGAGATCGCTACTGCGTCATAAATGGTGACACAGTAGCGACCTCGTTAGCGATCTCGCTTAGTGTGGCATACCCTTAAGTGCCAGCAAATTTATGGGGGGGGGGGTGGAGTTTGTCTAATAGATCAAGGATAGGACATCAATATTAGATAGCCACCCAGCACGCCAACTGTCATCAGCTCCGGCAGAAGCCAGCATAGCTCTATTCAATGTGTAGAAGTCACTGCAGAGAATTGCAGATCAGATGTTATGTTAACCCTATGATGTTCAGGCTTTGGCAGCAGCTGCGCTGTTCAGCTCTAGCATTTACACGTGTGCTGTTGAAGCTGGTAACAACTGATTAGTGGGGGTGCCAGGACCCCCAACATTCTGGTATTATTGATCTTAAGGATAGGTCATCAACAATACATGCCCAGACAGAGATGATGCAAGAAATGTTAAATGCTTTAACACCTTTTTCCCCCACAGGAAACTTTGTGTTTGTCTAGGATACAAATACAGTGGGTACGAAAATATTCAGACCCCTTTAAATTTTTCACTTTTTATTTCATTGCAGCAATTTGGTAAATTAAATAAAAAGTTAATTTTTTCTCATTAATGTACACTCTGCACCCCATCTTGACTGACAAAAAATAGGGATTATTGTGTACTCACCGTAAAATCCTTTTCTCCGAGCCAATCACTGGGGACACAGACCATGGGTGTTATGCTGCTGCCACCAGAAGGCTGACACCAAGTAATACAAAGAAAGTTAGCGCCTCCTCTGCAATATACACCCACATGCTGGCTCCCAGAGAACCAGGTCAGTACAAAAGCAGTGGGAGATCAATAACATATAAGAATACAACATGTCAAATTACAGTCACGCACAAAGCCATTAACAGGGTGGGTGCTGTGTCCCCCAATGATTGGCTCAGAGAAAAGGTTTTTCGGTGAGTACACAAAAATCCCTATTTCTCCTTCGCCTCATTGGGGGACACAGACCATTGGACGTCCCAAAGCAGTCCCAGGGGGGGGGGGGGGGGGGACCTTATAACAGATCGAACCCCATGTACCAACTGACTAAAGTTGCGCTACCACCACTTGCAGAATACGTCTGTGATGGGCCGCATGTGCAGAAGTCTGAGAGCATAGGCTGTACAGACCTGTTCTGCCGACGCCCGATGCCGAATGGCCCAAGAAGTGTCCACCGCCTGAGAAGAGTGTGCTGGGATACGCGTGCCTCTGATGCGGTAAAACTTCTGAATAGTCAAGTTAATCCATTGGCTATTGTGGCCCTGAAGCGACTAAACCATGCACGAGTCCCTCAGGAAGCACGAGTAGGGCGCCGTCTTCGAGACGTACATTCTGAGAGCCTTCACTACAACTAGGGTGTAAAGAGATCATCCTTCCTGATGTACTGGTGCTGGACAAAAAGAAGACAATGTCCTCGTTAAGGTGGAAAGACGAGACCACCTTGAACAAAAAAGTAAGGAGACGAATGGATGACCACCTTGTCCTGGTGGAAAATCAGGAAAGGAACTCAACAGGACAGACTGGCAAGCTCCGAGACTTGCCTGACAGACGACCATGTGATGTTACCGCGACAAGAAAGGCAACTTTCCGAGACAGAACTGGCAACGAGATGTCCTGCAACGGTTCGAAAGGCGTCTGCTGAAGAGTACCCAGGAACAAAATAAGGTCCCCAAGCCTCTGACGGCATTCTATAGGAGGGTACCACATGGGAGACCCCCTGAAGGGAAGTCCTCACTCGCAGATTGGAAACAATCCTGCGCTGGAGTAAAACAGATAAGGCCGAGATCTGGCCTTTGAGAGAACAGAGTTCCAAACCTGATTCCAGGCCAGTCTGGAAAAAACAAAACGGCGGTAACAGAGAAGACACGAGAACATCTGCAGTCCCTGTACCAAACAAAAAATGGTTATCAGGTGCGGTGAAAGATGCTAGCTGATGCAGACTTCCAAACGCTAATCATGGTGGGAAACCCCTGATGAAAACCCAGCTTGAGATAGCACCCAGGCTTCAACGGCCAAGCCGTTAAACACAGGGCCCCTGAGATCTCATGACAAATCGAACGTTGGCAGAGCAGAACTGGACAATCTGGCGGTCGCAACGGAACATCGGCGACGATCTGCACCAACTCTGCATACCACGCCCAGCGTGGCCAAACCAGAGCGACTAGGATACTGGATTCCCTTCAGCCTTGATCTTCCCGATGACTGTCAGAAGTAAAGAAAGGGAAAACACGTACGGAAGACGAAACGGATGCCACAGACAGGCCCATTGCATCCACCTCGATGGTCTTGGGATCCCGAGACCGAGCTCTGAAGTGGAATATCTTGGCGTTCAATCTTGAAGCCATCAGAACCACGTCCGGAGTCCATGAAAGAATACATATCTGTCGAAAGACCTTCAGATGAAGCTCTCACTAACCCAAGGCAAGACTTTGACGATTAGGAAAACAACTGCCGCCCAATTTTTCACGCCTGGGATATGCACTGCTGAAAATACCGAGTGGTTCCTCTCTGCCCAACGGAGAATATGGGCTACCTCACACATGGCCGCCCTGCTGCGGGTACCCCTTTCTTGATTGATATACACCACAGCCGTTGCTTTGTCCGATTGAAATCGGATGGGGTGACTCACCAGGAGATAATGGAACACTTGCAGAGCTAGCCGGATCATCGGGGGGCTCGAAACCCGAGTTGACCAGCGCCCCTGAGCAGCGTGGCGACGAAGGACCGCTCCCTAGCCAAGGAGACTGGTGTCGGTAGTCACCACTAGACACTGAATCCGAGAGAAAGGACCTTAATGTCCCCACCCGAGAGGCTGCCTGACCCGCAGGGGCAAGAGCACCGGTGGTCGAGAGAAAACGGGCCTGTTGCAGCGGATGAAGATGCAGCTGAGCGAAAGGATCCACTTACATTGGTTCCACCATTCTTCCCAGTACCGTCCTGGCAAACCCGAATGGAATGACAGGATAAGTGTTAAAGTGCGTGGCCTCTTTGATGAAGGGCTAGGACGTTATCTCAAGGGAGCATCACCCCGTCGGAAGGTGTCCAGGGTCATTTCTAGAAAGGACATCCGCTGGGCTGGAACGGGGGTGGACGGGGGAAAACTTGCTTTACGATTTTTCAGGCAGCCCATGCAAGAAAGGATATTGCAAGTGATACAAACGCACACCGCCTAGTCCTGGAAGGACAGACCCTAGATTAGAAGGTTGTCCAAGTAGGTAGGTAAAATTGAACTGAAAAAAATAAAAAAAACTTAGCTAATGGCAAAGTGCAGGGATTTCTAGTAAGGGGGGGGGAGAAATATCTGAATATGGAGTAAGCATCTCGAATATTGATGGATAGAAACCCCCCCCCTTTTTTTTTTTAATCGAAGTAATGACTGAACAGAAAAACACCATCCAGAAAAGACGAACCCTTGTTGCTTAAAGGTTTGAAATCCAGTATGGTTATAACAGTTCCGTCCTATTTTAGGGCCACAAACGTGTTTGAGTAGACCATTCGAATCTTTCGTTTTCTGGGACCGGAACAAGGATTCCGTTTTGAAGCAGTGAATGTATGTAGGTGGCCGCCTACCCTGCTGGTGTCAACCAGATAACACCAGAAGACGCTGAGCGGAAAATCTCTGGGACATAGATCCCTTCGATTCAGTCTGATTGGGTCCACACTTCCACTGCTGGCTGGGCCTACAGGAGACTTGGAATCCTTTGATCCAACGTGGGGAACGCCCTGATCTGGAATGATAGTGGACCAACCCGTATCGGTGCGCAAGGACCAAACACAGATTTTACTGGAAAAAGGACGCTGGTGAAGAAATTTGCTCCTTTTTCCCATAGCCTCCAAGATAAGCTGATTCAACTTTTCTCCAAATGGCAATTCTGGTAAGGAAGAGATACCAGAATTTTTGGACGCAGAGTCAGTTTTCCACTCTCTAAGCCATAATGCCCTTTTGATGGAATATGCTGCTGACAGCACAGCGCAGCTAGCCGCATCCAAAGAGGGGTGCAGGAGACCATTACTTTAGCTACCCACGCCGCAGCAAATGATGGATAGAGTGCTGAACCCGAGGTCTCTGCCAGGCGAGATATTGGCGGGTCTACAGCAGGAAATTCAGGCCAATCTTCCAGCAGATCAGCTGAGAAAAAGAAGTGCCTCGCCTCAAGAGGCTTCTGACCTGTGAGGCGTTTATCCAATCGTTCCCCGTGCCGGTTAACTATAACCAGGACCTCTGTGTGGATGGCAAACGTTGTATGAGGGCGTCTAGTCCTCTTGAAGGCCACTGCGAGATCCAGGACAGTACCGGGATTCTCGTCAACCTTCAGAGCTTGGTTGACAGTCTCAATGAGCTCCTGGAACTCTGCAATTCCAGATCCAAGAACACATTCGATTCATACTCAGTCTTGTTTGCTGCAAAACTCTGGTGAGGGAGAGCAAAAAAACAGAGCTCACGGATGCCAAGTCACGTGATTACTCAGGGAACATACTACGGATCAGTTTTCTAGATACCTGTAGGTTTCTAGAATACTTGCGGCCCCTGCTAGCCGATGACTCCCATGTAGGAGAGGATCCATTTATATCAGTCCTGCTAATTCTCCGATCCACAGAGGAATCACGGAAGTATTCAATCTCTTTGGTCAGAGAAGCCATGGATTGCTTCAGTGATGAAGCCCACTCAGGGGAACTAGATACACTGGGATTGGGGTCACAGGCTTTGCAAAGTAAAGACTGTAATAGTCTTTAGGAGCTTGGAACGGGACATGGTGTCGTGGAGCCTTTAAGAACGGGGAATACTACAGGGGGGATACTGTAGGGGGGAGGGAGCAGCGCCTCCTTACCCGGGTCCTGATGTTCCTGGAGTCCGCATTGGATTAGCGCTATCTTTTGCGCTAAGTGCTGCCGGGGTCAACGCAGCAGTTGCTTCCAGATGTCCAGGATCAAGGCTCTTACCCAGGTCCTGTGCCGCAGATTCGTTGTGCCCCCTTTAAAAAAAAAAAAGCCACCAGTATTGCCTGGCGCTGCGTCATGTGCAAAGCAGTCGCCCCTGTGTAAGCCGGCCAGGTGGACAACCAAGATGGCCACCGGGAGTTGCAGAGGCGACGAAGTCTCGCAGTGAGCGAAAGTCGCCAGTTCGGGGGGCGGGGCCAAGGCCGCAATGTCATCCAGTGTGGATTGTCTATGAATAGGCCCAAGCCGGGACCTAAATTTCTGTGGCCGACGGGAGTGTAGGCATGGCTTCCGGGTTGTGGCCTAAACCCTGACCAAAGCTGGGGGCTAAATTTATTGGCGCCGATGCAAAGAGGATCCAGATGTGCCTCTTGTGCCAGCGCAACCCCAGACCGCCTGTTCGGAGCCCTCCAGCCCCGGCACTTACCCGGAGAAGCTACAGAGTGGCAGGTAATCCAGCTGCATGTGGAAGGTACTGAAGTCCTCCTGCTGCCGGTCTTGAAGGTGCAGGGAACCCCTCAATCCACCATCCCTTTAATAGGGAGGTGGAGAGGGACCGTCCGCCTCCTTGCTCCATCCGCTTTAACAGTGGTGGTGCAGTGGGGGCTGCACGGACGCCAAAAAGGGGGCCTCTGTACATCCAAGGAGTTAAATCTCCAAGGATGGGACAGGGCTGATTGTCCGGCATTAGGCCTGGCTGCAGAAGAGGATACGTGGAGGCGACACGCCATGTGCTAGTCCGTTAAAGGTGCGGGGAGATCGGCGCCCTTTAAGGGACCCGTCGCCCCTAAAAACCAGCCCAGGCATGGCATCCCACATCGCAGGAGAGGATACGGGGAGGAGATACTCCCAGTGCTCGCCTGTTGATGGTTTGGGGAGATCGGAGCTTTGAAAGGTTCCGTCGACCCTTCATCCAATGGAAAAAGTAAAAAAATCAAAAATGTAAAAGGTTAAAAATGTAAAAAATAAAAAAAGAGCTTTTGGTCTGAAGACAAGACCTGTGTGCCTCCTATGGACACTAAACAAGAACTGGTTCTCTGGGAGCCAGCATGAGGGTGTATACTGCAGAGGAGTAGCTAACTTTCTTTGTATTACTTAGTGTCAGCCTCCTGGTGGCAGCAGCATAACACCCATGGTCTGTGTCCCCCAATGAGGCGAAGGAGAAAACAGAAAAGTAGAAATTTTTTGCAAATTTATTAAAAAAGAAAAAATGAAATATCACATGGTCATAAGTATTCAGACCAGTATTGAGTAGAAGCACCCTTTTGAGCTAGGACAGCCATGAGTCTTCTTGGGAATGATGCAACAAGTATTTCACACTTGGATTTGGGGATCCTCTGCCATTCTTCCTTGCAGATCCTCTCCAGTTCCGTCAGGTTGGATGGTGGACGTTGGAGGATAGCCATTTTCAGGTCTCTCCAGAGATGCTCAATTGGGTTTAGGTCAGGGCTCTGGCTGGGCCAGTCAAGAATGGTCAGTTGTTCTGAAGCCACTCCTTTGTTATTTTAGCTGTGTGCTTAGGGTCATTGTCTTGTTGGAAGGAGAACCTTCGGCCAAGTCTGAGGTTCAGAGCACTCTGGAAGAGGTTTTCATCCAGGATATCTCTGTAATTGGCCGTATTCATATTTCCTTCAATTGCAAACAGTCGTCCTGTCCCTGCAGCTGAAAAACACCCCCATAGCATGATGCTGCCACCACGTTTCACTGTTGGGATTGTATTGGGCAGGTGATGCGCAGTACCTGGTTTTCTCCACACATACCGCTTAGAATTATCACCAAGAAGTTCTATCTTCGTCTCATCAGACCAGAGAATCTTATTTCTCATTGTCTGGGAGTCCTTCATGTGTTTTTTAGAAAACTATGCGGGCTTTCATATGTCTGGCAGTAAGGAGAGGCTTCCGTCGGGCCTCTCTGCCATAAAAAAACCGACTGGTGGAGGGCTACAGTGATAGCGGACTTTGTGGAACTTTCTTCCATCTCCCTACTGCATCTGTGGAGCTCAGCCACAGTGATCTTGGGGTTATTCTTTACCTCTCTCACCAAGGCTCTTCTCCCTCGATTGCTCAGTTCGGCTGGACAGACAGGTCTAGGAAGACTTCTGGTCGTCCCAAACGTCTTCCATTTAAGGATTATGGAGACCACTGTGCTCTTAGGAACCTTGAGTACTGCAGAAATTCTTTTGTAACCTTGGCCAGATCTGTGCCTTGCCACAATTCTGTCTCTAAGCTCCTTGGCCAGTTCCTTTGACCTCATGATTCTCATTTGGTCTGACATGCACTGTGAGCTGTGAGGTCTTATATAGACTGGTGTGTGCCTTTACAAATCAAGTCCTAGCAGTTTAATTAAACACAACTGGACTCCAATGAAGGAGTAGAACCATCTCGAGGAGGATCACAAGGAAATGGACAGCATGTCACTTAAATATGAGTGTCTGAATACTTATGACCATGTGATATTTCAATTTTTCTTGTTTAATAAATTTGCAAAAATTTCTACATTTCTGTTATTTTTCAGTCAAGTTGGGGTGCAGAGTGTATTTTAATGGGGAAAAAATGAACTTTTTTTGAATTTACCAAATGGCTGCAATGAAAAAGAGTGAAACATTTAAAGGTTCTGAATACTTTCCATACCCACTGTACCTTTTGCAACCATTTTTGTTTATGCTGATGTAATGGTATTTATTAAAAAAAAAAAAAAAAAAAAAAAACTTGCAAACTTCTACATTATTTGGCCCTCTTAATTGTAAGTAGATTGATGGGGTTTAGGGTCTTGACACTCACCAAAATCGATCAAAAAACCTTGTGGTGAAGTACACTGCTCAGGAGAGAATGTCTCCTTCATGGCAGCATGAGAGTAGGGGCATGGTCTGTCACTAGCTTCTAGCAGCAGCCACCTCTAAACTTTCAGTAATTTACCTATGTATTTATAAGCCAAAATCAGGAGAGGAAAAGTCAGAGGAAAAGTATAATAGAAACAAATCACCACTTCTGTATTTATCACCCACTCCTGGTTTTGGCTTACAATTACCGATGTAAAAAAAATCTTCAAATACTCAATGTGTGCACGTGGCCTACGAGGAGCATTTAAATCCATTTTGGGCATCTTCCAGAGGGCTTCTGTTTAAATTGACAGCCTTGGAACATTTTAGAAAAAAAGATGGTCAGTTTTCTGAAGTCTCTAAAAGAACGCAACAAAAATAAATGCCAAAAATCACAAAAAAAAACACAAAAAGTTAGAAATAAGAAATAAAAAAACATTTGTTCCCTTATATTAAATGTAGGGAAAAAACTTAAGTGGATAATTATGCTGTTGCACTTTTGGCTTACCTTTTAAATACTGCAGTCTCTGTTTTTGCATCAACGGTAAGGCTGAGGGTTTCCTTCATACTGCCATTCATCACAGTTTCTGTCATCTGATCTGTATTCTCGACCTCCTCTTCACCATCAGAGCTAGCATCCATTGCAACAGTAACTATTAGAGGGTTAAAAAAAAAAAATTAAATACATTTTGACAATGAGCCACACAACAGGAATATATATATATATATGCACACACACAATATATATATATATATATATATATAAATATATATATATATATATATTATATATATATAAATATATATACACACACACACACACAAACGTGTAACATTTCAGGACCTTATAAAAGGCAGTCAGAAGTCAGAGAGAAAAAAAAAAAAAAGCGCTTTACTACAATTTTTTTTTATTCCCATTTAATTCTTAGGTTTAGAGTTCATGTAACAAAAATAATGTATTCAAGGATCCCCAACTCAAGAAAATGGGCTATGAATGATTGCATATGTTCAGTTAAACAATGCAAGTGTCTGATAAAGGTGCATTCTGGGCTTGGGCTAAATTTGCACATTAAGTGACTGCAGAGTGGACGATACAGGCCGTGTACATTGACTGCCTGTTTCATCTGGCAACTGAGGGAAAGCCACTGCATTGTTAGGATTTACCTTTACAGAAATCCCAGCCCAGTGGAAGACATTGTTAATTTAAAGGGGAGGAAGGTGAAGCAGACAAACTGTAAATCACAACACAACATTTCAATATGACCGTTTACTTTCAGTTTGTGCAGATGCATTGACGCTCAAAGGATCCATTTGCTCTGTACTTGTTTCCATTTCCACAGGAGAGTTACTTCTTGCATTTTCCTTTGCACTGGATAAATAATGACATTTTTAGTATACATATATTATCAGCACACGTATGACACACACATATTTAACCCTTTAACGACCGCCAATACGCCTTTTAACAGCAGGGTACTTAAACCACAGAACCGCTTTTTAACAGCGCTGAGGAATAAGGGTATAGTGCCCGCAGAGTTGTAATGTCTCCGAGGTCTTGGCTACCGGGGGAGCAGAGACCCCAGAGAACATGATTCGGGTGGATTTTTACTGACCCTGATGTTGCGATCACCGTTATAACGACCGCACAAAAAAAACCAAAAACATTTCCCGGTTAGGGTCGGGCTTACCGTAAGGGGGTCTCCAAACGCGACATGGTGCCACCATTGATTCCAGCCAATTTTGCGTTCGAAAAGTCAAACGGTGCTCAATCCCTTCTGAACCCTGCCATGCACCCCAACAATGGCTTTTCTCCACATATGGGGTATCTGTGTACTCAGGAGAAATTGCACAACAAATTTTGAGGCCCAATTTCTCCTGATACCCTTGTGATAATAAAAAAAATTGTTTCCAAAGAAAATTTTTGTGAAAAAAGTAAAATGTTAATTTTTTCCTTCCACATTGCTTTAGTTCTCGTGAAGCACCTGAAGGGTTAATAAACTTCTTGAATGTGGTTTTGCGCACCTTGAGGGGTGCAGTTTTTAGAATGGTGTCACGTCTGGGTATTTTCTGTTATATTGACCCCCCAGACTCATTTCAAATATGATGTGGTCCCTAAAAAATGGTTTTGTAAATTTTGTTGGAAAAATAAGAAAATTGCTGGTCAACTTTTAACCCTTATAACGTCATAACAAAAAATAAATAAAATTAGGTTTCCAAAATTGTGCTGATGTAAAGTAGACATATGGGAAATGTTATTTATTCACCATTTTGTGTGATATGACTGATTTAAGAGCACAAAAATTAAGCTTAGAAACTGCAAAAATTTTCAAAATTTTTGCCGAATTTCCAATTTTTTTTTTTTCATAAATAAACGCAAGTCACATCAAAGAAATTTTACCACTATCATGAAGTACAAGATGTCACAAAAATTTTTTAATCAGTGGGATCCGTTGTAGCGTTCCAGAGCTATACCCTCAAAGTGACAGTGGTCAGAATTGTAAAAATTGGCCTGGTCATTAAGTACCAAATTGGCTTGGTCACTAAGGGGTTAAATATACATACACACATACATAATATATATATATATATATATATATATATATATATATATATACATAATTATACATACACTCGGAATGAAACAGTGAAATTTTATGAAAAAATGGCCTCCATGTCGGCCTTTAACTGCAGACATTTGAAATACACTTGTGGTCAAAATTGTTGGTACGCCTCGTTTAATGACAGAAAAACCCACAATGGTGACAGAAATAACTTGAATCTGACAAAAGTAATAAACCAAAAATCTATGAAAATGAACAAATGAAAGTCAGACATTGCTTTTCAACCATGCTTCCACAGTCATCCCGTTTTAAAAGGAACCTGTCTCTCCTGGTGCCCAAACTGCAGACCGCACACACCAGAGCCTGACGGCAAAATTGCAGTAATGCAGTTTGAAGCACTGGCTTTTTCCCGCACTGGCTGCAGATGTACAGGGCTCTCACTATACACACACACACACAGGAGATACCTATATTTCAACTAGAGTGGTGCGGGAAGAAGCTGGCCGGGGGTAGCACTGGACTAACTAGTCGGGTCTCGGGGGCGGAGCCTGACAGGAGACGTGAGCGGTCGTGTCTCTGTGAGCTCTCCCGCTGTGCACAAGTCTCCCGCACGATCCGCCGTCGCCACCGCCAGTCTCAGCCGACTGAACGGTGAGGGAAACACCGCAGACCGCCGGGGGTGCAGGGGAGAACGGAGGAAAATCCCCAGAAAGTAGGGTCCCTGGGGGGAGGGTTGGCAGCACAGGAGGAGGGGAGATACAAGAGAATCCCACTATTAAAGATGTGTTTACAGTAGTGTCCTTCTGCAAACAGGCACTAACTACTTTAACTCCGCAAGTCCTGGGAGTCCAGTCTGAAGTAGCCATTATAAAAAAGGACATACATAAGGTTAATACCCGGGAGAGGTGGAAAATAGAGTGGGAGAGGCTGAGGACTGGATAAATTGAAAAAAATCGGAAGAACAGTTTAAGCAACAAATTTCTGAAGTTATGACAAAAAATGAAGATCTGGAAAATCGTTCCAGAAGGAACAATGTTAGGATCGTTGGTCTTCCGGAAAAGTCTGAGGGGAGAAATCCCACGGAATTTGTTGAAAAGTGGCTGAGAGATCAGATTGGAGCAGATTCCCTCACTAAATTTTATGCGGTGGAGCGGGCGCATAGAGTGCCAATGCAACAACAACCCCCGGGCAATAATCCACTTGTTATTATAGCAAAATTATTTCATTATAAGGATAGAGATATCATTATCCGCAAAACAAGAGAATCGGAGGAGATTGCAATGAACGGCCAACAAATTGGTATATACCCTGACTACTCGGTGGGCGTACAGAAGCAACGAATACAGTTTGGAGGAGTGAAAAGACGCCTGAGAGAATTAGGTGCCAAAAACTCCATGATGTTTCCTGCTAAACTGCGAGTAGCGGCCATGGATAAGGTTTTCTTTTTCACGGAACCTGAGGAGGCCACAAAGTGGATTGATGTTAATGCTAAATCTCTACACGCCAAAGAGTGAGAGATGGTCACGGAATTCAAAAATACTTCTTAGTGGAGCGGTCGGCTGAGGACATTTAGTAAGCAGATTCCTTTTTAGTTTACAGAAAGCAATTGATAATCAGTATGGATGGACTGGAGTGGAGACACCCATAATATAAAGTGTGCAAGCACATATATGATTTTGGATATGGAACTAGAAGTGAAGAATTTTTTAACTTCTGAACTCCACTTCCATAACTTTAAATTTTTCCATTTTTTTTTTTTGGTCTGAAAGTGATCCAATCCTTACTGGTGGACTAGTAACGATTGAATGAGAAAGGTGTCGATACGAAATATTTGAACTTCATATATATAGCCCTGGCGGAGGGCATGGAGGAGATGAATAACAGTTGTAACCACAGATATGTTGTATTAATGTATATTATATATAGTTATAACTTTTCTGTTCCATTTACAGTGAGATAAACTGTGGAGGGGAAAAATATAAGAGTGCATGGCGGGAGGGGGGAGAGAGACAAAGGGAGCAGACTGAAAACTGGGTAAGTGTTGAGGTAGTAAAAAGATGATAGGAGGGAGGTGCTATCTCTGGAAGAATGGGTCAGGAGTGAAGAACCCACAGCTCTTAGAGAGCATGCAAGAAGGGGGGAAGCAGGGGGAATTGGGGGAGGGGAGGGGGGGAAGGTTATCGACAGTAGGAGTGAGAAATGACAGATTGAAGGAAATGGTGTTTGATATATATGATGGGTAGCTTTAAAGTTATAAGTTGGAACGTCAGAGGCTTATCGGAGAAGAACAGAAGGGCGACAATATTTAAATGTATGCAGGATCAGGGGGCGACAGTGATATCTAGTGTATTCTCACCCATCCCTGCAGACTGTGAGCTCTCGCGGGCAGGGTCCTCTCTCCTTCTGTACTTGTGTGTCCCTTGTCTAATACATGTTTATTGTACCTGTCTATATTTTTCCCTTTTCATATGTAAAGCGCCATGGAATAAATGGCGCTATATATATGTGTAATAATAATAAAATAATAATAATATGTCTCTTGGAAACTCACTTACAGAAGGAAACAACCCAGATTACAAACAGAAGATGGATACAAAAGGCATACCACTCTACTTTCTCTAATTATTCCAGAGGAGTGTCGATTTTAATTAATAGATCCACCCCCTTTGAAGAAATTGATGTGCACATTGATCCAGAGGGACAAGGAGTAGCAGTTAAAGGACTGTGTTTTGGACAGCCGTTGTGACTCTAGCACTAAGATCAGAGTGATGAGGGAATACGCTGAAAGAAGTGGAGGAATGCTGCTGCTGATGGTAGGAGATTTTAATAATGTGGTAGATATCTTCTGGGATAGGAATAAGAGACAGCTGAATATACAAGGCAGCACCAATACAGTCTTTGGTAACTTTATTAAAGAAATTTACTTGATTGATGCATGGAGGGTTAGGAATGAAGGGAAAAGGTGTTACTCATGTCATTCCACATCGTATGGCACATTATCACAAATTGATTTGGCACTAGGAGATGGATTGGCGGACGCCATGATAAGAGAGGTACAATATCTTCCCAGAGTGATTTCTGATCATAGTCCAGTTATGGTGACTATTGGATATGGGTCACAGAAAGGAATAGTTAGGGAAGGATGGAAAATACATCCTGTGTGGATACAATATCTTAATGTTCCAGGAATAGGGAAAGAATTGGAAGAATTTTTTATTCATAATGATGGGAGTACAGATAAATTAGTGGAATGGGATGCGATGAAGGCCTTTCTTAGAGGGTTGCTATTTAGAGACATCTGTAGGCGTAAATCACAGACTAAAAAAGAGGAAATTGAAAAACTGGAAGCACTGGGGAGAGCGGAGGAAGAGGCTATACACAATGACACACCTGAAACACAACAGGGCCTGAGGGAAGCTCAGGAACAGATTAATAATGTTTTACTAGATAAAATGACTAAAAGACAGGCTGAAGGGGAGAAAGTAGGACACCTATTATCTGTTATAGCCTCGGCACAAAGGAGTAACTCGTTTATAATATGGTAAATGGGAAAGGGAAGGATGTTAATGACTTAGAGGGGATACTGAATATTTTTAGTGACTTTTTAAAACTTTATACTCTTCAGAAGACAATGTAGGAAATGAGGAAATAGATACATTTTTGGGGATGGGGTCACTCCCTAAACTAAATAGAGAGAATAGGGAACGACTGGACTCTCCCATTACTGTGGAAGAGATGGAGATTGCGCTGCATGGCATGGCCAATGAGAAAGCCCCTGGATTAGACGGCTTACCGTCAGAAATTTATAAACAATTTGCAGAACTGTTGCTACCTAGATTGTTGAAAGTATTTGAAGAGGCTAAAGAGAAAAAGTTGCTGCCGGTCTCTATGAGGGAGGTGGTGATAGTGGTGATACCCAAGGAGGAAAAAGACCCCAGAATACCCGAATCATATAGGCCAATCTCATTATTAACGGTGGACATAAAAATTTTGGCAAAAGTTTTGGCTAATCTGCTGACTGGGGTAATTTCTTCCTTGATACATCCAGATCAGGCGGGATTCATGCCTAATAGGTAATATAAGGAGGTTATACCTCAATCTTCAAATACAAGCTGATAATTCAGGTCGCAGAGTCATCGCCTCACTAGACGCCCAAAAGGCGTTCGATACTGTACAATGGGAATACCCATGGAGAGTTATGCAAAAATTTTGGTTTGAACCGCGATTTATAGAGTGGGTGCAGCTGCTTTACTCTCAACCCACTGTAAAAGTTAGAGTTAACGGAGTGATATCCTCATCTTTCCCTTTGAACAGAGGAACCAGACAGGGATGGTGGAGTGGACAGAAAGATATTGAAGTCAATAAATTACAGTGTAAAGAGGCCTTTAAATATCTGGGGATACAGATTTCCTTGCCAATATCAGAGTACCTTAACCCCTTCATGACCTGTGACACAGCGTATGTGTCATGAAAGGATCGCGTTCCTGCGGGTCGGGTGACCGGGGCCACTGAAAGGTCACCCAACACGCAGGCACAAGACCCTTTGTGCTTCACCACAGGGGGGTTGGCTTAACCCCTACGTGGCTACGATCGCTCTGATTGGCTGTTAAAAGTGAAACAGTGCTCCCTTTATTCCGAGCCCCGACGTGTGCCCAAACAGTGGTTTACCCCCACATATGGGGTATCAGTGTACTCAGTAAAAATTGCACAACAACTTTGGGGGTCTAATTTCTCCTGTTACTCTTGGGAAAAAAAATTGTGGACTAAAAAAATTATTTTTGTGGAAAAAAAATGATTTTTTATTTTCACAGCTCTGCGTTATAAACTTCTGTGAAGAACTTGGAGATTCAAAGTGCTCACCACACATCTAGAGGAGTTCCTTGGGGGATCTAGTTTCCAAAATGGGGTCACTTGGGGGGGTTTCTACTGTTTAGGCACATCATGGGCTCTGCAAACATAACATGACGCCCGCAGACCATTCCATCAAGTCGGCATTCCAAAACGTCACTACTTCCCTTCCGAGCCCCGATGTGTGCCCATACAGTAGTTTTCTCCCACATATTGGGTACCAGTGTACTCAGGACAAACTGTACAACAACTTTTGGTGTCCAATTTCTCCTGTTACCGTTGTGAAAATAAAAAATTGTGGGTTAAAAAAAATCAGTTTTTGAGGAAAAAAAATGATTTTTTGTTTTTACAGCTCTGCATTATAACCTTCTGTGAAGCACGTGGGGGTTCAAGGTGCTCACCACACATCTGGATAAGTTCCTTGGGGGGGTCTAGTTTACAAAATGGGGTCACTTGTGGTTGGTTTCTACTGTTTGGGCACATCAGGGGCTCTGCAAACGTAACAAGATGCCCGCAGACCATTCCATCAAGTCGGCATTTCAAAGAGTCACTACATCCCTTCCGAGCACTGACGTGTTCCCAAACAGTGGTTACCCCCCACATATGGGGTACCAGCGTACTCAGGACAAACTGGACAACAACTTTTGGGGTCTAATTTCTCCTGTAACCATTGTGAAAATAAAAAATAGGGGGCTAAAAAATCATTTTTAGAGAAAAAAAATGATTTTTTTTTATTTTCAGGGCTGTGCGTTATAAACTTCTGTATAGCACCTGGGGGTTCAAAGTGCTCACTGTGCATCTAAATAAGTTCCTTAGGGGGTCTTGTTTCCAAAATGGGGTCATTTGTGGGGGAGCTCCAAAGTTTAGGCACACAGGGATTCTCCAAACACGACATGGTGTCCGCTAACGATTGGAGCGAATTTTCCATTAAAGTCAAATGGCGCTCTTTCCCTTCTGAGCCCTGCTGTGCACCCAAACAGTGGTTCCCCTATCATTTGGGACACCAGCGTACTCAGGAAAAAACTGGACAACAACTTTTGGTGTCCAATTTATCCTGTTACCCTTGGGAAAATAAAAAATAGGCTAAAAAATCATTTTTGAGAAACAAAAATGATTTATTTTCACTGCTCTGCGTTTATAAACTTCTGTGAAGCACTTGGGGGTTCAAAGTGCTCACTACACATCTAGATAAGCTCCTTGGGGGGTCTAGTTTCCAAAATGGGGTCACTTTTGGGGGGTTTCTACTGTTTAGGCACATCAGGGGCTCTGCAAACGCAACATGACGCCCGCAGAACATTCCATCAAGTCTGCATTCCAAAATGGCGCTCCTTCCCTTCTGAGCTCTCCCATGCGCCAAAACAGTGGTTCCCCCCCACATATGGGGTATTGGTGTACTCAGGACAAATTGCACAACAACTTTTGTGGTCCAATTTCTCCTGTTACCCTTGTGAAAATAAAAAATAGCGGGCTAAAAAAATCATTTTTGAGGAAAAAAATGATTTTTTTATTTTCACTGCTCTGCGTTATAAACTTCTGTGAAGCACTTGGGGGTTCAGAGTGCTCACAACACATCTAGATAAGTTCCATAAGAGGTCTAGTTTCCAAAATGGTGTCACATGTGGGGTTTTTTCATTGTTTAGGCACACAGGGGCTCTCCAAACGTCATGGTGTCCGCTAATGATTGGAGCTAATTTTCCATTCAAAAAGTCAAATGGCGCTCCTTCCCTTCTGAGCCCTGCCGTGCGCCCAAACAGTGGTTTATGACCACATATGAGGTATCTGTGCACTCAGGAGAAATTGCCCAACAAATTTTAGGATCCATTTTATCCTGTTGCCCATGCAAAAATGGAAAAATTGATGCTAAAATAGCTTGAGGGGTGCAGTTTTTATAATGGTGTCACTTTTGGGTATTTTCTACCATATAGACCCCTCAAAGTGTCTTCAAATGTGAGGTGGTCTCTAAAAAAATGGTTTTGTAAATTTTGCTGTAAAAATGAGAAATCGCTGGTCAACTTTTAACCCTTATAACTTCCTAAGAAAAAAAAATTTTTGCTTCCAAAATTGTGCTGATGTAAAGTAGACACGTGGGAAATGTTATTTATTAACTATTTTGTGTCACATAACTCTCTGGTTTAACAAAATAAAAATTCAAAATTTGAAAATTGCGAAATTTTCTAAAATTTTCGCCAAATTTCCATTTTTTTCACAAATAAATGCAAAAATTATCAACCTAAATTTACCACTAACATGAAGCCCAATATGTCACGAAAAAACAATCTCAGAATCGCTAGGATCCGTTGAAGTGTTCCTGAGTTATTACCTCATAAAGGGACACTGGTCAGAATTTCAAAAAAATGGCAAGGTCATGAAGGGGTTAATATTAATTTGATGCCATTACTTCAGAAACTTAAAATCAAAATAGAGATCTGGAATAAATTACATTTAACTGTGGTGGGAAGGATAAACCTTTTAAAATGATCCTGATGCCTAAACTATTACATATTTTACATAATGCACCTGTGTGGATGCCTAAAAAAAGGTTTAAGTCTTTGAATGTGATGATTAGAGCGTTGGTATGGGGGAAGAAAACAGGCAAGGATAAAGTTGGAAATCCTTCAGAGACCTAAAGATGAAGGTGGAATGGCGCTGCCAAACCCAGAAATATATTTTCTGGCTGCTCAGAGTCAACACTTTAGAGGGTGGTCCATATCTGGTTCTGGCGGCTCTGTTAAAAGAATGTTGGCGCACTGTACGGGGGATAGGCCGGTATTAGAGGGATTGGAGGGAGGTAACGTTAAAAGACTGGGGGGGGGGGGGAATGCCTACGTTTGAACTTATAAACAAAATCTGGAGCAAAATAAAGAAGGTGAGAGGGGTAACAGGACTGACTAAGTTTACACCCATATGGAATAATAGCAATTTACCAGAGATACAAAAAATAGGTACTATAGGAGAGTGGGTAGGAAGAGGAACAATTTATATGTTTCAAATAATGGAAGGGGAAGAAATTAATTCTTTCCCGCAGTTACAAAGTGAGTTCCTACTGCCAAGCACAGAATGGTATAATTATGGGCAGATTAAACATGCAATTAGATCCCAGAGAACACAACAGAGACTGGTAGTGAAATCGGATTTGGTTCTGGAATACATCTGTCAAGAAGGAACCACTAGGGGGGTAATTTCTAGCACGAACAGAGATCTGATGCATACTTTTCTTCTGGGGTTCCCGTTGAAAGCTAAGCAAAAATGGGAAGAAGGGGGAAATATAGGAGATGATATATGGGAAACTATGTTGGAATATATACCCAAGCTTTCTATGAGTGAACCTGCAAGATTGTCGCACATTTATGTAATTCATAGAGTATATAGATCACCGTTAATAATGCACAAAATGGGTCTGAGGGTGAACTCGGAATGTCCAAGGTGTAAAATGGATATGGCGGGTATATTCCATATTATGTGGGAGTGTCCTAGGCTTTCAATGTTTTGGTCTGGAGTAATCAATATGATTGAGGGGGTGTATGGATGTAAGATCTCAGGGGATCCTGTTACGTGTTTGTTAGGCTATGTGGAAGAAATCTTAATTGATAATCATAGTAAAATAGCGATAGCTAGATTACTTTACTGTGCTAGGAAATTAATAGCAAGAAATTGGACTGGACTTGAACCTCCATCCGGGGAGGAATACTCTAAAAGAGTAAAGCATATTGTAGAACTGGAAAAGGGTATTTATGAAAAAAAGAGGTAAATTGAATATGTATGAAAAAATATGGTCGCCTTGGATACAATATAAAGGATTGTAAGAGATGAGATCTTTAACATATCTTGTATTTTATTCATTATTCTTTGTATGCAATACTTTTTCCCTTTCTTTTTTTTTGGATCCGTGTCATCAAGGGAAATAGAATTGTATTTTCAGCAGCAGATGGAAGGAAGGGAGACACAGTCATTACTAGTGGTAGGCGGAGCCCACACAGGATAGAACACCTCAGATTAAAAAGAGTGTTGACCGGCCCTCCAGCTTGGGCTCCTCCTACTCCAGCTCTCCAGTCTAAAATTTGAGGTCACAGAGGATAGTCGCTGCTGGAAGCAGCTCCTCAGAAGATTTTTTTATTTTTATCGGACAGAGACTTGGACCCCCGTGGTCTTGAGGTCTCAGGGTTCTCAGCGCTGCTGGACCCCCACCCCTCCCTTGGCGGATCTGCATTACCCTTTAAGGTGGTCCCTGCAGAACCCTGCCGGCCCCGGGGGATGAGGGTTGCTTCCCTGGCGGGGACGCAAACCGCGCTTCTGGGGTCACTGCGTTCCCCGCATTGGGGGGAAGCTATGGGCACAGCGCCACAAATCCCTGGGGGTCCCTGTGGCGCTCAGCTGGGTGAGTACTCCACATTTTAATGTGTTTGAGTGCTTCAGCGGCTGCTGCGGCAGCCGCTGCTACATGTATTCAGTGTTGGTGATTGTGTACTTTTGTCCGCAGGTGGATGCCTGCAGGACATGGGAGCGGGGCAGGAGCGGAGAGCGGAGGAGTCGCGCGCTTTTTTGAAGCCGGCGGGGGGCGTGGCTTCGCGCTTTCCCAGCTTTTCGTGGGCAGGAAGCGCTCTGAGAGCGCGATTTATCCTGCCTTTCTTCTTCCGGCTTCTCTCCTTCAGCGCGGCGGCCATTACTGACGGCCTCCTCGGGCTCCTCACTCTCCTCTCCTCCCGACCGACGCAATAGGACACTGCACTGCCACTGCGGCCAGCTGGGTGAGTCGCTTCTGCCTGTCAGGGCAGAAGCTTAACTCCCTCACCCCCACAGCGCAGGGCACCTTTCTGGGGCACAATCAGGTGGCAGACTGCGCTGTCCTGCAGCTGTTACCTCATAAGAGGCACCTTTTTTTGTCTGGGGCTCGCACACCCTTTTCATTAACAGAGGTTGTGGGGAGTCTGCGACATTAACCTCTTCTTAGGCGGTTAACCCTTAATTGGGGGTACAGCTGGGGTAGCTCTCTCTTTAAGAGCTTTAACCCTTCAGCGTTCGTTTTTTTCTTTTCCTTAAGAAACCACATTGTTCTAGTTACTGACAGGTTTAACCTGCCATATACTGTGTGAGGGCATGTCAGATCAGGGTCCAGGAGGTGCGGACCTTCTCCCAGGTCCGCTACAGGATCAGTCTCGCGTATCTGACACGCAGGAGTCCTCGACGGCGTCAAGCGCAGCGATCTGAGGTTTCAATGATGCCAAAATGGAGGCCCTCACTCGTTCTATTGATGGCCTGTCTGACCTGCTAGGTTATTGGGTGTCAGCTAGATCCTCTCATGGCAGGAAGCGCCACAGGCCGGTACTATTCTACCCGCGTAGCGACTCGGAGATCTCGGATATGGAGGGTTCCCCTTCAAACTCAGATGGGGAGATGTCCGATTCGGATAAGGAGGATCGGCAGGGGCACTCTGCCTCTCTTTTGGGCCGTACAGAGGCTTTTATTGGAGCTATGAGGGAGGCGTTACAGTTACCGGAGGAGGTAACTAGACGTCCTGGTAAGTCGGCCCGGATGTTTCAGGAGTCGCATAGGTCGCGATCGGCATTACCATCTCTGGATGAGATTAATGGGGCAGTAGAGAAGGAACGCCTGTGTCCAGATAAACGTTTTCAGGGGACACGGTCTTTTGAGACACTGTATCCGTGTTCGACGGAGTTGATCGATAATTGGATTCCTTCTCCTGAAGTGGATGTTCCTTTATCCCAACTTAGCAAATCCTCTTTGCTTCCTGTTAAAGGGAAGGCGAGTCTGCAGGACCGCTGGACAGAAAAACGGAGATGGCGGCGAAATCCATCTACGAGGCCGCGGGTCATGGATTCAGAGCGGTGCTAGGATCCGTGTGTGCTTGTAAAGCTTCCCTGAGCTGGTTGGACCGTCTACGGACGGCGTGGCAAGATGGATCCCCACTATCCGAGGTAGATGGGCTTTTCAAGTTGTTGGAGGATGCAGCCCGATATGGCAGTGATGCAGGTTTGGATACTGCGTCATTGCTGTCCAGGGCGCAATCCTCGGCAGTCACAGTCAGAAGAGCACTGTGGCTTAGACAGTGGACCGGGGACGCAGTTTCTAAGCAAGGTTTGCTATCTTTAGCTTACAAGGGTGGTCAGCTATTTGGATCTGACCTCACGGAGCTGATTGCCAAGGCAAAGGCAAAAGAAACGGCTTTACCGCAGCGAAGAGCTGTGGCTTCGGTGTCTGGCAGGCCTAGTGCCGGTAGTGGTCGGCGGCCTTTTCGATCCAGGGGACGGTTCGGTCAGCCTTCTTGGGGATCGGGTCGTCCCTCTTTTTCAGAAAAAAAAAGACCTCTCAGAAATCCCGCACTCCCTGGAAACAGAGTTTCCGTCAACACAAGCGGGACGCTGACAAAAAGCCCGCCAAGGCGGACTGACGCCAGGGTCTCACTCGAGGGCTCTCGAGTGGGGGGTCGCCTGCTCCAATTCGAATCGACTTGGGCTTCCCGCGTTTCGGACGCCTGGGTGACACGGGTTGTGTCGGCAGGCTACTTCATAGAGTTTTCTTCTCGACCCCCGGACAGTTTTTGCCAATCTCGCATTCCGTCAGAGCCCAAGCTTTTTGCCGCTCTGCTGCGGGAGGTCGATTCCCTTCTGCAGAAGGGTGTGGTGGTACCGGTTCCGCCGGAGGACCGGGGTAGAGGGTTTTATTCCAACCTCTTTGTGGTCCCCAAAAAGAAGGACAAATTTCGCCCCATTTTGGATCTCAAAAGATTGAATCGGCATGTCCGCACCCGGAAATTCCGCATGGAGTCGTTTCGCTCGGTTGTGGCGGCCCTGTCGCAGAACGTCTTTTTGGTGTCAATCGACATTCGCGACGCTTATTTGCATGTTCCCGTCGGAAGGGCCCACCAACGCTTCCTTCGTTTTGCCATAGGTCAGGACCGTTACCAGTTTGTGGCCCTACCATTCGGTTTGGCCTCAGCGCCCAGAGTTTTTACAAAAATTCTGGCACCTCTCATGGCGATCCTTCGAAGACAAGGGGTAACGATTCTTCCCTACCTGGACGACCTTTTGATTGTGGCGTCCTCAAAGGAGGAGGCGGTGACGGCTCGCAATCTATCCCTTCAGCTCCTGGAGGACTTCGGGTGGCTGGTCAATTGGGAGAAGTCGTCTCTGGAACCGTCGCAGTCAATCCTGTTTTTGGGGATGCATTTCGACACGGTACGAGCAGTGGTGTCCCTACCTCCAGACAAGCAAGCAAGTCTTCTTCGACATGTACAGGTTATGAAGTCTTCGACAGCAATGTCCTTCGAAGGTGTATGCGCCTTCTGGGTCTGATGGTGGCGTCGATGGAGGCACTTCCGTTTGCCCAATTTCATTCCAGGGCTCTCCAAATGCTCATTTTGAACCGTTGGGATCGATCGCAGGCTTCGCTGGATTGCAGTGTCATCATCTCCCACAGGGTGCGAGAGTCTCTGGATGGTGGTTACGTCCGGAAATGTTATCCCTGGGGAAGTCCTTCTTCCCTCCGAGGTGGTCGGTCATAACCACCGATGCCAGCCTGACGGGCTGGGGGGGGTGTCTGGAACGATCTCTGGATTCAGGGAGTATGGTCGTCGGAAGAGTCTGTCCTGCCGATCAACATCCTGGAATTGAGGGCAATTTTCCTTTGCCTCCAACACTGGACGGTCCCTTTAAGCGGTCTACCAGTCCGAGTGCAGACAGACAACGCGACGGCGGTAGCGTATATCAACCATCAAGGTGGGACGAGGAGCTTCAGGCTCATGATGGAGGTGTCTCGGATCCTGATATGGGCCGAGGCCAGGGTGCCAGCCATCTCTGCGATTCACATTCCAGGAGTTCAGAATATCACAGGGACTTCCTCAGTCGCGAAAAGATGGATCCCGGAGAATGGAGTCTTCATCCGGAAATTTTTGCACTGCGGTGCTCCCTTGGGGAACTCCCCAAGTGGATTTGATGGCATCCAGGTTCAATGCCAAGTTACCGACGTTCATGTCCAGGTACAAGGACCCGAAGGCTGTGGCGGTGGATGCTCTGGTGGCTCCGTGGGACCAATTCGAGCTAATCTATGTGTTCCTGCCGATATCCTTACTTCCTCTGGTGTTGCGTCGGATCAGACTGGAGAGAGTCCCAGCTATGTTGATAGCCCCAGATTGGCCAAGGAGGACGTGGTTCTCGACGCTGGTGTCGCTTCTGGCAGCGCCTCCACTTCCACTCCCTCTTCGCCCGGACCTGTTGTCCCAAGGGCCCGTTCGTCACCCGGACCTGAAGTCTCTGCGTTTGACGGCGTGGCTCTTGAGACCGAAATCTTGATCCGTCAAGGTTTTTCAGCCGAAGTCATTGCCACTCTGCGAGCTGCCAGAGGTCCGGCTACTACTAGGATTTATCACAAGACTTGGGAAGCCTTCTTTTCGTGGTGTTCGGGTTCTTCTAGGAACCCGAGGATTTTTTCCATTCCCAATTTGTTGGCCTTTTTACAGTTCGGGCTGGACAAGGGTTTGGCAGTTAGCACTCTGAAGGGTCAGGTTTCTGCTCTGTCCTTGCTATTTCGGAAGGCTATCGCCTCGCGTAGGGACGTACGTTCCTTTTTTTTCGCGGGGTAACCCGTCAGTTTCCACCGCAGAAGGCGCTTGTGTCTCCTTGGCGGCTTAATCTTGTCTTGGAGGCTCTTCAACATGGGCCTTTTGAGCCTATGGACTGTTAGCCTTTCTTTGCTCTCTTGGAAGGTTGCCTTCCTAGTGGCGGTCACTTCTTTGAGAAGGGTTTCTGAGTTGGCGGCTCTTTCTTGCTCGCCTCCTTTCCTGGAGTTTCACCCGGATAGCGTAGTGCTTCGCACACGGGGCGACTTTCTACCTAAGGTGGTGTCACAATTTCATGTTAACCAGGATATTGTGTTGCCTTCGCTTTGTCCGGAGCCGAGGAATGCGAAAGAACGGGCCTTGCACACATTGGATTTAGTGCGGGCTTTGAAATTCTATTTGTCTATTACTCAAAGTTTTCGGAAGTCGGATTCTCTGTTTGTGATTCCAGCAGGTCGTCGACGTGGTCAACGAGCTTCCAAGGATTCTATAGCTCGTTGGATTCGGTCGGCCATTTTTAGAGGCTTACCGACTTAAGGGCGAACCTTGCCCGATTAAGATTAGAGCTCACTCCACGAGGGCTGTGGGTTCATCATGGGCCTTTCATCAAGGGGCCTCGGCAGCTCAACTCTGCCGGGCGGCGACCTGGCGCTAAGTCCACACATTTACGAAATTTTATAAGGTGGACGTCAGTGCTTCCGCTGATGCGGCCTTAGGACGTAGGGTCCTGCAGGCGGCTGTAGTTTAAAGTTCTTGTGAACTTGTATTTAGCGCTAGTTGCGCATTTATTTAAGTTGTTGGGAATCTGCCTCTGTTGGTTTTTTGCCCACCCTTAATTCTTGGACTGCTTTGGGATGTCCCACTAGTAATGACTGTGTCTCCCTTCCTTCCATCTGCTGCTGAAAGACGGATTTTGGTAAGACCTTACCTGTAAAATCCTTTTCAGCGAAGGAAGGAAGGGAGACACAGATCCCTCCCATGGCAGAAGTGTGTTGTTGTGTTTTCAGATGCGGCGTGACCCTTCTCTGATAGCGATTATCTGGGCTGAGGTCGGCGCGCTAAGGCTCTGTTCCAGCATTGCCAGCTCATCGCAGTGGTCAGGTTCAGTGAGTAGTACCTGGGACTGTGGTTTTTTTCTGTTATGTGCATAACCTGTCTTCTTGTTTTTTTCTGAAGTTCTTCAGAAGGGGTTATGTTGCTCCGCTGGTGATATTTGCTCTTCCTTAGCTTGTGTACGGACTGGAGAGCTGGAGTAGGAGGAGCCCAAGCTGGAGGGCCGGTCAACACTCTTTTTAATGAGGTGTTCTATCCTGTGTGGGCTCCTCCTACCCACTAGTAATGACTGTCTCCCTTCCTTCCTTCGCTGAAAAGGATTTTACAGGTAAGGTCTTACCAAAATCCGTCTTTCTTACCTATACTTTCTGTCTTAATAAAGAAAAAGAAATGGAAATGCTGTCAAAGGGGTGGGGGAGAGGGATTGAGGGGATGACAGACTGTTATATTGTTCAGTTTATTCAATTGTTTTGAATAATATTGTTTGATCAAAATATGTTCAATAAAAATTTATCGGATTTAAAAAACAAAAAATCTAGTCGAGTCTCCCCCTATAGCTTCTGGCTCTTCAATCACCATTATCTCTAAGGCTATGTGCAGATTCTGCTGAGGAATTTTCCGCGCAGATTTTGGTAAATCCGCAGGTAAAATGACCTGGGTTTTACCTGCGGATTTGCCGCGGTTTTTGTGCGGATTTCCCCTGCGTTTTCAGACCTGCGGATTTCTATTTAGAGCAGGTCTGACAACGCTGCGGAACTGCACAAAAGAAGTGACATGCTGCGGATTTAAATCCGCACCAAATCCGCGCAGAAAAATCCGTAGCATGTGCACTGCGTTTTTTTTTTCTATTGAATCTAATGCTACTGTACATCACTTGCTGTTCTGCTGCGGATCTGCAGCGGAAAATCCGCTGCGGATCCGCAACGTGTGCACATAGCCTTAAACCGCTAGAGCAGTGAAGTCGAACCTTTTAGAGACCGAATGCCCAAACTGCAATCCAAAACTCACTTACTTTTCGCAAAGTGCCCGGAATACTGAGGTTTTAGATTAGAAAGACAACTCGTACATTAGCGCAATAGAGTCAATATCAAAGAGCTTGTAAGCGCTGTACTCCAAGCCTAAGATACTAGCCAATTGTAGTGAAGGTCTGTTCCTGAGAATGGAGAGGATTTTTAATCAAAAGTAAAATTGCAAAGTTGTTTGTTTTTACAACCTCTTTGCAATTGTAACCCTTTATTCATGATGCGAACATACCCTTTAAGGCAGGGATATCAAACTCAAATACACAGAGGGCCAAAGTTAAAAGCTTGCAGAAAGTTGCAGGCCAACCTTGATATTTATAAAATAAAAAAAAAATGTCTACAATTGAGGAAGTTTTTCCTTATCAAATGAAACGATTAACTTTTGGAATCATAGCGGAATAATATATACCGTAATATGTTATGTAACAGCAGTAAAAAGCATATAGCCCAATTTAAATATGAAATAAAGGATAAAAAAACCTTGAATAAAACAGATGCTAAAGTATGATGCAAACAAAAGTGCTCCCAAACACAGTATGATACCCCCACAGTGAACTCCTCCAAACGCGCTGTATGATGACCCTACTGTACCCCCCTCCCTCAGTTCCCCCAACAAAGAATGGTGACCCCATCACAGTATGATTCTCCCACTGTAATCACCACACAGCTCTCCATACAGTATAACGGGCACATAAAGTCCTCCATACAGTACAATGGCTCCACATAGATCTCCATACAGGGTAATGGCCCCCACATACAGTCATGGCCAAAAGTTTTGAGAATGACACAAATATTAATTTTTACAAAGTCTACTGCTTCACTTTTTCTAATGGCAATTTGCATATACTCCAGAATGTTATAAAGAGTGATCAGCTCAAACAGCAATTACTTGCAAAGTCAATATTTGGCTAGAAAATGAACTTTATCCCCAAAACATATTTCAACATCATTGCAGCCCTGCCTTAAAAGGACCAGCTAACCTCTTTTCAGTGATTGCTCCATTAACACAGGTGTGGGTGTTGATGAGGACATGGCTGGAGATCAATCTGTCATGATTAAGTAAGAATGACACCACTGGACACTTTAAAAGGAGACTGGTGCTTGGCATCATTGTTTCTCTTCTGTTAACCATGGTTATCTCTAAAGAAACACGTGCAGTCATCATTGCAATGTACAAAAATGGCCTAACAGGGAAGAGTATCGCAGCTAGAAAGATTGCACCTCAGTCAACAATCTATCGCATTATCAAGAACTTCAAGGAGAGAGGTTCCATTGTTGCCAAAAAGGCTCCAGGGTGCCCAAGAAAGACCAGCAAGCGCCAGGACCGTCTCTTAAAAGTGTTTCAGCTGCGGGATCAGGCTACCAGCAGTGCAGAGCTTGCTCAGGAATGGCAGCAGGCAGGTGTGAGTGCATCTGCACGCACTGTGAGGCGGAGACTCGGAGCAAGGCCTGGTCTCAAGGAGGGCAGCAAAGAAGCCACTTCTCTCCAGAAAAAACATCATGGACAGACTGATATTCTGCAAAAGGCACAGGCAGTGGACTGCTGAGGACTGGGGTAAAGTTATTTTCTCTGATGAATCCTTTTTTCGATTGTTTGGGACATCAGGAAAACGCCTCATTCAAGGAAGACAAGGTGAGCGCTACCACCAGTCTTGTCTCATGCCAACTGTTAAGCATCCTGAAACCATTCATGTGTGGGGTTGCTTCTCAGCCAAGGCAATCGGCTCTCTCACAGTCTTGCCTAAAAACACAGCCATGAATAAAGAATGGTACCAGAATGTCCTCCAAGAGCAACTTCTCCCAACCCTCCAAGAGCAGTTTGGCGATCAACAATGCCTTTTCCAGCATGATGGAGCACCTTGCCATAAAGCAAAGGTGATAACTAAATGGCTAAGGGAACAAAACAGAGATTTTGGGTCCATGGCCTGGAAACTCCCCAGATCTTAATCCCATTGAGAACTTGTGGTCAATCATCAAGAGACGGGTGGACAAACAAAAACCTAAAAATTCTGACAAAATGAAAGCATTGATTGTGCAAGAATGGACTGCTATCAGTCAGGATTTGGTCCAGAAGTTGATTGAGAGCATGCCAGGGAGAATTGCAGAGGTCCTGAAGAAGCGTCAACACTGTAAATATTGACTTGCTGCATTAACTCATTCTAAAGGGTATGCCACACTAAAAGAGATCGCAAACGAGATCACTAAAACGTCACTATTTTGCGATCTCGTTAGCGACCTCGTTGTGTGTGGCATGTAGCAACGATGTGGCCCCTGCTGTGATGTCGCTGATCGTTCACTAGAGTTCTGGACCGTTTTTTTGATCGTTGGCGTCCCGTTGGTGAGCCTATATCGCTGTGTTTGGCACCTTTTGCAAACGACGAGCGACCTCGTTTGTGACGCATATGACTGTTTTGCGTCACGGAGTGGATCGCAATATCTGTAAGTTCTCTTTTGCGTCACAGAGAGGATCGCAGAAGTTGCAAAGCAGGCTAGCAGGACGCAGAGAGCAGGAGCGATGCTGGAAATTCCTATGAATCAGAAGTGCTCAGTACATGCTAATGACATCCTAACGACCGCCAAAGTCGTTAAAGAGATCGCTGACCGCTGATGAGTCGTTTTTGAGATCTCCTGTTTGGCAGGTACTAGCGACCTAAACGAGATCACAAAAACGATCTCGTTAGCTTGCGTCGTTATTGAGATCGCTAACGAGATCGCTAAGTGTGGCAGTACCTTAACTGTCAATATAAGCTTTTGTTACTCATATGTTTGCAATTATTATATTTCTGTCTGTGATAAAAACACCTGTCAAACACACATAAAACCAGAGGCAGCAGATCATGTGAAAACACGGATTTTGGTAAGAACTTACCGGTAAAATCCTTTTCAGCGAAGGAAGGGAGGGAGACACAGGAATTCATTACTGATGGGTAGGCGGAGCCCCAGAACAGGATGTCACCTCAGATCAAAAGCGTGCTGACTGGCTGGCCCCTCCAGCTCGGGCTCCTCCTACTCAGCTCCAGTCGTACCAAAGCTTTAGGGAAGAACCAAGATCACCAGCGGAGCAACATAACCCCTTCTGAAGAAACTTCAGAGCAAAAACACAAGGATACAGGTTATGCATGCAAAGTAAGCCAAAAACCACAGAGTTCCAGGTACTATTCACTGAACCTGACTACTGCGATGAGCTGGCGATGCTGGAACAGAGCCTTAGCGCGCTGACCTCAGTCTAGATATCGCAATCAGAAAAGGGTCGCGCTGCATCTGAAAACATCAACACACTTCTGCCTTGGGAGGGTGCTGTGTCTCCCTCCCTTCCTTCGCTGAAAAGGATTTTACAGGTAAGTTCTTACCAAAATCCGTGTTTCAGCTGCAGAATGGAAGGGAGGGAGACACAGGAATTCATTACTGATGGGACGTCCCAAAGCAGTTCAAAAATAAGGGTGGGAAAAAACCAACAAGAGGCAGAAACCCAACAACCTTAACAACAAAGCGCAACCAGCGCTAAACACAAGTTCATCCAGAACTTTAAACTACAGCTGCCTGCAGGACCCTACGTCCGAGGGCTGCATCAGCGGAAGCACTGACGTCCACTTTATAAAACTTCGTAAACGTGTGGACAGAGCGCCAAGTTGCCGCCCGGCAGAGCTGCACTGCCGAAGCACCTTGGTGAAAAGCCCACGATGAAGCCACAGCCCTCGTGGAATGGCTTGAATCTTAATTGGGCAAGATTCACCCTGAAGACGGTAAGCTTCCAATATAGCTGACTGGATCCAACGAGCTATAGAATCCTTGGAAGCTCGTTGACCACGCCGACGACCGACTGGAACCACAAATAGGGAGTCCGTCTTACGAAAAACCTTGAGTAATAGATAGATAAAACTTCAAGGCCCGCACTAAATCCAATGTGTGTAAAGCTCGCTCTTTCACATACTTCGGATCCGGGCAGAATGAAGGCAACACAATATCCTGGTTGACATGAAATTGTGACACCACTTTAGGTAAAAAATCACCCCGAGTGCGAAGCACTACACGATCCGGAAAAAACTCCAGAAAAGGAGGCGAACAAGAAAGAGCTGCCAACTCAGAAACTCTCCTCAAGGAAGTGACTGCAACAAGGAAAGCCACCTTCCAAGAAAGTAAAGAAAGGCTAGCAGAAACCATAGGCTCAAAAGGTTTATGCTGAAGAGCCTCCAAAACAAGGTTGAGCCGCCAAGGAGACACGGGTGCCTTCCGCGGCGGAAACTTACGAGATATACCTCGGAAAAAAGGAGAGCACGTCTCTATTCGAAGCAATGGTTCTCCGGAACAATAAGGACAGAGCAGAAATCTGACCTTTCAGGGTGCTGACTGCCAAACCCTTGTCTAGCCCATGCTGCAGAAAAGCCAACAGGTTGGGAATGGAAAATTTTCTCGGGTTCCGAGAGGACCCCAAACACCACGAAAAGAAGGTTTCCCAAATTTTGTGGTAAATCCTAGTAGTAGCCGGACTTCTTGCAGCACGAAGGGTAGCAATGACCTCGGCTGAGAAACCTCTACGGGTCAAGATTTCGGTCTCAAGAGCCACGCCGTCAAACGCAGGGACATCAAGTCCGGATGACAAACGGGCCCCTGAGTCAACAAGTCTGGTTGAAGAGGGAGTGAAAAAGGAGGTGCCGCCAACAGCGACATTATTGTCGAGAACCACACCCTTCTTGGCCAGTCTGGAGCTATCAAAATAGCTGGAATTCTCTCTAGTCTGATCCGACGCAGTACTAGAGGAAGTAAGGATATCGGCGGGAATACATAGATCCGCTCGAACTGATCCCACTGAGCCACTAGAGCATCCACCGCCACAGCCTTCGGGTCCTTGTACCTGGACATGAACGTCGGTAACTTGGCATTGGACCTGGATGCCATCAAATCCACTTGGGGGTTCCCCAGCGAGAGCACAGTAGTGCAAAAACTTCCGGGTGGAGGCTCCATTCCCCAGGATCCATCCTTCTGCGACTGAGAAAGTCCGCTGTAATATTCTGAACCCCTGGAATGTGAATCGCCGAAATGGCTGGTACACTGGCCTCTGCCCAAATCAGAATTCGGGACACCTCTACCATGAGACTGGAACTCCTTGTCCCACCTTGGTGATTGATATACGCGACAGCCGTCGCATTGTCTGTCTGCACTCGGACTGGCAGACCGCTCAAGAGGACCGTCCAATGTTGGAGGCAAAGGAAAATCGCCCTCAATTCCAGGATGTTGATCGGAAGAACAGACTCTTCCGATGACCATACCCCCTGAATCCAGAGATTGTTCCAAACACCCCCCAGCCCGTCAGGCTGGCATCGGTGGTTATGACTGACCACTTCGGAGGGAGGAAAGACTTCCCCAGGGAGAATGCCCCTGGACGTAACCACCATTCTAGAGAATCCCGCACCGCGCGAGAAATGGTGACGCTGCAATCCAGCGAACCTTGCGATTGATCCCAACGACTCAGAATGAGCCTATAGAGAGCTCTGGAATGAAATTGGACAAACGGAAAAAACCTCATGGACGCCACCGTCAGACCCAGAAGGCGCATACCTTCCGAAGGGACACTGCTGTCGCAGACTTCATAGTCTGTACATGCTGGAGCAGACATGCCTGCTTGTCTGGAGGTAGGGACAACACCGCCCGTACCGTGTCGAAATGCATCCTCAAAAACAGGATTGCCTGCGACGATTCCAGAGACGACTTCCCCTTTGAAGCCACAACCGAAAAGGCCGTCCAAATAGGGACGAATCGTAAGTCCCCGTCTTTGAAGGATTGCCATGAGATTTTGGCGTCAGAATCGTTGTAAAAATTCTGGGCGTTAAGGCCAAGCCGAATGGTCGAGCCACAACCTGGGTGAGGTCTTCCGATGGGAACATGCCAAAAAGCGTCGCGAATGTCGATTGATCGTTCTGCGACAGGGCTGCCATAACTGAGCGAAGCGACTTCATGCTCGGCTCTGACGGAATGTCAGAAGTCAGTCCGCCTTAGCGAAATTTTTTTTTTTTTTTTTTTGCCAGCTTCTGCCTTAACAGAAGTTCTGTTTCCAGGGTATGCGGAATTTCTGAGAATTCCCCTTTTTTTTTTTTTTTTTTTAAAAAGAGAGAGACGACACAAACCCCCAGAGGGTTGGTCAGATCATCCCTTGAACCGAAAAGGACTGCCGATAACTATCGGCACTAGTCCTGCCAGACGCAGAAGTCACAGCTCTGCGCTGCGGTAAATCTGCTTCTTTTGCCTTTGCCTTGGCATCAGCTCCGTGAGGTCAGTCAAATAGCTGACCACTTTCTAAGCTAAAGATAGCAAACCCTGTTGGAAAACTGCGTTCCATCCAAGTCACAGTGCTCTTCTGACTGTAACTGCTGAGGATTGCTCCCTGGATAGCAGTGACGCATTATCCTTCAACTAGAAAAGCCCATCTACCTTGATAGAGGGAAACTTGCCACGCCGTCCTTAGACGGTCCAACCGGCTCAGGGGAACTTAACAAGTACACCTAGATCCTTAATACCGAATCTATGATCCACGGCTACACAGATGGAAATTGTTGCCATCTCCGTTCTTCTGTCCAGCGTGTCCTGCAGACTCGTCTTCCCTTTTACCAGGAAGATTTGCTAAGCTGGAATAAAGGGACATTCACTTCAGGAGAAGGGGTCCAATTAACAAATAACTCCGTAGAAAAAACGGATACAGTTTGTAAGGTCATCGCGACCCATGCGACCCTTGCAACATCCGGGCCGACTTACCAGGACGACTAGTTACCTCCTCCGGTAACTGTAACGTCCACATGGCTTCCACAGAAATTTTAGTACAGCCCCTGAGAGAGGCAGGGTGTCCCTGCCGATCCTCCTTGACCGAATCGGACTTCTTCGCTAAGCGAGAAGGAAAACACCGATTTGTGTCGCTCCCTTGAGAGGATCTAGTTGACACTCCATAACCTAAAAGGTCATCAATAGAAACCAGTGAAGGCCTCCATTTTGACACCATTGGAACCTCTGACCGTGTATGAGTCGAGGTCTGCGTGTCAGATACGCGAGGCTGATCCGTAGCGGATCTGGGAGAGGGTCTCTGACATGCCCTTGCATAGTATATGGCAGGATAAACCTGTCAGTAACCAGAGCAGTACTTAAATAAAAAACAAACGCTGAAGGGTTAAAGCTCTAAGGCGAGAGCTACCCCAGCTGTCTCCCATTAAGAGTTAACCTCCTAAGAAGGGGTTAAAGTAGCTGACTCCCCACAACCTTGATAATGAAACACGGATTTTGGTAAAGACTTACCTGTAAAATCCTTTTCAGCGAAGGAAGGAAGAGAGACACAGTATTCATTACTGATGGGTAGGCGGAGCCCCAGATCAGGATGTTACCTCAGATCAAAAGAGTGATGACTGGCTGGCCCCTCCAGCTCGGGCTCCTCCTACTCAGCTCCAGTCGTACCAAAGCTTTTAGGAAAAGAGCCAAGATCACCAGCGGAGCAACATAACCCCTTCTGAAGGAACTTCAGAGAAAAAACACAAGGATACAGGTTATGCATGCAAAGAAAGCCAAAAAACCACACAGAGTTCCAGGTACTACTCACGGAACCTGACTACTGCGATGAGCTGGCGATGCTGGAACAGAGCCTTAGCGCGCTGACCTCAGCCCAGATAATCGCTATCAGATAAGGGTCGCGCTGCATCTGAAAACATCAACACACTTCTGCCGTGGGAGGGTGCTGTGTCTCTCTTCCTTCCTTCGCTGAAAAGGATTTTACAGGTAAGTCTTTACCAAAATCCGGTTTCAGCTGCAGATGAAGGAAGAGAGCCACAGTAATTCATTACTGATGGGACGTCCCAAAGCAGTTCAAAAATAAGGGTGGGAAAAAACCAACAAAAGGCAGAAACCCAACAACCTTAACAACAAAGCGCAACCAGCGCTAAACACAAGTTCATCCAGAACTTTAAACTACAGCTGCCTGCAGGACCCTACGTCCGAGGGCTGCATCAGCGGAAGCACTGACGTCCACTTTATAAAACCTGTAAACGTGTGGACAGAGCGCCAAGTCGCCGCTCGGCAAAGCTGCACTGCCGAAGCACCTTGATGAAAAGCCCCCGATGAAGCCACAGCTCTCGTGGAATGGGCTCGAATCTTAATCGGGCAAGATTCACCCCGAAGACGGTAAGCTTCCAAAATAGCTGACCGGATCCAACGAGCTATAGAACCCTTGGAAGCTCGTTGACCACGCCGACGACCTGCCGGAACCACAAACAGGGAGTCCGTCTTACGAAAACCTTGAGTAATAGATAGATAAAACTTCAAGGCCCGCACTAAATCCAATGTGTGTAAATCTCGCTCTTTCGTATTCTTCGGATCCGGACAGAGTGAAGGCAACACAATATCCTGGTTAACATGAAATTGTGACACCACTTTAGGCAAAAAATCACCCCGAGTGCGAAGCACTACACGATCCGGAAAAAACTCCAGAAAAGGAGGCAAACAAGAAAGAGCTGCCAATTCAGAAACTCTCCTCAAGGAAGTGACTGCAACAAGGAAAGCCACCTTCCAAGAAAGTAAAGAAAGGCTAGCAGAAACCATAGGTTCAAAAGGTTTATACTGAAGAGCCTCCAAAACAAGGTTGAGCCGCCAAGGAGACACGGGTGCCTTCCGCGGCGGAAACTTACGAGAGATACCTCGGAAAAAGGAGAGCACGTCTCTATTCGAAGCAATGGTTCTCCGGAACAATAAGGACAGAGCAGAAATCTGACCTTTCAGAGTGCTAACTGCCAAACCCTTGTCTAGCCCATGCTGCAGAAAAGCCAACAGGTTGGGAATGGAAAATTTTCTCGGGTTCCGAGAAGACCCCAAACACCACGAAAAGAAGGTTTCCCAAATTTTGTGGTAAATCCTAGAAGTAGCCGGACATCTTGCAGCACGAAGGGTAGCAATGACCTCGGCTGAAAAACCTCTACGGGTCAAGATTTCGGTCTCAAGAGCCACGCCGTCAAACGCAGGGACATCAAGTCCGGATGACAAATGGGCCCCTGAGTCAACAAGTCCGGTTGAAGAGGGAGTGGAAACGGAGGTGCCGCCAACAGCGACATTATTGTCGAGAACCACACCCTTCTTGGCCAGTCTGGAGCTATCAGAATAGCTGGAATTCTCTCTAGTCTGATCCGACGCAGCACTAGAGGAAGTAAGGATATCGGCGGGAATACATAGATCAGCTCGAACTGATCCCACTGAGCCACTAGAGCATCCACCGCCACCGCCTTCGGGTCCTTGTACCTGGACATGAATGTCGGTAACTTGGCATTGGACCTGGATGCCATCAAATCCACTTGGGGGTTCCCCAGCGAGAGCACAGTAGTGCAAAGACTTCCGGGTGGAGGCTCCATTCCCCGGGATCCATCCTTCTGCGACTGAGAAAGTCCGCTGTAATATTCTGAACCCCTGGAATGTGAATCGCCGAAATGGCTGGTACATTGGCCTCTGCCCAAATCAGAATTCGGGACACCTCTACCATGAGTCTGGAACTCCTTGTCCCACCTTGGTGATTGATATACGCGACAGCCGTCGCATTGTCTGTCTGCACACGGACTGGCAGACCGCTCAAAGGGACCGTCCAATGTTGGAGGCAAAGGAAAATCGCCCTCAATTCCAGGATGTTGATCGGAAGCACAGACTCTTCCGGTGACCATACCCCCTGAATCCAGAGATTGTTCCAAACACCCCCCCAGCCCGTCAGGCTGGCATCGGTGGTTATGACTGACCACTTCAGAGGGAGGAAAGACTTCCCCAGGGAGAATGCCCCTGGACGTAACCACCATTCTAGAGAATCCCGCACCGCGCGAGAAATGGTGACACTGCAATCCAGCGATTGCGACTGATTCCATCGACTCAAGATGAACCTTTGAAGAGTCCTGGAGTGGAACTGGGCAAAAGGAATTGCCTCCATGGACGCCACCATCAGTCCCAGAAGACGCATACACTTCCGTAGGGACATTGCCGTTGAGGATGTCATAATCTGTACATGTCGAAGAAGACATGACTGTTTGTCTGGTGGTAGGGAAACTACCGACCGAAACGTGTCGAGATGCATTCCCAAAAAGAGAATTGTCCTCGATGGTTCCAGGGACGACTTCTCCCAATTGACCAGCCAACCGAAGTCTTTCAGAAACTGAAGAGACAAATCCCGAGCCGTCAACGCCTCCTCCTCCGAGGAAGCCACGATCAAAAGATCGTCCAGATAAGGGAGAATCGTAATCCCCTGTCTTCGAAGGAGTGCCATGAGGGGCGCCAGAATTTTTGTAAAGACCCTTGGCGCTGAGGCTAAGCCGAACGGCAGAGCCACGAACTGGTAATGATTCTGACCTATGGCAAATCGAAGAAAGCGCTGATGAGCCTTTCCGATGGGAATATGCAAATAGGCGTCGCGAATGTCGATTGACACCAGAAAATCGTTCTGTGACAGAGCTGCCACAACGGAACGAAGCGACTCCATGCGAAATTTCCGGGCATGGACATGCCGGTTTAATCGCTTGAGATCCAGAATCGGGCGAAATTTGTTCTCCTTTTTGGGAACTATAAAAAGGTTGGAATAAAAACCTTTCCCTCGGTCCTCTGACGGAACCGGTATCACTACACCCTTTTGTAGTAGCGATTCGACCTCTCGCTGTAGAGCGACAACAAGCTCGGGTTCCGACGGAACGCGAGATTGACAAAAAACATTTGGGGGTTGAGAAACAAACTCTATGAAATAGCCTGCCGACACTATCCGCGTTACCCAGGAATCTGGAACGCGAGCCATCCAAGTCTCCTTGAAAAGAAGCAGGCGACCCCCCACTCGAGAATCCTCGAGTGGACCCCTGGCGTCAATCCGACTTCGCGGGTTTCTTGTCAAGTTCCCGCTTGTTCTGGCGGAAACTCTGCTTCCAGGGAGTACGAGTTTTCTGAGAGGATTTCTTTCCTGAGAAAGAAGGACGACCCGATCCCCACGAGGAGTGACTAGATCGTCCTCGGCCCCGAAAGGACCGCCGACCACTATAAACACCAGGCTTACTGGACACCGAGGCCATGGCCCTTCGCTGTGGTAATGCTGATTCCTTCGCCTTAGCCTTGGAAATCAGCTCTGTGAGGTCGGATCCAAAAAGATGGCCACCCTTGTAAGGTAAGGCCAACAACCCTTGTTTGGAAACTGCGTCCCCGGCCCACTGTCTGAGCCATAAAGCTCTTCTGACTGTGACCGCTGAAGCTTGCGCTTTGGCCAGCAGAGATGCCGTATCCAGACCGGCATCAAAGATATAACAGGCTGCCGTTTCTAACCATTCACAAGTTTCCCGTATCTCAGATAACGGAGATTCATTTTGCAACTCCGTCTTCAGACGTGCCAACCAGCTTAGAGAAGCTCTAGCAGCACACATGGATCCTAGCACTGCTCGAAATCCATGACCCGCAGCCTCATAGCTTGCTTTTGCCGCCAATTCTGCCTTTCTATCCAAAGGCTCCTGTAAGCTCGCTTTTCCCTTAATAGGGAGTAGAGAGGATTTACTAAGCTGAGACAAAGACACATCCACTTCAGGAGCAGAAGTCCAATTAGCCTTTAACTCCGTAGAGCAAGGATAAAGTGTATCAAAGAAATGCGTTCCATTCCGTACGCTTCGTCATAGAGGAACGCCCCTGCGGCTCGTCCGCATCTGAATCGGATATTTCTCCATCCGAATTTAAAGGGGAACTCTGCCCAATATCAGATACATCTGACTCGCTCCGTGTAGAGGCCGGTAACGGCCTGCGTCGCTTCCTCTGAGAGGAATTAGCAGACACATATTGACCTAAAAGGTCAGATAAGTTATTAATCGATCGAGCGATATCATCCAATTTTCCACCGCTGTCGACCGCAGCGCTAGACGCTGTGGAGGTCTGCGTATCTGATTGCCGCAATGGCACTGGGACGTGATCCGCGGCATCTGAACTCTGTTCAGACATGTCTCACCTGTATGAGCAGGTCAAAGCGGTAATACCAGCAAAAAACTATGCGGTTTTTTTTTTTTTTTTTTTTTTTTCAAACGCTGAAGGGTTAACGCTCCACCAAGCAGAGTTACCCCAGCGGTATTCAGTCAGCAAATTTAGCTGGTAGAAATAACCCTCAAAGGGGTTAATATTGCAAACTCACCAAAATATATATATATTTGTGAGCCCCAGCCAATTTTTATGTCTCTGATGAGACTGCAGCTGCAGGATAGCGATCGCTGCGCTGCGGGGTGAGGAATCCGCACTCACCCAGCTGGCCGTGGTGTCTATATGAGGAGAGGAGCGGTCCGAGGAGCCCAGGAGCCTGAGTAATGGCCGCCACAGTGAGGGGGTCGCAGGAGAAAAGCCAGAGCGCGCGTCTTCCTGCTCAAAAGACCGGGATAGATAGGCCACGCCCCCTGCTAGCTCAAATAATGAGCGCGAACTCTCCCCGCTCCTGCTCCCTCTCTGTCCTGCAGCTATCTGCCTGCGGACAAAAAATCACCACATCTTCTTGTAACAGCGCTGTCACAGCAGCGCTGAAGCATACTGACATTACATGTAGTAGCGCTGTCACAGCAGCGCTGAAGCATACTGACATTACATGTAGTAGCGCTGTCACAGCAGCGCTGAAGCATACTGACATACATGTAGTAGCGCTGTCACAGCAGCGCTGAAGCATACTGACATTACATGTAGTAGCGCTGTCACAGCAGCGCTGAAGCATACTGACATTACATGTAGTAGCGCTGTCACAGCAGCGCTGAAGCATACTGACATTAGTAATAGCGCTGCTCATTCAGACGCTAAAGCACTCACACATAATTATTATTAAAATTTGTGTGGAGTACTCACCAGCCAAGGCGCCACAGGGACCCTCAGGGGTTTCTGGCGCAGTGCCCATGCTTCCCCCCAGGGCGAAGAACGCAGTGACCGCACGTGTGGTTTGCGTTCCCGCCAGAGAAGCTCTCCTCATCCCCCAGGGCCGGCAAGGATTCTGCAGGGACTTTGAGTAAATACAGATCCGCCAAGGGAGAGGTTGGGGTACAGCAGCGCTGATACCCCTGAGACCTCTAGACCAACTAGTGATCCAAGTCTCCTGTCCGAATATTAAAATAATAAAATCTTCTGAGGAGCTGCATTAGCAGCGACCATCCTCTGGACCTCAAATCTTAGACTGGAGCTGAGTAGGAGGAGCCCGAGCTGGAGGGGCCAGCCAGTCATCACTCTTTTGATCTGAGGTAACATCCTGATCTGGGGCTCCGCCTACCCATCAGTAATGAATACTGTGGCTCTCTTCCTTCATCTGCAGCTGAAAAAGGGTGTGCGAATCTCAGGCGCCTCTTATAAGGTCGCAGCTGCAGGACAGCCATGCCACACTAAACAGAAAACGTTCCACAAGATCGCTAAAAAATTGCGCTGTTTTTTATAACGCAATGACCGCCAAAGTTGTCAAGGAGATCGCTAATCGCCTATGCGATTGCCCAGATTGGCAGTCACCAGCGACACTAAAAATGACACACAAACGATCGCAATATTATGCGACGCCATCAGGATCGTCAGCGGAAACGTATAGTGGCAGCATTAATGTCGCAGACTCCCCACAGCCTCTTTATTAATATTAAAAGAGTGTGCGAGCCCCTTATGCGAGAACAGCCGCAGGACAGCTCAATCTGTCACTCAGAAGTGCCCCAGACGGCGCCCGCGCTGTGGAGGTGAAGGGGTTAAGCTTCTGCCCGGCGGGCTAGAAGCGACTCAACAAGCTGGTCACGTATTCTTGCCGGGAGGGGAGGAGAACGATCCGGGGAGCTTTCAACCTGCAGCGCTTTATCAGCAATGGCCGCCGCGCTCTGCCTCCGTGTGCTCCATGTAGAGGAGCCGGAAATGGAGGCTGCAGTAAAGCGCGCGCTCAGAAGCGGCGCGAAATTCAAAAAATAAAAAGAGCGCGTACTCCCCTCCTTTCCCTCGTCCTGCAGGCATCCTCCTGCGGACATAGAAAAACTAGTCACCGGCATATATATGTACAGCGGCTGCCGCAGCAGTCGCTAGAACACTCACACACATTTTACCAAAATGTGGAGTACTCACCAGCCGAAACGCCACAGGGACCCCCAGGGGTTTCTGGCGCTATGCCCATGCTTCCCCCCAGGGCGGGAAGCGCAGTGACCCCAGTGTGTGGTTTGCGCCCCCGCCAGGGAAACTCTCCTCATCCCCCAGGGCCGGCAAGATTCTGCAGGGACCATTATGTAGTTACAGATCCGCCAAGGAGAGGCTGGTGAAATACACTGATAAACATGTAATAGCGCTGTCACCGCAGCGCTGAAGCATACTGATATACATGTAATAGCGCTGCCATCAGACGCTAAAGCACTCACACATTAATACACGGATTTTGGTAAGAACTTACCTGTAAAATCCTTTTCAGCGAAGGAAGGAAGAGAGACACAGTATTCATTACTGATGGGTAGGCGGAGCCCCAGATCAGGATGTCACCTCAGATCAAAAGAGTGCTGACTGGCTGGCCCCTCCAGCTCGGGCTCCTCCTACTCAGCTCCAGTCGTACCAAAGCTTTGAGGAAAAGAGCCAAGATCACCAGCGGAGCAACATAACCCCTTCTGAAGGAACTTCAGAGAAAAAACACAAGGATACAGGTTATGCATGCAAAGAAAGCCAAAAACCACAGAGTTCCAGGTACTACTCACGGAACCTGACTACTGCGATGAGCTGGCGATGCTGGAACAGAGCCTTAGCGCGCTGACCTCAGCCCAGATAATCGCTATCAGATAAGGGTCGCGCTGCATCTGAAAACATCAACACACTTCTGCCTTGGAGGGTGCTGTGTCTCTCTTCCTTCCTTCGCTGAAAAGGATTTTACAGGTAAGTTCTTACCAAAATCCGTGTTTCAGCTGCAGATGTAAGGAAGAGAGCCACAGTATTCATTACTGATGGGACGTCCCAAAGCAGTTCAAAAATAAGGGTGGGAAAAACCAATAAAAGGCAGAAACCCAACAACCTTAACAACAAAGCGCAACCAGCGCTAAACACAAGTTCATCCAGAACTTTAAACTACAGCTGCCTGCAGGACCCTACGTCCGAGGGCTGCATCAGCGGAAGCACTGACGTCCACTTTATAAAACTTTGTAAACGTGTGGACAGAGCGCCAAGTTGCCGCTCGGCAGAGCTGCACTGCCGAGGCACCTTGATGAAAAGCCCACGATGAGGCCACAGCTCTCGTAGAATGGGCTCGAATCTTAATCGGGCAAGATTCACCCCGAAGACGGTAAGCTTCCAAAATAGCTGACCGGATCCAACGAGCTATAGAATCCTTGGAAGCTCGTTGACCACGCCGACGACCTGCTGGAACCACAAACAGGGAGTCCGTCTTACGAAAACCTTGAGTAATAGATAGATAAAACTTCAAGGCCCGCACTAAATCCAATGTGTGTAAAGCTCGCTCTTTCACATTCTTCGGATCCGGGCAGAATGAAGGCAACACAATATCCTGGTTGACATGAAATTGTGACACCACTTTAGGCAAAAAATCACCCCGAGTGCGAAGCACTACACGATCCGGAAAAAACTCCAGAAAAGGAGGCGAACAAGAAAGAGCTGCCAACTCAGAAACTCTCCTCAAGGAAGTGACTGCAACAAGGAAAGCCACCTTCCAAGAAAGTAAAGAAAGGCTAGCAGAAACCATAGGCTCAAAAGGTTTATGCTGAAGAGCCTCCAAAACAAGGTTGAGCCGCCAAGGAGACACGGGTGCCTTCCGCGGCGGAAACTTACGAGATATACCTCGGAAAAAGGAGAGCACGTCTCTATTTGAAGCAATGGTTCTCCGAAACAATAAGGACAGAGCAGAAATCTGACCTTTCAGAGTGCTTACTGCCAAACCCTTGTCTAGCCCATGCTGTAGAAAAGCCAACAGGTTGGGAATGGAAAATTTTCTCGGGTTCCGAGAGGACCCCAAACACCACGAAAAGAAGGTTTCCCAAATTTTGTGGTAAATCCTAGTAGTAGCCGGACATCTTGCAGCACGAAGGGTAGCAATGACCTCGGCTGAGAAACCTCTACGGGTCAAGATTTCGGTCTCAAGAGCCACGCCGTCAAATGCAGGGACATCAAGTCCGGATGACAAACGGGCCCCTGAGTCAACAAGTCCGGTTGAAGAGGGAGTGGAAAAGGAGGTGCCGCCAACAGCGACATTATTGTCGAGAACCACACCCTTCTTGGCCAGTCTGGAGCTATCAAAATAGCTGGAATTCTCTCTAGTCTGATCCGACGCAGTACTAGAGGAAGTAAGGATATCGGCGGGAATACATAGATCAGCTCGAACTGATCCCACTGAGCCACTAGAGCATCCACCGCCACCGCCTTCGGATCCTTGTACCTGGACATGAATGTCGGTAACTTGGCATTGAACCTGGATGCCATCAAATCCACTTGGGGGGTTCCCCAGCGAGAGCACAGTAGTGCAAACACATCCGGATGGAGGCTCCATTCCCCGGAATCCATCCTTCTGCGACTGAGAAAGTCCGCTGTAACATTCTGAACCCCTGGAATGTGAATCGCCGAAATGGCTGGTACATTGGCCTCTGCCCAAATCAGAATTCGGGACACCTCTACCATGAGTCTGGAACTCCTTGTCCCACCTTGGTGATTGATATACGCGACAGCCGTCGCATTGTCTGTCTGCACACGGACTGGCAGACCGCTCAAAGGGACCGTCCAATGTTGGAGGCAAAAGAAAATCGCCCTCAACTCCAGGATGTTGATCGGAAGCACAGACTCTTCCGATGACCATACCCCCTGAATCCAGAGATTGTTCCAAACACCCCCCCAGCCCGTCAGGCTGGCATCGGTGGTTATGACTGACCACTTCGGAGGGAGGAAAGACTTCCCCAGGGAGAATGCCCCTGGACGTAACCACCATTCTAGAGAATCCCGCACCGCGCGAGAAATGGTGACACTGCAATCAAGCGATTGCGACTGATTCCATCGACTCAAGATGAACCTTTGAAGAGTCCTGGAGTGGAACTGGGCAAAAGGAATTGCCTCCATGGACGCCACCATCAGTCCTAGAAGACGCATACACTTCCGTAGAGACATTGCCGTTGAGGATCTCATAATCTGTACATGTTGAAGAAGACATGACTGTTTGTCTGGTGGTAGGGAAACTACCGACCGAAACGTGTCGAGATGCATTCCCAAAAAGAGGATTGTCCTCGATGGTTCCAGGGACGACTTCTCCCAATTGACCAGCCAACCGAAGTCCTTCAGAAACTGAAGAGACAAATCCCGAGCCGTCAACGCCTCCTCCTCCGAGGAAGCCATGATCAAAAGATCGTCCAGATAAGGGAGAATCGTAATCCCCTGTCTTCGAAGGATTGCCATGAGAGGCGCCAGAATTTTTGTAAAGACCCTTGGCGCTGAGGCTAAGCCGAACGGCAGAGCCACGAACTGGTAATGATTCCGACCTATGGCAAATCGAAGAAAGCGCTGATGAGCCTTTCCGATGGGAATATGCAAATAGGCGTCGCGAATGTCGATTGACACCAGAAAATCGTTCTGTGACAGAGCTGCCACAACGGAACGAAGCGACTCCATGCGAAATTTCCGGGCATGGACATGCCGGTTTAATCGCTTGAGATCCAGAATCGGGCGAAATTTGTTCTCCTTTTTGGGAACTATAAAAAGGTTGGAATAAAAACCTTTTCCTCGGTCCTCTGACGGAACCGGTATCACTACACCCTTTTGTAGCAGAGATTCGACCTCTCGCTGTAGAGCGACAACAAGCTCGGGTTCCGACGGAACGCGAGACTGACAAAAAACATTCGGGGGTCGAGAAGCAAACTCTATGAAATAGCCTGCCGACACAATCCGCGTTGCCCAGGAATCTGGAACGCGAGCCATCCAAGTCGCCTTGAAAAGAAGCAGGCGACCCCCCACTCGAGAATCCTCGAGTGGACCCCTGGCGTCAATTAGACTTTGCGGGCTTCTTGTCAAGTTCCCGCTTGTCCTGGCGGAAACTCTGCTTCCAGGAAGTACGAGTTTTCTGAGAGGATTTCTTTCCTGAGAAGGAAGGACGACCCGATCCCCACGAGGAGTGACTAGATCGTCCTCGGCCCCGAAAGGACCGCCGACCACTATAGACACCAGGCCTACTGGACACCGAGGCCATGGCCCTACGCTGTGGTAATGCTGATTCCTTCGCCTTAGCCTTGGAAATCAGCTCTGTGAGGTCAGATCCAAAAAGATGGCCACCCTTGTAAGGTAAGGCCAACAACCCTTGTTTGGAAACTGCGTCCCCGGCCCACTGTCTGAGCCATAAAGCTCTTCTGACTGTGACCGCTGAAGCTTGCGCTTTGGCCAGCAGAGATGCCGTATCCAGACCGGCATCAAAGATATAACAGGCTGCCGTTTCTAACCATTCACAAGTTTCCCGTATCTCAGATAACGGAGATTCATTGTGCAACTCCGTCTTCAGACGTGCCAACCAGCCTAGAGAAGCTCTAGCAGCACACATGGATCCTAGCACCGCTCGGAATCCATGACCCGCAGCCTCATAGCTTGCTTTTGCCGCCAATTCTGCCTTTCTATCCAAAGGCTCCTGTAAGCTCGCTTTTCCCTTAATAGGGAGTAGTGAGGATTTATTAAGCTGAGATAAAGACACATCCACTTCAGGAGCAGAAGTCCAATTAGCCTTTAACTCCGCAGAGCAAGGATAAAGTGTATCCAAGAAATGCGTTCCACGAAAACGCTTATCTGGACATAGACGTTCCTCCTCTATTACACTATTAAGCTCATCCAGAGCTGGCAATGTTGCACGCGAAGCACGGGACTCCTGGAACATGCGTGCTGATTTACCAGGACGACTAGTTACCTCCTCCGGTAACTGTAATATATCTCTCATGGCTTCAATTAATGCCTCCGTACGCTTCGCCATAGAGGAACGCCCCTGCGGCTCGTCCGCATCTGAATCGGATATTTCTCCATCCGAATTTAAAGGGGAACTCTGCCCAATATCAGATACATCTGACTCGCTCCGTGTAGAGGCCGGTAACGGCCTGCGTCGCTTCCTCTGAGAGGAATTAGCAGACACATATTGACCTAAAAGGTCAGACAAGTTGTTGATCGATCGAGCGATATCGTCCAATTTTTCACCGCTGTCGACCGCAGCGCTAGACGTTGTGGAGGTCTGCGTATCTGATTGCCGCAATGGCACTGGGACGTGATCCGCGGCATCTGAACTCTGTTCAGACATGTCTCACCTGTATGAACAGGCCAAAGCGGTAATACCAGCAAAAACTATGCGGTTTTTTCTTTTTTTTTTTTTTTTTATATGCTGAAGGGTTAACGCTCCACCAGGCAGGGTTACCCCAGCGGTATTCAGTCAAAAAATTTTTCTGGTAGAAATAACCCTCAGAAGGGTTAATATTGCAAACTCACCACAACATATATATATGAAGTGTGAGTCCCAGCCAATTTTATGTCTCTAATGAGACTGCAGCTGCAGGATAGCGATCGCTGCGCTGCAGGGTGAGGAATCAGCACTCACCCAGCTGGCCGTGGTGTCTTATGAGGAGAGGAGCGGTCTGAGGAGCCCAGGAGCCTGTGTAATGGCCGCCACAGTGAGGAAGTCGCAGGAGAAACGCCAGAGCGCGCGTCTTCCTGCTCAAAAGACCGGGATAGATAGGCCACGCCCCCTGCTAGCTCAAATATTGAGCGCGAACTCCCCCGCTCCTGCTCCCTCTCTGTCCTGCAGCTAACTGCCTGCGGACAAAAGATCACCACATCTACAATGTAACAGCGCTGTCACAGCAGCGCTGAAGCATACTGACATACAGTAGTAGCGCTGTCACCGCAGCGCTGAAGCATCTCACACATTATTATAATAAAAATTGTGTGGAAAACTCATCAGCTCAGCGCCACAGGGACCCCTAAGGATTTCTGGCGCTACGCCCATGCTTCCCCCCAGGGCGGGAAGCGCAGTGACCCAGCGTGTGGTTTGCGCCCCCGCCAGGGAAAACTCTCCTCATCCCCCAGGGCCGGCAAGGATTCTGCAGGGACCATTATGTAATTACAGATCCGCCAAGGGAGAGGCTGGTGAAAAAACACTGATAAACATGTAATAGCGCTGTCACCGCAGCGCTGAAGCATACTGATATACATGTAATAGCGCTGTCATCAGACGCTAAAGCACTCACACATTATAATAAAATTTTTTGTGGAGTACTCACCAGCCAAGGCGCCACAGGGACCCTCAGGGGTTTCTGGCGCTATGCCCATGCTTCCCCCCAGGGCGAGGAACGCAGTGACCGCACGTGTGGTTTGCGTCCCGCCAGGGAAGCTCTCCTCATCCCCCAGGGCCGGCAAGGATTCTGCAGGGACTTTGAGTAAGTACAGATCCGCCAAGGGAGAGGTTGGGGTACAGCAGCGCTGGTACCCCTGAGACCTCTAGACCAACTAGTGATCCAAGTCTCCTGTCCGAATATAAAATAATAAAATCTTCTGAGGAGCTGCATTAGCAGCGACCATCCTTCTGGACCTCAAATCTTAGACTGGAGCTGAGTAGGAGGAGCCCGAGCTGGAGGGGCCAGCCAGTCAGCACTCTTTTGATCTGAGGTGACATCCTGATCTGGGGCTCCACCTACCCATCAGTAATGAATACTGTGGCTCTCTTCCTTCCATCTGCAGCTGAAAATAAAATTTTGTGTGGAGTACTCACCAGCCAAAGCGCCACAGGGACCCTCAGGGGTTTCTGGCGCTGTGCCCATGCTTCCCCCCAGGGCGAGGAACGCAGTGACCGCACGTGTGGTTTGCGTCCCGCCAGGGAAGCTCTCCTCATCCCCCAGGGCCGGCAAGGATTCTGCAGGGACTATTGAGTAAATACAGATCCGCCAAGGGAGAGGTTGGGGTACAGCAGCGCTGGTACCCCTGAGACCTCTAGACCAACTGGTGATCCAAGTCTCCTGTCCGAATTTAAAATAATAAAATCTTCTGAGGAGCTGCATTAGCAGCGACCATCCTCTGGACCTCAAATCTTAGACTGGAGCTGAGTAGGAGGAGCCCGAGCTGGAGGGGCCAGCCAGTCAGCACGCTTTTGATCTGAGGTGACATCCTGGTCTGGGGCTCCGCCTACCCATCAGTAATGAATTCCTGTGTCTCCCTCCCTTCCATTCTGCAGCTGAAATATAATATTTGTGTCATTCTCAAAACTTTTGGCCATGACTGTAATCCTGCATAACGTGTAATGTGCCCACTGCAGTATAAAGGCCTCACATTATGCTTCATACTATAAATTGGCCCCACAGTGTTTCACACTGTATAATGTGCCCACATAGTGCTTCATACAGTATAATGGCCACACACAAAAAAAAAAAAACAAAACTGTATGCACTCGTGTATAAGCCGAGGCACCTAATTTTGCCACAAAACTGGGAAAACTTATTGACTAGAGTATAATCTGGGTATGCATTGTCCCCTAACCCCCATCCTGGTAGGCATGGATCCTTATCCCCAACCTTGTCTGCAAGGCTCCTTATATCCCCATCCTTATCTGCATGGCTCCTCATCCCCATCCCTGTATGTATGGCCCCCATGAGAAAAGCAAAAAAAAAAACAAAACCCCAAACATCCTACTAGCCTTCCCTGCGCGTCCTCGCAGCATCTTGTTCCTGTGCCAGCTGCATCTGTGGCTAAGCTTTCACTTGTCCTCGCTCATTAAGGTAATGAATATTCACCTTTCTCCACGCCTATGGGAGTGGAGAGCGGTGAATATTCATTACCTTAATGAGCAAGCACCTATGATAGCCACGAGTGAAACTGTGCGAGCTACAAGGGAAATGAATATTCATTTCGAATTAGCAGCGGGCACCAGAGTTAGCCGCAGTAGCCGGCTCCGGCCTCCTGTGACCCGCTGCTCTCCCGCCGTCTTGTAGTTTTGAAGAGATGGCGAGCATGCACACTGGGAAAGCTCTGCGTGCCTCCCTCTGGCACGTTTGCCATAGGTTCGCAGTCACTGCACTAGAGCGTTTGAGATAAACCCACCTGACTGCAGTCGTGCTGCCATACTGTTTCAGTAGCATGAATCGAGTAATTCTTTCCCTTTAAGGAGTGCCACTGCATTTCATTACTTGGCAATAATAGATAAGAGTTTCAGCTCCCAGGCTGGTAGTTGGCGTTAAGAATGTACATGACAGCTTTTATAGCAGCACCACAACCTGGAGATGCACTGTTATCTCCCACTTATTACACACTTACCATGCAGGACACAAAGCCCAGACAGTGTCAGTGTGAGCATGCATGATCGGTGTACCCCTCCTGTCTATAATAGCCACCCGCTGCAAACAGGATCACACAGTAGCCGGCGTGGCTTTAGACAGGGAGTTGAAAATGCGCCTGCACACTGACACTGTGTGCGTGATCAACTCATGCAGTGTCTGTGCTTCAATTGATTTAGCCCTTCAAATGGAGCACAGGGGATTGTAAATGAGGGGCTGGAATGCTGCACGAAGCCTTTTAGCACACCAGAGGTGAATCTATGGCCCCTCTTTTAGGAATATAATTATATAGCTTTTTTTTATGTAAAAAAAAAAAAAAAAAAAAGTGTTCTGTACACTAAAAAATACAAAGATACATTTTTATTGGGGCCATGTCGCCAAACTGAATACTTGGTTTAAGCTTTAGGGGTGACAGAATGTAGGATGTCATTAGACCCACATTAAAACAGTGTCTGCTGCTTTACTTAACTGACCCGATAGATGTTGTGAAGTCTGTAAAGGAGGCCCAACCAGATTCTTTAGCAGACAATGGCTCTTCTGTGCTCCAAACGTCCGATCCCACTGAATCCAGACCAGCCACATGTGCAGTGTCCATTGGGATATCAAAGTTTGCCGGCCAGTTACTTGCTAAAAAGAGAGTCAAATATGGTTGTGCACGATTAGAAAAACATTGCCACACCAGTTCCACGCCTTTCTTCAGGTTGCGCATGGTATGGCAACTCAGTCCCATTCACTTTAATGGCGCAAAGTTGCAATACTAGACTGAACAGGTACAGTCCATTTTTTAAATGACATCTTTTTAGCAAAAATATCTGTAAACAAAAATGGCAGATGAAAAAATGTAAAAAAAAAACAAAACACCACAACACTTGCGGCTTTTTAAAGACCATTTTAACTATAGGGTTATATCATTCATATATATACCTTTTGTGGACCATAGTCAAGTGTACCATTTTTCTACACCTTATTGGTTGGCTGTATAAAAAGAGGAGTTTCATTTTATACGCTTTTTTTTTTTTTTTTTTTTAAGATTTTGCCCCAAGGTGACGCAAATTATGCCAACTTAAAGCCCTTTATGACCCAGCCAATTTCCCTTTTTGGGTTTTCATTTTTTCCTACCCTTATTCTCAAAGCTAAAACTTTTATCTGTCCATATACACATAAGGGATTGTTTTTGGGGGTACTTGTACTTTTGAATGACCCTATTCGTTTTACCACATAGTGTACTAGAAAACGAGAAAAAGAAAAAAAATTCAAATGGAGAGAAACTGAAAAAAGAAAAACAATTCTGACATTGCTTTTTTGGGAAATATTTTTCCGGTGTAAATTTTGTGGTAAAAATAAGCTTGTAATAAGATTCTGATTATCAGTACGATTATAGAAATACCAAAACATTCAGGTTTTTTTTTTTTAGCAGTGAAAATAAAAAAAAAAAATAAAAAAAATTGCAAGTTGTGTTTCCATTTCCGAGATCTGTAATGTTTTCATTTTTAGGTGGATGGAGCTGTGGGACGGCTTATCTTTTGCAAGTGAAAGACGGATTTTGGTAAGAACTTACCTGTAAAATCCTTTTCAGCGAAGGAAGGAAAGGAGACACACTAGTCATAACTAATGGGTAGGCGGAGCCCAGATGAGAGACACCTCAGATTAAAAAGAGAGTTGACCGGCCCCTCCAGCTCGGGCTCCTCCTACTCAGCTCTCCAGTTGTACACAAGCTTAAGGAAGAGCAATATCACCAGCGGAGCAACATAACCCCTTCTGAAGGACTTCAGAGAAAAAAACACAAAAATACAGGTTATGTATGCATTTAGGCAAAAACCACACAGTTCCAGGTACTACTCACTGGACCTGACCACTGCGATGAGCTGGCAATGCTGAAACAGAGCCTTAGCGCGTCGACCTCAGCCCAGATATTCGCTATCAGAGGAGGGTCACACCGCATCTGCAAATACAACAACACACTTCTGCCATGGGAGGGAGCTGTGTCTCCTTTCCTTCCTTCGCTGAAAAGGATTTTACAGGTAAGTTCTTACCAAAATCCGTCTTTCAGCAGCAGAACGGAAGGAAAGGAGACACACTAGTCATAACTAGTGGGACGTCCCAAAGCAGTCCAAAAATTAAGGGTGGGAAAAAACCAGAAAAGGCAGAACCCAACAACCCAAGGAATGCGCAACTAGCGCTAAAACACAAATTAAAGAGAACTTTAAACTACCGCCGCCTGCAGGACCCTACGTCCTAAGGCTGCATCAGCGGAAGTACTAACGTCCACCTTATAAAATTTTGTAAAAGTGTGGACGGAGCTCCAGGTCGCCGCCCGGCAGAGCTGAGCTGCCGAGGCCCCTTGATGGAAAGCCCACAGCTCTTGTGGAGTGAGCTCGAACCTTAATCGGGCAAGGTTCGCCCTTAAGTCAGTAAGCCTCCAAAATGGCCGACCGTATCCAACGAGCTATAGAATCCTTGGAAGCTCGTTGACCACGTCGACGACCTGCTGGAATCCCAAACAGAGAGTCCGACTTCCGAAAACCTTGGGTAACAGACAAATAGAACTTCAAAGCCCGCACCAAATCCAATGTGTGCAAGGCCCGTTCCTTCGCATTCCTCGACCCCGGACAAAGAGAGGGCAACACAATATCCTGGTTAACATGAAATTGCGACACCACCTTAGGTAAAAAAGTCGCCCTGTGTGCGAAGCACTACGCGATCCGGGTGAAACTCCAGGAAAGGAGGCGAGCAAGAAAGAGCCGCCAACTCAGAAACCCTTCTCAAAGAGGAGACCGCCACTAGGAAGGCAACCTTCCAAGAGAGCAAAGAAAGACTAACAGAGTCCATAGGCTCAAAAGGCCCGTGTTGAAGAGCCTCCAAAACAAGATTGAGACGCCAAGGAGACACAGGCGCCTTCCGCGGCGGAAACTGGCGGGTTACTCCGCGAAAAAAGGAACGTACGTCCCTACGCGAGGCGATAGCCTTCCGGAACAGCAAGGACAGAGCAGAAACCTGACCCCTCAGGGTGCTCACTGACAAACCCTTGTCCAGCCCGAATTGCAGGAAGGCCAACAAATTGGGAATGGAAAAAAAATAAAAAATCCTCGGGTTCCTTGAAGAACCCGAACACCACGAAAAGAAGGCTTCCCAAGACTTGTGATAAATCCTAGTAGTAGCCGGACCTCTGGCAGCCGCAAAGTGGCAATGACTTTGGCTGAAAAACCTTGACGGTCAATATTTCGGTCTCAAGAGCCACGCCGTCAAACGCAGAGACTTCAGGTCCGGATGACGAACGGGCCCTTGGGTTAACAGGTCCGGGCGAAGAGAAAGTGGAAAAGGAGGCGCTGCCCGAAGCCACACCAATGTCGAGAACCACGTCCTCCTTGGCCAATCTGGGGCTATCAACATAGCCGGGATTCTCTCCTGTCTGATCCGACGCAACCCCAGAGGAAGTAAGGGTATCGGCGGGAACACATAGATTAGCTCGAATTGGTCCAACGGAGCCACCAGAGCATCCACCGTCACAGCCTTCGGGTCCTTGTACCTGGACATGAAAGTCGGTAACTTGGCATTGAACCTGGATGCCATCAAATCCACTTGGGGAGTTCCCCCAACGGGAGCACAGCAGTGCAAAAATCTCCGGATGAAGACTCCATTCTCCGGGATCCATCTTCTCGCGACTGAGAAAGTCTGCCGTGATATTCTCAATTCCTGGAATGTGGATCGCAGAGTTTGCTGGCACTCTTGTCTCGGCCCATACCAGGATCCGAGATACCTCCACCATGAGCCTGGAACTCCTTGTCCCGCCTAGATGTTTGATATACGCGACCGCCGTCGCATTGGCTGTCTGCACTCGGACTGGCAGACCGCTTAAAGGGACCGTCCAGTGTTGGAGGCAAGGGAAAATTGCCCTCAATTCCAGGATGTTGATCGGCAGGACAGCCGACGACAATACTCCCTGAATCCAGAGATCGTTCCAGACACCTCCCCAGCCCGTCAGGCTGGCATCGGTGGTTATGACCGACCACCTCGGAGAGAGGAAGGACTTCCCCAGGGATAACGCTTCTGGACGTAACCACCATCCTAGAGACTCTCGCACCCTGTGGGAGATGATGACACTGCAATCCAGCGAAGCCTGCGATCGCCAACGGCTCAAAATGAGCCTTTGGAGGGCCCTGGAATGAAACTGGGCAAACAGAAGTGCCCCCATGGACGCCATAAAACCCAGAAGGCGCATACACCTTCGAAGGGACATTGCTGTCGAAGACTTCATAACCTGTACATGTCGAAGGAGACATGCTTGCTTGTCTGGAGGCAGAGACACCACTGCTCGTCGAAATGCATTCCCAAACAGGATTGACTGCGACGGTTCCAGAGATGACTTTTCCCAATTGACCAGCCACCCGAAGTCCTCCAGGAGCTGAAGGGATAGATTGCGAGCCGTCACCGCCTCCTCCTTTGGGGACGCCACCATCAAAAGGTCGTCCAGGTAGGGAGAATCAAAACCCCCTGTCTTTGAAGAATTGCCATGAGAGGCGCCAGAATTTTTGTAAAAACTCTTGGCACTGAGGCCAACCCAAATGGCAGAGCCACAAACTGGTAATGGTCCTGACCTATGGCAAAACGAAGGAAGCGTTGGTGGGCCCTTCCGACGGGAACATGCAAATAAGCGTCGAATGTCGATTGACACCAAAAAGTCGTTCTGCGACAAGGCTGCCACAACGGAGCGAAGCGACTCCATGCGGAATTTCTGGGTGAGGACATGCCGATTCGATCTTTTGAGATCCAGAATGGGGCGAAATTTGTCCTCCTTTTTGGGGACCACAAAGAGGTTGGAATAAAACCCTCTTCCTCTGTCCTCCTGCGGAACCGGTACCACCACACCCTTCTGCAGAACGGAATCAACCTCTCGCAGTAGAGCGGCAAATAGCTCGGGCTCTGACAGAATGCGAGATTGGCAAAAACTGTCTGGGGGTCGAGAAGAAAACTCTATAAAGTAGCCTGCCGCTACAACCCGCGTCATCCAGGCGTCCGGGACGCGGGAAACCCAAGTCAATTTGAATCGGAGCAGGCGACCCCCCACTCGAGAGCCCACTCGAGTGAGACTCTGGCGTCAGTCCGCCTTAGCGGGCTTTTTTGTCAGCTTCTCGCTTTTCTTGACGGAAACTTTGTTTCCAGGGAGTGCGGGATTTCTGAGAGGTCTCTTTTCCTGAAAAAGAGGGACGACCCGATCCCCAAGAGGGCTGACCGAACCGTCCCCTGGACCGAAAGGACCGCCGACTACTACCGGCACTAGTCCTGCCAGACGCAGAAGTCACAGCTCTTAGCTGCAGTAAAGCCGTTTCTTTTGCCTTTGCCTTGGCAATCAGCTCCGTGAGGTCAGATCCAAAGGCTGACCACCTTGTAAGCTAAAGATAGCATACCCTGCTTGGAAACCGCGTCCCCAGTCCACTCAGCTCCGTGTGTCTAAGCCACAGTGCTCTCTGACTGTGACTGCCGATGATTGCGCCCTGGATAGCAGTGACGCAGTATCCTCCAACAACTTGAAAAGCCCATCTACCTCGATAGAGGAGATCCATCTTGCCACGCCGTCCGTAGAAGGTCCAACCGGCTCAGGGAATCTTTACAAGCACACATGGATCCTTAGTACTGAATCCATGACCCGCGGTCTCGCAGATGGATATTGCTGCCATCTCCGTTTTTCTGTCCAGCGGGTCCTGCAGACTCGCCTTCCCTTTAACAGGAAGATTTGCTAAGCTGGGATAAAGGGACATCCCCTTCAGGAGAAGGGATCCAATTATCAAAGCTGATCGCGACCTATGCAACTCCTGAAAAATCCAGGCCGACTTACCAGGACGTCTAGTTACCTTCTCCGGTAACTGTAACGCCCTCATGGCTTCAATAAAAGCCTCCGTACTGTCCAAAAGAGAGACAGAGTGTCCCTGCCGATCCTCCTTGTCCGAATCGGAAATCTTCGTTACGCGGGAAGGAAGGCACCGGCTTGTGTCGCTTCCTTGAGAGGATGTAGCTGACACCCAAAAACCTAGAAGGTCAGACCGGCCATCAATAGAAACTAGCTCCATTTTGACACCACTGGAACCTCCGACCGCTGCGCATGACGCCGTCGAGGTCTGCGTGTCAGATACGCGAGACTGATCCTGTAGCGGATCTGGGAGACGGTCCGCATCTGCCATGTCCTTGCACAGTATATGGCAGGATAAACCTGTCAGTAACTAGAACAGTGTGTTTCTTAAAGAAAAAACGAACGCTGAAGGGTTAAAGCTCTTAAAGAGAGAGCTACCTCAGCTGTCCCCCATTAAGAGTTAATCGCCTAAGAAGGGTTAAAGTAGCAGACTCCCCACAACCTTGATAATGAAAAGGGTGTGCGAGCCCCAAGTGCCTTTATAGGGCAGCTATGCCACACTAAACAAGAACGTTCAGCGAAATCGCTAAAAAAATTGCGCTGTTTTGTACATCGCAATGACCGCCAAATTCGTAAAGGAGATCGCTAACCGCTTATGCGTCGTTAATGCGATCGCCCAGATTGGCAGCTACTAGCAACATTAAAACGATCACACAAACGATCGCATCAGTATGCGTCGTTATCGGGATCGTTAGCGGGAACGTATAGTGGCATTAATGTCGCAGACTCCCCACAACCTCTTTAATTTAAAGAGTGTGCGAGCCCTCTTATGGAATAACAGCTGCAGGACAGCGCAGTCTGCCACTCATATGTGCCTCAGAAAGGCGCCCGCGCTGTGGGGGTGAGGGGGTTAAGCTTCTGCCCAGACGGGTAGAAGCGACTCACCCAGCTGGTCACGGTGTAGCATCTTGCCGGGAGGGGAGGAGTGAAAGGCCCGAGGAAGCTTTCAGCCTGCTTCAGTAATGGCCGCCGCGCTGTGCCTCCGATGTGCTCCATGAGAGAAGCCGAAAAAGGAGACAGCAGTAAAGCGCGCGCTCAGAGCGGCGCGAAAATTCAAATAAAAAGGGGCGCAACTCCTCTCTCCCCCGCTCCTATGTCCTGCAGGCATTTACCTGCGGACAAAAAACACCAGTCACCGACATGTATACATGTAACAGTGGCTGCCGCAGCAGTCGCTGAAGCACTCAAAACACATTAACATGTTGAGTACTCACCCAGCTGAGCGCCACAGGGACCCCCAGGGATTTGTGGCGCTATGCCCATTGCTTCCCCCCAGGGCGGGGAACGCAGCAGCGACTATCCTCAGACCTCAAATTTTAAACTGGAGAGCTGAGTAGGAGGAGCCCGAGCTGGAGGGGCCGGTCAACTCTCTTTTTAATCTGAGGTGTCTATCTCAGCTGGGCTCCGCCTACCCACTAGTTATGACTAGTGTGTCTCCTTTCCTTCCGTTCTGCTGCTGAAACAAAATTTTTATTTTTACAGTGATGGGATGGATGTGACTTTTTGATCGCTTGATACAGCATTTTTTGTGGAATTGCAAGGGACAAAAAAAAACAAAAATAACAAAAAAACCTTAATTATGGTGTTCTTGAATTTTTTCGCTTACAGTGTTTACCAATCGTTTTAATTATTTTCAGGTTTTAATTAGACTGGAGCTTTCTAAATGTGAGATACCACATGTATTTATTACCTTAATTTTTAATGGATGGAAAGGGGGGTGATTTGACCTTTTGAGTGTTTGATTTTTTTCATCTCCCCTCCCCCCACAGTATTTTTTCAACCTCTAGGGGAACTTGAAGCTGCGATTGTCTGATCGCTTGTGCTATATACAGAGATGCAACATCATTGCTGTATATAGTAGAAATCAAGGTCTCCTTTGAAGTCCCACAACTGGCAGGGTTGCATGGGACCTCCATAATGACAAGCATGGGGGTCTTCAGCAAACCCCCTGCTGTCACACCAACCCATCAAAATGGGGCGCTAATGGGTGCATGGGATGAAGTGCACCAAGGACAGCACGTGTTAAATGCCATTGTCAAAAGTTTGACAGCAGCATTTAACAGACTAAAGCCCCGGTCAGACTAAGCGAGATCGCTGAAGCGTCAACGATTTTGTAACACAACAGCGACCTAGCCAGCGATCTCGCTAAGTGTGACACGCAGCGACGACCAGCTGACTGACCCAACCTGTGGGAGAGCAAGAGAAGCAAAGCCTGCACCTACACAGGGAGGGTAGGCAGTCATAATTTTATACAAATGGAACGGATACAATGTAAAGAGTTTGACAAGGGTCTTTTCTAGAGCAGCTCCTCCACCCAGTGTGGGGATATGCACCTAAAAAGGACACTCAAGTGCTAAAAGCAACTGACAGACAGCAGCTTACAAGGTCTCTCTCATGACAGAGGAGCCTTACACTTACCCTCATTGGCGTCCACGTCCATTTTGTCTTCCTGGTTGACTGTGCTCGATTCGAATAGTCCCTGTTTGCCGGAGTCCTCCTCCTCAGAATCTGTGCTCTCTTCGCTGTCTGTGCTTCCTGAGCTAGAATGACAATGGACAGATTCTGAGATTTACCCCTTCCCGACCAGGTAATAATCCCATTTTAGACCATTTAGTTTTCCCTCCCCTGCTTCCAAGAGCAATAACTTTAATGTCAATATAGCAGTATGAACATTTTTTTTATTTTTTATTTTTAAAGAGCAGCGAAATTGCACAATGGCCATGCAACACCTGTAAGGTTTTCATTTTTTGTCGATTGAAGGCTGTTGAGTGGCGAGCTGTTTTTATTGATACCATTTTGAAGTAGACATGATGTTTTTGATGGCTTTTATTGCATATTTCTGCAGCGTTGCAGTGACAAACTGCAATTCTGACGTTTTCACTTTTTTTCTCAATAGGGCATTTACTGAGTTAATACATTTTATACACCAGAATTTGTCAGGCTCTGCAATACTACATGTGTATTTTCTGTTTTAATATGGTAAAAACAGGATTTTGGTTACTTACCGTAAAATCTGTTTCTCGGAGCACTCATTGGGGGACACAGGAAACCATGGATGTATGCTGCTGCCACTAGGAGGTGCTGACACTATGCATATGCAAAAAAAAAGGTTGGCTCCTCCTCTGCAGTATACACCCCACTGACTGGCACCAAGCTAATCAGTTAGTGAGAAATCAGTAGGAGAAAAATATGACAGAACCAAACAACAAAAACAGACAACTCGATCATAACAATAATAATCCGAAGATAGGAGAAGAGTTGTAAACAAATGGGAGGGTGCTGTGTCCCCCAATGAGCGCTCCGAGAAACAGATTTTACGGTAAGAAACCAAAATCCTGTTTTCTCGATCGCTCTATTGGGGGACACAGGAAACCATAGGACGTCCCAAAGCAGTCCCTGGGGTGGGAGAAAATGGCAAGAAACTCCATTCAGGTCGGCAAAGTCCCCAATGCCACCTGCAAGATCCTTCTGCCTAGGCTGGTATCCGCCAAAGCGTAGATGTGGACCCTGTAAAATCTGGCAAACGTGTGGATGGAAGACCAGGTTGCCGCTCTTCGAAGTTGTAGGGCGGATGCCCCATGGTGAACCGCCCAGGAGGCGCCAACTGCTCGAGTGGAGTGAGCCTTAGTCCCAGAGGGAGGCACTCTGTTCTTAACCCGGTAAGCCTCCAATATTGCAGTCCTAATACAACGCGCAATCGTAGCCTTCTCTCCGCGCCCCGACTGTAATGACGAACAGAATATCCGACTTCCTGAAGGAAGCAGTCCTCTCCAGGTAGATCCTCACTGCCCGGGCCAGGTCCAGCCTGTTCAACGAGCGCTGCAGAGAATGAGTCGGAGCCGGACAGAAGGAAGGCAGGACAATATCTACATTCAAGTGCAAAGAGGATACCACCATGGGAAGAAAGGAAGGTGGAGGCCGCAACACAACCTTATCCTGGTGAAGAACCAGGATAGGGGGCGACAGGACAGAGACGCTAATTCTGAAACCCGTCTGATACAAGTGATCGCCACGAGAAAGGCCACTTTCCAGGACAAAACAGAGAGGGGGACCTCTCTGAGAGGCTCAAGGGTAGCACTCATGACCTCCAGAACGAGATTGAGGTCCCAGGGATCCACAGGATTCCGGTACGGGGGAGTCTTTGGCACAACAAGCAGGTTTGGATAGAAACCTGTGAAGCATTCTGTTTCGGTACGGGAACGATAACCCCCGTACTGAGAAGGGAGGGGATAGACAGAAAGAAACCCGAAAGCAAAGCGGGATCCTTTGGGGGGGACGGGATTCGAATAACCGATCTCAGGGGCGCGAAGTGAACTCTACCTTATATCCCGAGGACACTACCTCCCTGACCCATGCATCCTCCACCGAGGCGAGCCAAACGTCCCTGAAAATGGAACAGGAAGCAACCACCTGGCTTGGGAGATACGCTGGGCTTTGGATCCAAGTCATGCCGAGGAACACCTGCCAGGTCCGATCCTGGTGGACCTACCGTGGGAGCTATGAGGATGCCAGGAAGGAGTGGGCCTGAAGGAAACCTTCTTCCTGACCTGACAGGCCTGCGGCATTCGCTGATCAGAGGGAACCTCCGTCACGCCAAACGGTGGAAAAAGGGCCGAAAGGAGCGGAACTGCCACTTCAGAGGAGGCCTGCGAGGTTTGGACTGAGGAAGGAAGGATCTCGTGCCTCCAGCTGCCTCATTCATGATCTAGTCCAATCGTGGAGCCAAACAGGCGGTCTCCCTGGAAGGGGAGACAGGCAAGTGACTTCTTCGATGAAGGGTCTGCTTGCCATGCTTTGAGCCAAATGTTACTACGGATGGCACCCATATTGCCAAATATGTCCCTGCAAAGGGAATCTGGTCTGTAAGAACGGCAAGCTCGCTCGGTGGAACTCCCGCAATGATGCCCTCACGAAGTTGTTTTGGCCCATTTGGCTATGACCTTTGGTAGAGGCCAAGGCCGGGCATAATGTAGAAGCCAGCGTTTTCAAGGCTGATTTAGCCAGCGATCCTATAATACTATCGTTGGAATCCTTGAGGGAAGCGGCATTAGAAGGTGGGAGGACCGTGTTGGTGGACAGTCTGGAGATTGGCGGGTCCACAGTAGGGGAAGGCGTCCGGTTAGCGGTGAGCTTAGGGGAGAAGGGGTATAGGATGTCAAGGCGCTTCCCTCTGAAATAATCTGGTCGGATTGTCCCTTTCTCACTTGAGTATCTCTGCAAATTCAGCGTGTGGGCAAAGAACTTGGAAGATAGCTTAGACAGTCTAAACGAAATCGCCTGATCTGCGAGTTTCGTAGAGGTATCTTTGTAGCGGTCATCCAGACCTTAGGCATTAATCAGGCACTACACCATATCTGTATGCTGGAGGCCTGTTCTGGATCCAGGTCCGACTAAGGTGCGTCCGAAGGTGCCTTGCCTGATTCAGGAGAGGAGGATCCGGAAGAGGGATCTCGCCGAGAAGGACCGCTGGTGAGAATGGGAGGGAAGAGGACTTAGACCGGTGCTCTTGTCTGGGTCTCGGCGGAGAAACCTGTGATTCGCTGGCGACTGCGGGAGCTGGAATAGGCAATCTGTCTGTCACGGACACCAGGGTCTGTGCCACCCTGGTGCGATCCACAACAGACTGCGACAGAGAGGGAGCCCATCCCGGGATAGGGGTCTCCGATTCGCCTGCGGCAGAAAGGGACTCCTGGTAGTGGGTACCGTGGGGTGCTGCAGGCCTGGCAGAGGGGGAGGGCTGACCAAAAGAAAAGAGAGGAGAGTGTCAGCTCCCACGAGACGATGCAGAGGCTGTGCCCGAGCCGAAGATGTGTGCTCCCAGCAGATCGGGCGTGCGCTGCTGGCAGGGATACCGCTCTAGCGGTATATAGGGAGGTATATAGCGACGGCTCCAGCCCCACAAAAAAAGCCGGGAGAGGGGGGCGGAGCAAGGACCCGCCCAGAATGCTGAGAACAGGGGGCGGAGCCGGAAGTAGGCCCAGAAAGAAGCCAGGGTCTCGATTAGAAACTGCGGCCGCCGGCAGAGGGGGGACGGCGCGGAGGTCGCCGAAAAACTGCTAAAGGTCTCTCTGCAGCTGCGCAACAGTGCGCCCAGAGCTGGCAGGTGCCCCCAGGAAGGAAGCGCCGCCTGGGAACCAAAGGGGCTTCAGGTCTCCGAACAACAAAAGGTGTCCCTACAGAAAGAGTGCAGCGGCGCAATAGAGCGCCTGGAGCTGCAGGGAGCACAAGGAGGGGGAAGCACCGTATGGGGGAAAGGGGCCACAGATCCCAGGGGATGACGTGTGGAAACAGGGGGGAAAAAGCCCGGCTGTGAAAGAGGCGAAGGACTCTCCCTGAATGTTATCCTCCGTTTACTCCGCACATCTCTTTTCGTCTTATCTCTTTTCTTCTGTCCTCTTGGAGGAAAAAGGGACAATACCTTGAACGAGGGTCGGACGTCCGGAGGTTAGCTGAGGGACGTCCGTGACTCTCCATCCGACAGGCTCTGGTGGGCGAGTAGGTGGGAGACGGAGGCAGGCCCGGGTCTTCCTGCTTTTCCCTGATCACCTAAACACACGTCCGTGTTAGGGATCTGCGGTGGTCCTGCCAAATAGCAGACGTATGAGGATACGGGGTGGCAGTACACGCCGTACTCAGTCTCTGTGTGGGAGTACAGTAGTGACTGTTCACACTGTATCCCTCCAGAGGAAAAACCTGAAAAGGAACGACGCACATTAGGTAGATATGGGTCTCCAGAGAGACCCGTGTCCACCTCCTACTGACACTAAGCTAAAACTGATTAGCTTGGTGCCAGTCGGTGGGGTGTATACTGCAGAGGAGGAGCCAACCTTTTTTTGCATATGCATAGAGTCAGCACCTCCTAGTAGCAGCAGCATACACCCATGGTTTGCTGTGTCCCCCAATAGAGCGATCGAGAAAATACTTTGTGTAGTTTTCTTAGAGGGGTCCTAAACCTGTGATAGGCTGATTTCTTGTACTATACATTGCAGTATATTATAAAAATACTGGTCTACTAGCATAACTGATCTGCTCACTTAGCTGAAGGGAAGGATTGAAGCAGGAGGGGGAAGGAAGAGGAAGAAGGAAAAAAAAAAAAAAAAAAAAAGACGGATTTTGGTAAGAACTTACCTGTAAAATCCTTTTCAGCGAAGAAGGAAGGGAGACACACTAGGCATTACTAGTGGGTAGGCGGAGCCCCAGATAGGATTGACACCTCAGATTAAAAAGAGTGTTGACCGGCCCCTCCAGCTCAGGCTCCTCCTACTCAGCACTTCAGTCGTACCCAAGCTTAAGGAAGAACAATATCACCAGCGAAGCAACATAACCCCTTCTGAAGGACTTCAGAGAAAAATACAAAAGTACAGGTTATGCATGCATTTGGCAAAGAAAAAACCACACAGTTCCAGGTACTACTCACTGAACCTGACTACTGTGATAAGCTGGCAATGCTGGAACAGAGCCGTAGCGCGTCGACCTCAGCTTAGAAAATCGCTATCAGAGAAGGGCCACGCTGCATCTGTAAATACAACAACACACTTCTGCCATGGGAGGGATGTGTGTCTCCCTTCCTTCTTCGCTGAAAAGGATTTTACAGGTAAGTTCTTACCAAAATCCGTCTTTCAGCTGCAGATGAAGGAAGGGAGACACACTAGGCATTACTAGTGGGACGTCCCAAAGCAGTCCAAAAATTAGGGTGGGAAAAAAACAAAATAGGCAGAAACCCAACAACCTAGATAAATGCGCCACAGGCGCCAAATACAAGTTAACTAAAAACTTTAAATTACCGCTGCCTGCAGGACCCTACGTCTTAAGGCCGCATCAGCGGAAACACTGACGTCCACCTTATAAAACTTTGTAGATGTGTGGACAGAACGCCAGGTCGTCGCTCGGCAGAGCTGAACTGCCGAGGCCCCTTGGTGAAAGGCCCACGATGAAGCCACAGCCCTCGTGGAGTGAGCTTGAATCTTAATCGGGCAAGGTTCGCCTTTAAGTCGGTAAACCTCCAAAATGGCCGACCAAATTCAACGAGCTATAGGGTCCTTGGAAGCTCGATGACCACGCCTACGACCTGCTGTAATCACAAACAGGGAATCTGACTTTCGAAAGCCTTGAATGACAGACAAATAGAACTTCAAGGCTCGCACTAAATCCAATTTGTGCAAGTCCCGTTCCTTTGCATTCCTTGGGCCCGGGCAAAGCGAAGGCAACACAATATCCTGGTTAGCATGAAATTGCGACACCCCTTAGGTAGAAAGTCGCCCCGAGTGCGAAGCACTACTCGATCCGGTAAAACTCCAGGAAAGGAGGCGAGCAGGAAAAAACTGCCAACTCAGAAACCCTTCTTAAAGAGGTTACCGCCAGTAAGAAGGCAACCTTCTAAGAAAGTAAAGAAAATCTAGCAGAACCCATAGGCTCAAAAGGTACATGCTGAAGAGCCTCCAAAACAAGGTTGAGGCGCCAAGGAGATACAGGTGCCTTCCGCGGTGGATACTGACGGGTTACTCCTTGAAAAAAAGGACCGCACGTCCCTACGCGAGGCAATAGCCTTCCGAAACCGCAAGGACAGGGCAGAAACCTGACCTTCCAGAGTGCTAACTGCCAAACCTTTGTCCAGCCCGTACTGCAGCAAAGCCAACAAATTGGGAATGGAAAAAAATCCTCGGATTCCTTGAAGAACCCGAACACCACTAAAAGAAGGCTTCCCAAGTCTTGTGATAAATCTTAGTAGTAGCCGGACCTCTGGCAGCTCGCAGAGTGGCAATGACTTCGGCTGAAAAAACCTCTACGGGTCAATATTTCGGTCTCAAGAGCCACGCCGTCAAACGCAGAGACTTCAAGTCCAGATGACGAACGGGCCCCTGGGTTAACAGGTCCGGGCGAGGAGGAAGTGGGAATGGCGGTGCCGCCAAAAGCGACACCAGTGTCGAGAACCACGTCCTCCTTGGCCAATCCAGGACTATCAACATAGCCGGAATTCTCTCCAGTCTGATCCGACGCAGCACCAGAGGAAGTAAAGATATCGGCGGAAACACAGACTAGCTCGAAATGGTCCCACGGAGCCACCAGAGCAACCACCGCTATAGCCTTCGGGTCCTTGTACCTGGACATGAAGGTCGGTAGTTTGGCATTGAACCTGGATGCCATCAAATCCACTTGGGGAGTTCCCCAACGGAAGCACAGCAGTGCAAAAATTTTCGGAATGAAGACTCCAGGATCCATCTTCTCGCGACTGAGGAAGTCCGCCGTGGTATTCTGGACTCCTGGAATCTGCATTGCAGAGATAGCTGGAACCTTGGTCTCGGCCCATAACAGAATCCGAGACACCTCCATCAAGAGCCTGGAGCTCCTTGTCCCGCCTTGGTGGTTGATATACGCAACCACCGTCGCGTTGTCTGTCTGCACTCGGACTGGTAGACCGCTTGAAGGAACCGTCCAGTGATGGAGGCAAAGGAAAATTGCCCTCAATTCCAGGATGTTGATCGGTAGAACAGACTCTCCTGATGACCATACTCCCTGGATCCAAAGATCGTTCCAGACACCCCCCCCCCAGCCAGTCAGGCTGGCATTGGTGGTTATGACCGACCACCTCAGAGGAAAGAAAGATTTCCCCAGGGATAACGCTCCTGGACGTAACCACCATCCTAGGGATTCTCGCACCCTGTGAGAGATGATGACGTTGCAATCCAGAGAAACTTGCGATCGATCCAAACGACTCAGAATGAGCCTTTGGAGGGCCCTGGAATGAAATTGGGCAAACGGAAGTGTCTCCATGAACGCCACCATCAACCCAGAAGGCGCATACACTTCCGAAGGGACATTGCTGTCGCAGACTTCATAATCTGTACATGTCGAAATAGACATGCCCGCTTGTCTGGAAAGAAGGGACACCACCGTCCGTACCGTGTCGAAATGCATTCCCAAAAACAGGAATGACTGCGACGGTTCCAGAGACGACTTCTCCCAATTGAACCAGCCACCCGAAATCCTCCAGGAGCTGAAGGGATAGATTGCGAGCCGTTACCGCCTCCTCCTTTGAGGAGATCGTCCAGGTAGGGAAAAATCGTAACCCCCTGTCTTTGAAGAATTGCCATGAGGGGTACCAGAATTTTTGTAAAAACTCTGGGCGCCGAGGCCAAGCCGAATGGCAGAGCCACAAACTGGCAATGGTCCTGACCTATGGCAAAACGAAGGAAGCGCCGGTGAGCCCTTCCGACGGCGTTCTGCGACAGGGCTGCCACAACGGAGCGAAACGACTCCATGTGAAATTGTCGGGTGTAGACATGTCGATTCAATCTTTGAGATCCAGAATAGGGCGAAATTTGTCCTCCTTTTTGGGGACCACAAAGAGGTTGGAATAAAATTCCTCTTCCCCGGTCCTCTGCGGAACCGGTATCACCACACCCTTCTGCAGAAGGGAATCGACCTCTCGTAGTAGAACGGCAAATAGTTCGGCTCTGACGGAATGCGAGATTGGCAAAAACTGTCCGGGGGTCGAGAAAGAAACTCTATGAAGTAGCCTGCCAACACAACCTGTGTCATCCAGGCGTCCGACACACGGGAAACCCAAGTCGGTTTGAATTGGAGTAAACGACCCCCCACTCGAGAGCGCTCGAGTGAGACCCAGACGACAGTGCGCCTTAGCGGGTTTTTTGCCAGCTTCTGTCTTAACAGAAGTTCTGTTTCCAGGGTATGTGGAATTTCTGAGAATTCCCTTTTTTTTTTTTTAAAAAAAAAGAGAGAGACGACCCAAACCCCCAGAAGGTTGGCCGGATCATCCCTTGAACCGAAAGGACCGCCGACAACTACCGGCACTAGTCCTGCCAGACGCAGAAGTCACAGGTCTGCGCTGCGGTAAAGCTGTTTCTTTTGCCTTTGCCTTGGCAATCAGCTCCGTGAGGTCAGATTCAAATAGCTGACCACTTCCTAAGCTAAAGATAGCAAACCCTGCTTGGAAACCGCATCCACTCTCCAAGCCACAGAGTCTGACTGTGACTGCCGAGGATTGCGCCCTGGATAGCAGTGACGCAGTATCCTTCAACTTGACAAGCCCATCTACCTCGAAAGAGGGGATCCCGTCCTTAGACGGTCCAACCGGCTCAGGGAAACTTTACAAGTACATCCTTAATACCGAATCCATGACCTGCGGCCTCACAGATGGATATTGTTGCCATCTCCGTTTTTCTGTCTAGACTCGCCTTCCCTTTACCAGGAAGATTTGCTAAGCTGGGGTAAAGGGACATTCACTTCAGGAGAAGGGGTCCAATTAACAATCAACTCCGTAAAAAAAAAAAAACGGAAATAGTGTGTAAAGCCGTCGCGACCCATGCGACTCCTGAAACATCCGGGCCGACTTACCAGGACGTCTAGTTACCTCCTCCGGTAACTGTAACGCCCTCATGGAGAAATCTTAGTACGGCCCATGAGAGAGGCAGAGTGTCCCTGCCGATCTTCCTTGTCTGAATCGGACATCTTCGCTACGAGAGAAGGAAGGCACCGATTTGTGTCGCTTCCTTGAGAGGATGTAGCTGACACCCAATAACCTAGAAGGTCAGACAGGCCATCAATAAAAACTAGTGAGGACCTCCATTTTGACACCACTGGAACTTTCGACCGCTGCGCATGAGTCGAGGTCTGCGTGTCAGATACGCGAGACTGATCCTGTAGCGGATCTGGGAAATAGACTGCCCTTGCATAGTATACGGCAGGTTAAACCTGTCAGTAACCAGAACAGTATGTTTCTTAAAGAAAAAACAAACGCTGAAGGGTTAAAGCTCTTAAAGAGAGAGCTACCCCAGCTGTCCCCCATTAAGAGTTAACCGCCTAAGAAGGGGTTAAAGTAGCAGACTCCCCACAACCTTGATAATGAAAAGGGTGTGCGAGCCTCAAGCGCCTCTTATAAGGTTGCAGCTACAGGACAGTTATGCCACACTATACAGAAAAAACGTTCCACAAAATCGCTAAAAAAAAAAATTGCGCTGTTTTGTATATCGCAATGACCGCCAAAGTCATTAAGGGGATCGCTAACCGCTTATGCGATGTTAATGAGATCGCTCAGATTGGCAGCTACTAGCGACATTAAAAAAGATCACACAAACGATCGCATTAGTATGCGTCGTTATCAGGATCGTTAGCGGAAACGTTAGTGGCAATAATAATAATTATAATAATATCGCAGGCTCCCCACAACCTCTTTATTAATATTGAAAAGAGTGTGCGAGCCCCTTATGCGATAACAGCCGCAGGACCGCGCAATGTCACTCATTAGTGCCCCAGACGGCGCCCGCGCTGTGGGGGTGAAGGGGTTAAGCTTCTGCCCGCGGGCTAGAAGCGACTCACCCAGCTGGTCACGTTCTTGCCGGGAGGGGAGCGATTTCAGCCTGTCATGAAATGGCCGCCGCGCTCTGCCTCCGATGTGCTCCATGTAGAGGAGCCGAAAATGGAGGCTGCAGTAAAGCGCGCGCTCAGAGCGGCGCGAAATTCAAAAATAAAAAAGGCGTGCACTCTCTCTCTCTCTTCCCCTCAGAGCGGCGCGAAATTCAAAAATAAAAAAGCGCGCACTCCTCTTCTCCTCAGAGTCACCGGCATTTATACTGTACAGCGGTTGCCGCAGCAACCGCTAAATCACTCACACACATCTTTAATAAAAATGTGGAGTACTCACCAGCCGAGCGCCACAGGGACCCCCAGGGGTTTCTGGCGCTTGCCCATGCTTCCCCCCAGGGCGGGGGACGCAGTGACCCCTGTGCGCGGTTTGCGCCCCCGCCAGGGAAGCCATCCTCATCCCCCCGGGCCGGCAGGGTTCTGCAGGGACCACCATTAGGGTAATACAGATCCGCCAAGGGAGAGGTTGGGGTCGAGCAGCGCTGAGACCCCTGAGACCTCTAGACCACTCTGGTGATCCAAGTCTCTTGTCCGATAAAAAATAAAATCTTCTGAGGAGCAGCTTCCAGCAGCGACCATCCTCTGAGACCTCAAATTTTAGACTGAAGTGCTGAGTAGGAGGAGCCTGAGCTGGAGGGGCCGGTCAACACTCTTTTTAATCTGAGGTGTCAATCCTATCTGGGGCTCCGCCTACCCACTAGTAATGCCTAGTGTGTCTCCCTTCCTTCATCTGCAGCTGAAAAAAACCTTTCCACTATAGCACCTGACAAGGTAACCTAGTGTAAAGCCTCCAAGTGGCAGGATGTAACCACAATACTGTGTTCCCAAATTATATTAGTGGGAGGTAAGGTATCACCCAGCTTGTACATACTACTTCTAAACACTAAAGTCTAGAAATCACATCATGCAGGATAACGATTGACCACAAACGCAGCAGAGGCTACAATGGAAACATAGTAGTCATTTCTTTCGCAGCATTATTTGAGCTTTGGAAAAAACTAAAAAAAAAAAAAAAAATCTCTTTAAAATCAAATATCAAAAACAAGTACCAAAATGATAATTTAGCATTTTAGAGACCTGCACTGATGAGTTACCATAATCATTTTGCTTTTCTCAACTTGGATTGGTGCGCTTTTGGTCCCCGTTGATTGAACAGAGGTCCAAGGCTACAATGTATGTGTGAGGAGCGCTCTGTCGGGCCACAACTAGATGTGAACATAACCTTAGTCTGATGTACACTAGGAAACGTTCTTCAAAAGCTCAAAGAGGACTTGTGTTGTCCTTTCCAATAATCCATTACACTACGCTGGGAATACCTGGATCTTCTTTGTGTATCTTGTGTGAAGGCGAGGTTTTTCTCCTCCCAGATGTCTTCTTCGTCAGATCCTCCATCATCAAACTGTTGTATCCTTTCCTTGCAGCAAGCTTCAAACAAGGCTATGTTTGCCTAATAAAATAGATTAATTTTTGCTACATTTATATCCACCTAGTAACATTGACATAAAATTCTTTATTTCGCACATTTATATTTTTGGCCAGTAAGCGGTGTTCACCGACAGAGCTTTACTAGCTGGCCTACCTAGAACACTTGCAATTAGGCAAGTCATGTCTGCACTGCTTTATGTGCCCATACAGAAGTTTTACAACTCTAAAATTAGTTCAAAATAAGGTTTTAGAAATGTTTTGAGTTTTTCATTAACGTCAACATAATAATAATACTAAAATTATTTTATTATAATAATAATACAGAAATGTGCTGTGGACAGCAAAGAAATGGAATTCCCTACACTAGACTTAAAGGAAACCGGTCACCAGTTTTGTGAAATAGCAGCTAAAAATATCCCCTTATTCATCGTCTATGTATTCCCTAAATCCGTATAGAACGGATACTCCCGAAAACCTTTTTTAATTTTTCCCACGCTGTATGGTAATCTTCTCAGTCTTGTCCGATGGGCGCGGTTTTGGGCCTCTGCATCCCTCCACCCGGCTTCTGCTCGCCGTCCTCCTGACATGGATAACGATCCACATTGCCGTGCAACATATCACACCTGCTCAGAAACATCACATTTTGCGCTTGCGCAGTATACGTTGCACAACTGCGAGCAAAGCTAAAAAAACAGAAGTGCGCATGTGCTGGCAAACGTAGATCCGGTACATGAGCCAGAAGTACGTGTTCTGGCGCATGTCACTTCTGTTTTTCGGCTTTACCCACATGGGCAAAGTATACTGTGCAGGTGTGAAACGCAATAATTCTGAGCAGGTGCGAGATGTCGTACAGCGCAAGAGGCGTCATTCATGACGTAGGACGGCGACCAACAGTCGATGGGAGAGAGTATAGGCCCGAACCCATGCCAATCAGACCGGACTGAATGCATAGAAGATGTTGAATAAGGTGATCTTTTTAGCTGCCATGTCACAAAACTGGTGACAGGTTCCCTTTCACCAGTGACGTGATGACAAAACGCAAAATCCACAAAGCAAACATTGGCAACAAAGAGCAGATGGATCACTACAGCCTGTACAATTTACTTACGCTCTCATTTGCGTTGAGAGAGAAGTTTATGTCCGAGACACGGTCAAATGGAACACTGCAACAAAAAAGAAAGGTATGCACAAAAGAGGATATGTAAAATAACATCCAAAAGGTAGGTTGTGGAGAGGGTCACTATGGGCATAATATTAGCCACACTGCTGCTCTATCCAACCATTTGTCAAGTGACCTATTTAAAAGGGGTTTTCTATAAATCAGTTTCTCCAACCTATCAGCATAAGTTAGGTTAAAACTACACTAAAATAGCTGCAAATCACTCTCCACTGCTCCAGCGATTCCTCTCCTTCGTTCCACTGGTCTTTTTGATGTCATGACTAGTCACTGAGGTCAGAGATCAGTGAGGAGAGTCATGCGGTCTACATGGTCAGAACGGCTGAGCTCCGCAGCAGTAGTCGTGTGCCTGTAGTGGAGACGTCACTGTTGCAGCACGTAAAAACACCAAACAGTGGTGGAGAGGCATGCCTAGATCAGCTGAGGTGAAGGCAAATAAACTTATGTAAAGGAGTTTCTACAGAATAATTCACTGGGCAGAGCAATGTACTGTTCTGCGCATGTGCAGGAAAAGGTCAAAAGAGTGCATGCGCACTGCAGTACTACGCTCTGCCCTCGGCAGGACAGAAAAGTACGCCTGCACAGGAGCGCAAAGGGGACTACTGTGTGGATGACATACGACACTTTATCCACATGAAGAAGCGAAGGAGGACGACATCGCAAGAAGAGAGGAGGCACCAGACCAAGACCAACGACAATCATCAGACCAGAACGCCCAATAGGAGAGTATAATAAAAAGGTGTTTTTTTTTTTTGCTTGCAGGGTAAATTGGAGTTATACAAGCAACATTATAGAATGGTGTCCCATGGGACTGAAAGGTGGTGGCCATAGGTTAAATATGAAAAATCAGGTAACAGGTTCCCTTTAAACGTAGAAGTTGAATACCTGGGAGAGGGCTATGGGATTAGGATGGAACTGCAACAGGCATTTCTTGTTTGCCTCTTCCTGGGCTAAACGCGCGTTGGGGCTTCGTTCCCCTCCCATAGATCTCACACAGGTGTTCAACTGTTATGTTTAATCTGATGCTAGGTCTAGTTATGTACTACTAGTTACACGTTTTGGCCAGCAGAGGTCACGACTACCACATTCTTAGCTTTGCTTCCATAGCTGGATAAGGTTTTATATTAACAGTTATTTACTGCTGTACTGTGTGTAGTCTATATATTCTTTACATAGCATTATTATTTGAAAGGTCTTGAGTTAAGGGGATCTTAGTTCTACTTCCCCTTTGATTTTTATTGTTTTTATCATTATGTCCATTTATGGTTTTCAATAAAGTTTGTTACTTTTGGTGAACCAGTTCGGCAGAACAGTTCTGGTGACAGGTTCCCTTTAAAAATGTGCCAATTTTTTGAGCAGTGAAGCAGGTGTACAAATTAGAGAATGGGAGGTGTGTTGTAATTTCATGTTATGCATAAAGCACATTAATTTGCAGAAAACCTTTAGATGAATGGGATAGTTGGAACATTTCTGTGATAAATTGCCACATAAATGTACCATAAAGTTTGGGCTCGCTGTAATTTTCTGTGGCAGTCCTGAGGATTATGTCGTATTGGATGCACAGTCTTGTGAATTTCAGAGTCACCACAAAAGCAGTGGAGCAGAGACCTTGTCAGGAAGGTGTAATGTAACCAGATTCCAAACACATACATTTATAGGATTAGAGACGACAGATGCTTCACATAAAATGCATGGGAACACCACAATCTGAATGAAGTCTCATAACTGCATCAGGGAACTTCAGAGATACCCAAGCAATACCCAAACACCCAATCATAGAGTCAGAGGGCAACGAAAGGAAAGTGGCATGATTTAAGGAAAGCACAACCGTTGGTTTGGTTAACAGCTGTGCACAGTGTTTTTTAGCAGCACTAAGCTAAGTGTTCAGGATTTTCTTAAATGAATTTACCAAACATTGATTAGTATTTGATTTTTGTTCAAGCTTAGAAATCAGTGCAGAAGCGAGAAAAAGGCCAGAGATTGGTTACTAAATCATCTGGAACCCCCCACATCTGATATTAAAAAAGAAATAAAATAAAAATCACAACAGAGTCATACTCACTTCCCAATGTCATCTTGGTCAGCAAACTTCTCATCATTGAAGCCAAACTGGTCAATAAAATTGGACGTCATTTGTTGCATCTGATAATCAGAAAAGGCCTGGCAAACCCAGGACCAACAACAGTGGTATAACATATATTCTAGACTGCTCCTCAAACAAGCTATTCATTAGGTGGTCTCACTAGACATTTGGCAAATAGACAATATTCTAAGAATGGAGTTTACGGCCACAGTAGAGGATCACTACTCAATGTTTAAGTGACATTTGTAAACTCCCTTCTATGGCTTTATCAGATGGTGGTGGGATGTGCAAAAAGGCTGCAGACAGACACAAATCTAGTGTAATGATAAGACAACTGGACACCCCAAATCCTCCCTGTTGTGTAATGACACTCAGCCCATAGTTATGCAGTGTTCAATGAACGGTGTGCTCAATGTAATGATATTTTGCTAAAGAGGGTACAGAGATGCTGGCAAGCCATAACAGTGGACTCGCGAGGAGCTGCTGACAGGGGAAAGAATTTTTCTTCTTCAATTCTCTAGTTGCTAGATTCCTAAAAGGGAATCTGTCAGTAGGATCAACCCTCGAAGACATCTATATGGGCATGAAGGTCATAGGAAGCTGAATAATATGATACCTTGAGATCTGTGGTTCATGTCTTAGTCCAGGGAAATCCAAGTTTTTCTTATATGTAAACGAGCTAAGATCTATGGGCCGGATTTAGCTCTCCGAGAATCTGCCTCTAGAGATTATAATAAATAACAGGTGACATCAGATCGCAGATACCAAGTTATGTTATTCAGCTTCCTATAACCTACATGCCCATATAGACAGCTTAGGAGGGTTGATCCTACTTACAGATACCCTTTAAATGACAAAAAAAATAATGTGGCCTTAAAGAAATAAAAAAAAAATAAAAAATAAAGGTCCCTCCCTACCCCCACGTGTATATGTTTTACATCCCCATCAGCTTCAGCTTGGTTACAGTCAGATGTTATCCAGTCTCCCGAAGTCCAGTGCTGCCTCTCTGCCATTGCTCTGGTCTTTGACAGACTGCAGTCAAACACTAGGCTCAATGTAGACAGGACAAGCAGCTGGGCCCAGTGATTGGCTGCTGTAGTTGAAATAACACCGCTGCGGCCTGTCATAAACCAGAGGATATGCAGTGCAAGCGCTGGGGAGGGTAACACCCGAGTATTACTGGAAGCGAAGAGAAGGAAATGGAAAGAAAAAATGCATACCTGGAAAGCCACACTGAGGATTCAACAGACACTTATAGCAGACCACATCAAACAACAAAATCAAAAGCAAGTGCGTACATAAAAGTGAGGATCAACAACAAAAAACACAACCTAGTCCTGTAAATGATTAATAGCTGCTGCTGTATAAACAGATTACATACAGATGAAAAGTGAAAAAAAAATCTTCCCACTTATCTGGATGAAACTGAATGACTTATGACCCTAGCCTTATTAATGCAATAGCCAATACCTTGTGGTGTACCAGTGGATACTTTTAAACTGTTTTTCACTATAGGTTGTATACTTTAGCTGGTGTATATACAGTGAGTGCACAAACTATTACTGTAAAGTTGCTGGTCACTAATAATGCTGTGAACGGAGCATGCCATAGACTGTGTATTGTACGAGTAACATCCTTACTTTCCTATGCTGTGCGTGCATGAGCCGTGCAGTGATAGCGGACCCCTGTACAATATGAAAATATACATAGCATCGGTCAAAAGTCATCCAATAGATTTTCTTGTTTTTATTGGAATATGCACTTTGTAGATGCAGCCTGAAGGCAGCAAATCCAAGAATGAACACATTGAAATAAAACCAGATCAGGTGTTAAATCTTAGATTCCCCATAGTAGCCCACTAGTACGCAAATAACCACTTTACACCTCTTGACATTCTCTCAGGCATCACCTGGAATAGTTTTACAACAGTCTTGAAAAAAGTTCTCAAAAAGTGAAGCCTTCACCCCTTTCCTTCTTGGTTACATAGCCTGGAGGTGGTTTGGGGCCATTGCACTGTTGCTGCATAAATGATGGGTCCACTAAGTGCAAACCAGATAGGATGGTATGTCTTTGCAGAATCTGGTGGGTGCCACGCTGGGAAACTGCCTAAAATTAGGAATAAATCCCTAAATGTCCCCAGCAAAACAGACCCACACCACCACACTTCTCCATGTTTCACGCTGGACACCACAAGTAGAAACAATCTGCTCACATTTTCTGCATCTCACAAAGACATGGCGGTTGGTAACAAAAAATCTCAAATTTTGACTGCGACCACATTGCAGATTTCCACTGAACTGATGTCAAGTCCTTGTGCTGCTTGGCCTCAAATCCGCTTGTTTGTAGTCCTCAGTAGTGGCTTCTTTGCAGAAATTCGACCATAAAAGGCTGCTTCTTGCAGGCTCCTCTGGACAGTGGATTTTGAGAAGTACAGTATCTACTACTTGAAGTTTGTGCATCATTTATGAAGTCTTTTATAAGAGGTGATGTCAATTTGTGTTTTCTGAGGTGGATACCTCTGCTGCAGAGGATAATAGAGCTAATTCTTGGTCTCCCTTTCCAGGTGTGTTTCTCATGGAAGTTCATTTAATCATAGCAATTGATAGCATTTATGACTGCACTAGAGAACACCTTCAAGGTTCTAGCAATTTTCCAGATTGCTTTTAAGACATGAAGGTCAGCCAATAATGGACTGGACTGTCATTTCCCTTTAGTTAGCCTAGTGGTCCTTGCCATATTCTGGCTTAGAACAGATGTTGAATATGGCTCAGTGCTGTATGGACCAATACTGCCTTTGTACTTTCTGAAGGCCAGTGATTCCATATGAAAGCTCATGACGAGGGTGCCATTCCAGCTGCTACCAGATGAAGCAGCCTGAGAGAATGCCAATGGGGTTGTAAAATTGTCAGCGTAAAAGGGAGGCAAATTTAAGTTTTAAAATACATTCCAGTTTGTTTCACACACGTTGCTTTACTTCTTGTCTTCATATATGTTCCTTCGTTGTTTTGCTGCCTTCATTCTGAATCCACAATTCCCAATAATGAAAACCATTGCATGAACAAGTGTCCAAACTCTTGACCAGGACAGAATGCATATACAATGTGAAGATTTGCTTCCCCCCCAATTCCTGGCTTGTGGGTGACAAGATCGTGTCAAAAGTGTTTACTCTGGATGCGTGCAGTCGTTCTACTGTATGACGCTGCCAAGCAACTACTCAACAGCATCCAAAACTGGTGGAACATGGAGATCTGGCAAGATGATGCTGTAAGACTACTTTCCTCCATGTATGCAAGTCACATTGAGAAAAGGGAGATCATACTGCTCAACCAGTTTCACAAGCTGCTGAGCCGCAATTTTGCTGCATATGTGGGCAGGACTACACTATCCCAGAGAAAACTGACACACCCTCTAGGAAAAAAAGCCAGGGACTAGCATACTGGATGCCAAAAGGAGAAAAAAAAAAGGGTACATGTTTGCAATATAGGGACAAAATGTAAAAAAAAACAGCGGCATATTCAGGGGAGCACTGGGTTTGGGCACTTTTTTTGGACACGCAACAGAACCTTCTTAGAGTGGAGGCAAGTCTAAAATTCATGAACCATAACATCTGTACTAACCTGCTGTATGGAAGAATCTTGTGAGAATCCTGGCTCTTTAAACTCTATTTCATCATCACTGGAGGAGTGGATGTGTCGTGTTGTCACCTGAGGACAAAATACAAAGACATGAGTGTGTATCACACATACTAGTTTTGTGGGGTTTTCTTTACGACATGTGTAAATAAAACATTAGGATTTTTTTTTCCACATTTTATGGCATCTTCCTCCCTTGCAAGCAAAATCAGTGTCATTTGCTATGGGTGTCTACACGTCAACTGAAAAAAATAAGTTTTATACTGCATTTACAGTACAGATTGGTCAGAACGGTGTTAAAAAAAAATAAGTGCTCCTTGTGTTGAGATAATCTTATAAATGCGCCCCTGCTGTGTACTGTGTAATGGCCGTGTCTGTACAGGGACATGGTCTGATCATACCACATCTCCCGGGCAGGAGAGGAAGCAAGAGTATACAGACAGGACAGCAGGGGATCACAGACGCTGCTTTCTGAGATGTTAAAACATGTTTAAATAGAAGCAGCAGACGACAATACCTTTAATGTCACATTTTCCACTAAAGTGACTGGTACTGGCTGTGTTTCCATGTAAAGGCATGTATTCAGGGCACTCCACACTAGCACAAGATAAATTCTAGTGATCAATTTAGGAGAAAAACCCCATCAATAAGAAGGCCCATAAAACGGACATGCGTTTTAAAAAAAACATCTCCAAGAAATTACCTCCACGCGAGAGTTCATGTATAACGTGTATCTACTGCAGCTGTTCCTTCATTAACAGGCACTCACTCCAAAATAAATTGAAAGCATCTTACAACAGGCCTGCGTCTCAGCCAGAAATGATACTGCAGTAATTTAGACCTTAGAGGCGTAACATTAGTGTAGTCTTCAAACTGGGCTTCACTACACAATGTCCATCTCAACTCTGCCCGCTTTGACAATGCTAGTCAGGACTGCGTAAAAACGACATAAGTTGCAACTTGCTTGCACAACTCTGCGTTGTGACAAAAATTTGAGAGTTTTCAAGAGATTTTACGCCATCTACGCCCTGATGAAAGCACGACTGTGCAGATTTGCTTTGGAGATTCCTGTGAAACCAGATAAAAACCATACAGAACTGAAGAAACCTACTAGATCTACTGTGTTCCTTTTGTTGGTTTCCCCTAAGGAGCTCGTGCAGAAAGTCTCCCATTTTTCCTGAGCTTCAGTTGGCAGTTCTGTAGAAGAAGAGGAGCAAATGACTTATAACACTAAAAAAAATGTTCTATTAAAAGGCGTTGTCTCAAGTTCAGAAATGGATAAAACTGCAAAGAGCCAGTAAAAGCAACCAACTCTACCCAAATGTAACACATATTAAAAAATCCTGTCCGTTCTGAGGAATGGAGGGACCTGTACATTTTGTGTACAGCTCATTGCCCAGATTACCGGCCACCCTGTAGTCTACATATTTTAGCACTTTTTGGAAAACTAGTTTATAGCTTGTAAGTTTAAGAGTAACCGTTACAAAGAAATAAAAGTGAATGGACTAATAGTTAGCTACTGTATTGTACCAGTCTGCATTATCCAAGATGAACGAATATGGCTCACTACCCAGCAACTACATAAAGGAGTACTAAAAGGTGCCATACAGGGCAGGCGGGGGTTGGCCAACTACTCAATAGGCAGACAGCGCTCTCCCACACCCATATACATGTGTTTTCAAACGGAAGAGAAGAGTAAACCAATGTCAAGTATTTGTGGCTACAGTTTCTCTCTTGAAATATTAAAATGTCTGTTGTAATTCAGTAACACCAAAGTCGTTAGGACAAACATACGCACAAAAAAGGCAGGATCACACTGATCCCAGTGTGTTTGGGAGGCTTTACACTCATGACATTAGATAGGGCAGCACTGTGGCCCAGTGGTTAGTACTGCAGCGATAGGGTCCTGGGTTCAAATCCTACCAAGGACAACATCTTCAAGTAGTTTGTATGTTCTTCCTGTGTTTGCGTGGGTTTCCTCCGGGTTCTCAGCTTTCCTCCCACATTCCAAAGACATATTGATAGGGAACTTAGATTGTGACACCCATTGGGGACAGTGCCGATAATGTATGTAAAGCGCTGTGGAATTAATGGCGCTATATAAATGAGTAAAATAAATAAGATACCTTTAATAAGTTGATGTGCTAGTGTACTGTTTGGCCCCTTTTCAATGCTGTGGACTATACAATTTGCGATTCTCGTCAAGTGTCCCATGTATCCGTACCGCTGTCCACCTTCTGACCTAAGGAAGAACATAAAAACGATTTATACATAGGCACAGGATTTGGTTTAATTCACCATCAATCCCATAAACATTGATGTACATAAAGGCTACAATGCCATCAAAGGTCTAATATGACAAAGGGCTTATATAAGCGGAGACGTGTGATAAACAAACGACATAAATAGATTTGGTCTGTAAACATTCAAGCCCTCATGCAGTTATACTGATGGATTAATAAGTGGGCCAAAAAGGCTGTGACCGAAAAATGCTTCCAGGAACATATGATAAACATTACAAACTATTTTTTACATACATTTTATAATGCATGATGGGGGGTAGGGTGCGAGGAGAAGGCTGCACAGTTGTGTCATGCGTTCGTGCAATTTCAAGAATTAAGGAAAAAAAAACAAACAAAAAAACCTTACTGTCGCTTTTCATTCAAGGCCCATGCTTCAAGTATTCGGTCTATTAAGTGG
>JARQOD010000010.1:90090896-90107026 GCA_033576555.1 Oophaga sylvatica
ATGCTCCATACAAAATACTCCCCTTTTAATGCTCCATAAAGGTTAATAATGGCCCCATAAGATGCTCCATAGAATAATATGCCCCATATGCTGCTCCATAAAAGTTATGCCCCCATAAGATGCTCCATATATTTTATGCCCCATATGGTGCTCCATAGATTATTCCGCCATATGGTGCTCCATAGATTATGCCCCCCATATGCTCCACGGATTATGCCCCATATGCTCCACGGATTATGCTCCATAGTATAGGTCCCATTTGCTGCTGCAACTAAAAAAAAAATGACATACCTCTCGTCGTTGGGGGCCAGGTGCCGGTGTCCTGAGCAGGCGGAGACACCGGCGCGCTATGGGGGACAGGTGCCAGTGTCACCGCTCGCTCAGGGCCCCGGCACCTGAGATATTTACCTGTCCCCGGTCCACCGCTGCGTGCTGCTCCGTCTTCCGGGTCCTCTTGTCAGTGTGTGCTCAGGCAGAGGGTGCGGCGCGCACTAACCGTCATTGCGCCCTCTGACCTGAACATTTACAGCCAGAGGACGTGAGGACACAGCGGCGAGCAGCGGTGGACCGGGGAAAGGTGAATATCTCCTATACTTACCCCCTCCTGGAGGGTCTCTGCAGCCCATGCTTCTTCGTCGGTCTCTGGCAGCTATTCCTTCCTGTAGTGGTCACGTGGTACCGCTCATTAACCCCTTAACGACCGCCGATACGCCTTTTAACGGCGGTCATTAAGGGTACTTGAACCACAGCGCCGTTAATTAAAAAAGTGAATGGCGCCCCCCGCAGTCGGATTTTCTCCGGGGTCTCGGCTACCCCGAGAGAACATGAATCGGGTCGGTTTTTATCGTCCCCGATGTTGCTATCACCGTTATTAACCCTATAACGGCGATCGCAACAACAACAAAAAAATGATGTTACATATAATAAAATATAGAAATTGTATTTATTTTCATTTTTCCGTTAGGGTTAGCATTAGGGTTAGGCTGGGTTCATACTGCTTTTGCAGTCCGTTAGACGGACTGCGTTACACCACGGTATAACGCGGTGTAACGCAGTCCGTTAACGCTGCCATTCACCCCCATTGGAGGGCGCATCGCGACGCATGCCGTAAAGCGGCATGCGTTCTCGGCGTGCTGTCATTCAGTGACGGAGCCTCGGACGCGGCCTGCAAGCGTTTGGACTCCGTCAACGCTAGCGCAGATGAATCATCTGTTGATTCCTCTGCGCTAGCTGGTATAGCATAACTCGATCGCGTTATGCTATACCGTTACCAGCCCGTCAACGCTATGTGTTGGTAAAATGCAAAATGAACCTAACCTTAGGGTTATAATTAGGGTTGGAATTAGGGTTACAATTAGGGTTAGGGTTACAATTAGGGTTACAATTAAGGTTGGGGTTACAATTAGGGTTGGGATTTAGGTTAGGGTTAGGGTTGGAGCTAGAATTGAGGGGTTTCCACTATTTAGGCACATCAGGGGTTCTCCAAACACGACGTGGCGTTCAAAAAGTCAAATGGCGCTCCCTCCCTTCTGAGCCCGCCGTGCGCCCAAACAGTGGTTTACCCCAACATATGGAGTATCAGCGTACTCAGGAAAAATTGCACAACAACTTTTGGGGTCCAATTTTTCCTGTTACCCTTGCGAAAATAAAAAAAATAGCCGGCTAAAGAATCATTTTTGAGGAAAACGATTTTTTATTTTCACGGCTCTAAGTTATAAACTTCTGTGAAGCAACTTGGGGGTTCAAAGTGGTCACCACACATCTAGATAAGCTCCTTGGGGGGGTCTAGTTTCCAAAATGGTGTCACTTCCAGGGGGTTTCTACTGTTTAGGCACATCAAGGGCTCTGCAAACACAACATAACGCCCGCAGAACATTCCATCAAAGTCTGCATTACAAAGTGGCACTCCTTCCCTTCCAAGCTCTGCCATGCACCCAATCAGTGGTTTACCCCCACATATGGGGTATCAGCATGCTCAGGACAAATTGGACAAAAACTTTTGGGGTCTTGTTACCCTTGGGAAAATAAAAATTGGGGTGAAAGGATCGTGGAAGAAGCAGGGGGGCTGCAGAGACGCGCCGGCGGGGGTAAGTATGATCCAACTCCCCCGACCCTCCGGTATATGATTCGCGTATAAGCCTAGAGGGGGACTTTCAGCCTTAAAAAATGGGCTTACAATCTCGGCTTATACGCGAGTATATACGGTAACTCTTAATTTTCACGGTCCAATGTTTTTAAAATTGAGTTGTTCTGTGGGTTCAAGATGCTGACCATATCTCTAGATAAATTACTTGAGGGGTGTAGTTTTCCAAAATGGTGTAACTTGTCCGGGTTTCCACTATTTAGGCACATCAGGTGTTCTCAAATGTGACATGGTGTTTGCTATGCATTCCAGACAATTTTGCACTCCAAAAGTCAAATGGTGCTCCTTCCCTTCCGAGCTCTGCTGTGCTCTCAAACAATAGTAACAATGGGCTATCTGCGTACTCGGGAGAAATTGCATAACTTGTATAACAACAAAGAAAACTGGAGTATATGTTCCATAAAAAATACATTTTATTAAATACAATAGATAAGACTAATTTTCTTGAGTAATAACAGAGGCTGTAATACTAAATATAATGGATGGGAAACAGTACATATTAACAACTTGGTGTTATCTGAAATAAATCTTGTGTGCATGATGGATACTGAGTGAACCTGAGCCACTATCTGCTAAAGTGCATCAGATATAAGGTGTTGCTATAAGGCTAAGTGCACACGTTCAGGAATATTTGCGTTTTTTTCGCTGGAAAAAACGCGTCAAAAACGCATGTATTAAGCATCCTATCATTTAGAATGAATTCCGCAATTTCTGTGCACATGGTACGTTTTTTTCCGCGAAAAAAACGCATCGTGGAAAATCTAGCAACATGTCCATTAATTTTGCGGAATTCTAGCGTTTTTCCCGCTATATTATTGACCTAGAAAGTTCAGGAAAAAATTGCTGTAAAAGCGCGTCAAATCCGCGCAAAAAAATGCGCGTTTTGCCCGCGAAAAAAGTCCGGTTTTGCTCAGGAATATTCTGCAAACGTGTGCACTTAGCCTTAAGCGTGCATGTAGAGCATATAAGGAGTAAACGTAAACACTTGCATTGGTAACCCAGTTGTAATAAAGGTGATCCCTCCGCCCCAACGAAACGTTCTCAATAGTTTGACCTTTCCAGGACATCCCTCCTGACAGCACCATGGAGAACATCCTCCTCCTCCTTGCAGGGACAGGAAAGCACACGAGAGGTTAAAAGGTCCCACCCCACCCCCTTTCCCTGGGTGTTTTCCTGTCCCTGCATGGAGGGACACATGAGCAACGCTGCACAGGCTTACCGGTGGGCTCGGGGGGATCGTGCGGCTAGGCCAATATCCTTCACCCTGTCAAGCAGCCCAGGGCCGAAACTTCCAGGTGGGGAGTCCCTCTGCCCCAAAGGCCAGTGAGCAGGACGAGGCTCCTGGATAGAACCGTCCCCTCCCGGTGGAAGGCTCTCGGCTCAGGACGACAGACGTCGGTGGAGCCGCCCGGTTCTGGTGTTTGCTCCATGGATCAAATGCGCACTTGCCCCGCAGGCAGCTCGACTTCCGCAACGGGGTACCGACGTCACGCCTCCTTGCGCCGACATCAGCCTGCATTCCAGGGTGGAACGCGGAAGTGGCCGAGACTGGTAGCGTGCAGCTTCCCCGGGTCTCGTGAGGGGAGCGCGACACTTCCGGTGACGTCACCGATATCAACTCAGGCAGCAGCGTGCGCTCCAGTGTTGGAACTCGGGGGAGAGGGAGTCGGGTTACAGCACCCTACGCTGATCAACCATGGAAGCAGACATTGCGGAGGATGGGGAGGGGTAAGTGCGCTGGTAGCAGAGCACTCCCACCACAGTCAGTGCCGCTGTCACTCCTGGTCCCCCCAGAGCAACTAAGCCTGACTATTCCCCATCTTATGCCTAGGATAATGGAACCATAGCTGCTCCCCCGGCCGCAACCAAAGGTCCGTCAAGGCTTCGTCAAAATCTAACAGATACCCTGTGTGCCATTTGAAGCTACCAGACACCCACGGCAAAACTCTCTGCGAACCCTGTACATCAAAAGTCATGAGAGAAGAGCAGCCGTCTCCACTCTCAAGAGATGAGATCCCTGATACGCGATGAGTTTCAGGCCTCTATGTCCAGCCTCTCATGGTAGCAGCCTCCCAGCCTGGGTCGAGGATGCAAGCGAACTAGGTGGGAGACTGAACTAAGGGAGTCTGATCAGAGCTCAGAAGAAGGGTCTGACCTACTGGATTTCGACCCAGATGAGGAAGGGAAGCTTCCACTGGAGAACCAGGACCGGGGCAGAAAATTCCTGTTCCAGGCCGAGGACACTGACGAGCTAGTTCAGGCTGTGAGAAGTACAATGCAGATGAGGCGGTACCTAGGCCACAGTCCAGACAGGACCTAATGTTCGGGGGACTTGCGTCACAGAAGCAGACATTATTCCCTATTAGTAAGCATATCCGGACCATGGTACTAGAAGAATGGAAGGACGCGGAATGTCGGCTAGTACTGTCCCGTGACTTCGTCTGCCTTTCGACCCCGAGGAAGTAAGACTACGGGAAGAGATACCGAAGATTGACGTCCCAGTAGCCAGGGTCGCCAAGAAGACCGCCATTCCCTTTGAGGATTCGTCAAGCCTTCGTAACCCAATGAACAGAAGGGCGGACATTCTCTTAAAACGGGCCTGGGAAGCTTCCGCGGCCGTTATTAGGACAAACATAGCAGCCACATCTGTGGCCAGGTCTATGTGTTTATGGATGGGTCAGTTGGAGGAACGTCTGTCCATTAAGACCCCTAGGGCAGACATTCTGGCCTCCCTCCCCCCATGAAATCGGCCATGGCGTTCCTGGCTGACACGTCTGCCGAATCAGTGAGATTTGCGGCTAGGAACAGCTCCCTGTCCAACGCAGCTCGGAGAGCTATCTGGCTGAAGTCTTGGTCGGGAGATAACGCCTCAAAGTCCAGGCTGTGTTCCATCCCCTTCTCAGGGCTAAGCGTTTTCGGGCCAGCCTTAGATGATAATATCTTGGAACTAGCCTCCTACAAAAAGAAAGGGTTCCCTGAAGATAGACCTTAGCGGCCCCAGTCCTTTCGAAGAGGATTCCTCTCCAGGAGACAGTCTAGACTTTATTAGCCAGGGTAGGTCCAAAAGGGGAACTTACAGGAGCTCCCATAACCAGGGTGGAAGGAGCAAAGGCTCCCTTTTTTGGTTCAACCTCCAGGTCCAAAAGGCAATGGCACCATTTGCGTCTGGGGGAGACTCTGCCATTTTGTGGGAAATTGGGCTCAGATCACCCAGAACCAGTGAGTGCTAAAAACCATTGCAAAGGGATACATCATAGAGCTCCTCCCCCCCCCCCCCCCCCAAAATATACATTTCCCCTACGGCAGTCCAGTCGGACTCCGCCGTGTGGTCAGACCTTCAGTATACGGTCAGCTCGGCAGTCATAGTTCCTTTCCCCCGGCAGAGTTGGGCAGGGGGCACTATTCCTCCCTATTCTTTATCACAAAACAGTCAGGCGAGGCCCGTACCATTTTATAAATTTAAAACCTCTAAAATCCTGGGTCAGGTACAAGAGGTTCTGAATGGAGTCTATTCGGTCAGCGGTCTATCTTATAAACAGGGACGCTGTAATGTGCACCCTTGACTTAGAGTGCCTGTTATCGGGTCCCGATCCACCCTTCATCTCAGGAGCTGCTAAGATTTGCTGTCGAACTGCTGTTCCAGACCTGCCACTTCCAGTTCCAATGCCTCCCCTTCAGGCTGGCCTCGGCCCCCCGAATATTCACAAAGCTGGTATCAGAGGTAGTGGCCTACCTGAGAAGCCAAAGAATTATAATTATACCATACTTGGACGACTTTCTCCTTGTGGCAAGATCAGAAGAGGCGCTGGTCGTACAAAGAAACCGGACGATCTCGGTAATGGAGTTTTGGGGTTGGGTCATAAACTGGCAAAAGTCAGATCTGGTACCAGAGCACAGAAAGATCTTCCTTGGAGTTCTTCTAGACTCCAGGCGCAGAATATCCTTTTTGTCAGAGGAAAAGCAGTAAGCGGCAAAGTTGAGAACCTTCTGAAGCACCGCACCTCCATAAGGTCCGCCATGAAGGTGCTGGGCCTGATGACGGCATGTATCCCGTGTGTCAGATGGGCACAGTTCCATTCAAGGCCCTTACAAAGGGAGATCCTGTCTATATGGGACCGTCGTCTGGCCTCACTGGACAGGTCTATGAGGTTACCACGGGCCATAAGAAGATCACTGCTCTGGTGGATGGAGCCCAAAAACCTCCAGGTGGGCGTACTATGGACCACCTCTCCCTACATAGTCGTCACCACCGATTCCAGCTCGTGGGGATGGGGAGCCCACTTAGAAGGAAGAATCTTTCAGGGCAGATGGCCGGAAGACATCAGTGGAAGATCATCCAACTTCAGTGAGTTATACGCTGTCTGGGAGACTTAAGACTAAACCGGACCACGCTGAGGAGTCAACACGTCAGGATACTGTCCGACAATGTGACAACTGTTTCGTTCCTGAAGCACCAAGGAGGTCCCAGACATTGGCCGCTTCAGGGTCTGGCAGAGAAAATATTTTCCTGGGCAGCAGGTACAGTCCTCTCCATAACTTCAGTACACCTGGAAGGTTCCCAGAACGTGGTAGCGAACTATCTGAGCAGACAGCGGGTCTGCCCAACAGAGTGGGAGCTGAACCAGGGCATATTCCACCAACTGTGTCATCATTGGGGGACCCCCAAGATAGACCTATTTTCAAACAGAAGGAACTCTAAGGTCTCCAGATTCTACTCTCTGAACCCCTCGGACGCTCCGGAAGGGATAGATGCTCTGAGCCAGAATTGGGAAGAACCTCTCTCATATGCTTTTCCACCGCTGGCGCTCATCCCAGCCGTTCTCAGGAAAATCCAGGAGGATCGGGCACTGGTGATTTTAATCGTCCCATATTGACCGAAAAGAAGCTGGTTCCCCCTGCTGGGACCATGGCAGTAGAGAACTCAATCAAGCTCCCTCTAAGTAAAGACATTATCCACCAGGGCCCGGTCCGCCACCCGAACCCAGGAAGACTTCACCTCTCAGCCTGGATCCTGAAAGGGACATCCTGGGGGCTAACAGCTTATCAGATCAGGTCATAGCCACTATCTAGACCAGAAGAAAACCGGTCACATTTACCTAAAAATCTGGAAGATGTTCTGTCTGGAGGGCGGTAGATCCGACTTTGCGGCAGGTATCCCCAACATCCCTAGGGTCCTAAACTTCCTTCAGGCAGGGTTTAGTAAGGGCCTTAGGCCTAGCACCTTAAAGGTCAAATTTCGGCCCTATGTTCTTTCCTTGACTACCCTCTGGCATCTCACCCATGGATAGTAAGATTCATAAGGGCAACACAAAGGTTGCGCCCTACAATCAGGCAGTTAACCCGCCTTGGGACCTAAATTTGGTCCTCAGGTCTCTGTGTAGGGATCCATATGTCCCCAGCAAGGAGATGCCCATCTCGACTCGCACCTGGAAAACTTCTTTTCTTGTGGCCATCACCAGAGCTAAGAGGGTAGGTGAGATCCAGGCCCTGTCTACCAGAGACCCATGTCTCCAGATCAGAGATGACCGTATAATCTTAAGATTAGACCCTGCATTCATACCGAAGGTAGCATCTAGTAAAAATATTAACCAGGAGATTCTGTGACAACCCTTCCAATAACAAAGAGCAGAGTATCCACTCTCTGGACGTCAGACGTGCCTTTATAGATTACTAAGAGGCCACCAGTAGCTGGCGCGTAGACCCAAACCTGTTCATCCTTTTTCGGGGAAAAAAACAACAGGAAAAAAGCCTCTAAGGGATCCATAGCTAGATGGATCACCACTGTAATCTCAAACGACTACCAAGCTAAAGGGGGTTAGCCCTCCAGAAGGCCTAAGAGCCCACTCTACCAGGGCGGTATCAGCCTCCTGGGCTGAAGGAGCAGGCACCTCGGTAGAACAGATCTGTAGGGCAGCAACCTGGGCCAGGTTTGACTCTTTTTGTAGTCACTACAAACTAGACATTCTATGTGGTCAGCCGACAGCATTTGGTAGAAAGGTTCTCCAGGCGGTTATCTCACCCTGAGGAGATTCTTTGGTACTTTCCATGGTGCTGTCAGGAGGGACATCCTGGAAAATAGGCATTAGACCTACCAGTAATTGTTTCCAGGAGTCAATCCTGACAGCACAGGTAGATCCCTCCCTATTCATGATATGTCATATGCTGTAATATGATTTTGTCATTAAAGTGTTATTTGCATTATCCATGCTGTGGTACTTGTTGGACACTGAGGGAAAGGGGGTGGGTTGGGACCTTTTAACCTCTTGTGTGCTTTCCTGTCCCTGCAAGGAGGAGGAGGACGTCCTCCATGGTGCTGTCAGGATAGACTCCTGAAAACATAATTACCGGTAGGTCTAATACCTATTTTCCCGGCACCTGCGCACTGCAGTACTTTGCACTGCCCTCAGGTGCGCAGGTATGCGTTTGCTGGCGCCTGCGTCCTTTTGACGGTGCGCCGAGCGCACCAAGATGCAACCCAGTGCGTTGGGCGCAACCCAATGCTAAAGATAGGGTGCACAGGTCGTATGCAGCGTCATGCGCCAATAGGTGGAGCTATCGGAGGAGGCACAGCCGGGGCGGAGCTTAGCGGTGGTCGTGCACAGACAGACGCAGGTCTGTCAAACGCTAGTGTGAAACTAGCCTAAGCTAGGAAATGAGCTACTACTGATAACATTCTTCGTGGATCGGAGGGTGCAGGATCTCTAGCTCCTCAACTCCTTCCTTCATAGAATTTTATTTTTAGAGCACCATTGATTTCAAGATGGTGTACTTGAGAAGGGGTTACATATATATTACAATGAATAAACTAACAATGACAGACTGGTAGAGAAGGCCCTGCCCTTGCGGGCTTACAGACAACAGGATAATGGTGAAAGACAGTAGGTTTAGGGTTGCGGCAGCTCCGACGGTGGCGAGATGGCAGCAAGGTCATTTCAGGCTGTAAGTTTTCTTGCAGGGATGGGTTTTCAAGTTTAGTCTGAAAGTTCTTGAAGGCTCACAGTCGTCTGTGCAAATTGATCTGAGATCGGACCGCTAATGCTCAGACTAGCCGTGTCAGGAGAGCCATGGCCAACCCGTGCATTAGCGGTCCATGCACGGACATCTAACTGAGCTGTAACTTAATAATGAAAAAATCTGTTTTCATAGAATACAGATTTCACCCTACAATTTTGAGAATGATCCATCCATGAGTAGAAAGAAGCAGATTACCCTGATTAAAATATATTACAAAGTTACTTACTTTCCCGTACTATAGATTTATGAAATAAAAATTAAATGCAGTTTACCCTTTAACTCCTTCCCGACATGTGACGGACATTTCCATCATATGCTGGGTTCCTGACTTTGTGAGTTTGCAAGCACAAGTGATAGGATGATTGCAGGTTCAAGACTAACAAATACTGTAAAAAGTGGATGGGGGTGTTTTTAAAAAAGAACTTTTTTTTTCATATCATATTTGCAATTTTGTCGCACTTGTAGTTTTTTTTCCCCACTATTCAGTGTATCACATGATAAAATGAAGAATGTCATTCAAAAGTACAATTCGTCCTGCAAAAACAAGCCCTCATACGCTCTGGGGACGGAAAAATAAAAAAATATGGGGGGGGGGTGCAAAACCGGAAGTTGGCCACAATAGGAAGGGACTAAATTGTTACCGTATTTAAAAATTGGAGTTTCATGGACCTGTTGATGCAAATTATGTTTAATACATATTTTTTATTTTTAGTTCTATATTTTAAAACTGGGAAAAAGGGCAATTTAAAATGTATTTAAAATATAAAAACTTTTTTTTTCTGCTTTGGGTTTTAGTGCCCTTAGGAGTCTTTTTAACCTGCAATCATGTAATATCACTTACTAAAGCAGTTAGTTTTTGCAGCTTTTTTCCCAAATAGGAAGCAATAAGACCGGGCAAAAAAAAATACAACAAACAAGTTTTGCAGTGTTTTTGGTGAATAAAGCTATCTTTATTAACTGTACTGTAGACAAATTAGACATGTAATCCGCATTAACCCCTTAACGACTGCCGATACGCCCTTTAACGGTGCTGAGAAAAAAGTGTATAGCGCCTCCCCCCTCCCAGCATTGGAAAATCTACGGGATCACGGCTACCGAAGGCAGCTGAGACCCTGGAGAACATGATTTGGGTTGTTTTTTTTTTTTTACCGCTCCCGATCTTGTGATTACCGTTATCTACCGAATAACGGCGATCGCAAAAAAAAAGACTGATTTTCAATTCATTTCTCTCTCCTCTATGATCTAGCATACCAGAGGAGAGAGAGATGGGGTCCCCCAATATCCCTCCCTGGTACCATCGCCGTCTCCGGAACTGCTGGCCGGTACCCGGTAACAATAGATCTTTCCTATTGGTTTATTTTGATCACCGTGATAAGACCCTTAGGTAAAAATAATAAAATAAAAAATTAAATTTTTTTTTTCATTCTTTGCAGTAAGGGTTAGGATTGGGGCTAGGGTTAGTGTTGGGGTTGAGCTAGGGTTATGGTTGGAGCTGGGGTTAGGGGTGTGGTTAGGTCTGTATTGGGGTTGGATTCAGAATTGCGGGGTTTCCACTGTTTAGGTACATCATCGGGTCTCCAGACGCGACTTGGCGCCCAACATTGATTCCAGCCAATTTTGCGTTCAAAAAGTCAAATGGTTCTCCTCACCCCCCCCCCAATCTGAGCCCTGCCATGCGCCCAAACAGTGGCTTACCCTCACATACGCGTTATCAGGAGAAATTGCTCAGCAACAATTTCATGGTCCATTTTCTCTGGATACCCTAGGTAAATTTTTTGTGAAAAAAAAATGTTCATTTTTTCCTTCCATATTGCTTTAGTTCTTGTGAAGCACCTGAAGGGTTAATAAACTTCTTGAATGTGGTCTTGCGTACCTTGAGGGCTGCAGTTTTTAGAATGGTTTCACTTTTGGGTATTTTCTGTCATATTGACCCCCCCCAACTCACTTTAAATGTGATGTGGTCCCTAAAAAAAAAATGGTTTTGTAAATTTTGCTGGAAAAATGAGAAATCGCTGGGGTCAACTTTTTAACCCTTATAACGTCCTAACAAAAAGAAAAATTCCAAAATTGTGCTCATGTAGACATATGGGAAATGTTATTTATGAAATATTTTCTATGCAATAACACTTTTGATTTAACGGCACAAAAATTAAGTTTGAAAATTACTAAATTTTAAATTTTTGCCAAATTTCTGTTGTATCATAAATAAACGCAAGTCATATAGAATAAATTTTACCACTATCATGAAGTACAATATGTCACGAGAAAACAGTCTCAGAATCAGTGGGGAAAAAATGATAAAATCCTCCTTTCTGTATCATACCGATTGCACAGTATATCTTTACATCGATATATATAAAATATAATTATAGGTTTCCCCCAATCAGTGCATAGCATCCATGTGACCATAGAAACATCAGATCCAATCAGCTAACACATAAATATAAACAGTCCCCTTATCCAATAGATGTGCTGTATACATTTGGCACCAAAAGGGAGTGTATAACTCTCTACCAATAGCGTTACCTGCTACATCCAACAGCAGCACGATATCTACAGTATGTAGGCCCATGTATCCACAGCATTGATGCGGTCATGTGACACATCACATGATGAGTCACAAGGTCACACCATGCATAGAGACCTGCCCGCCCACCAGGAAATGATGTAACTGCAGCAGTAGCTGCTGGAAGTCCTCCCATTGCGTTGCATAGCTGCCGCTACATCACTTCCTGGTGTCAGCCCTCTGTGTATAGCGTTGCTATGCAACGCAATGGGAGGACTTACAGCAGCTACTGCTGCATAGATATCGTTCTGCTGTTGGATGTAGCAGGTAACGCTATTGGTAGAGAGTTATACACTCCCTTTTGGTGCCAAATGTATACAGCACATCTGTAGGATAAGGGGACTGTTTATATTTGTGTTAGCTGATTGGATCTGATGTTTCTATGGTCACATGGATGCTATGCACTGATTGGGGGGAACCTATCATTATATTTTATATATATCTATGCAAGCTTAATAAAGATATACTGTGCAATCGGTATGATACAGAAAGGAGGATTTTATTTTTTTTTTCTATTGTATATAGTGTTTTTTGTATAATTGTAATGTTATTGATATCTGACAGCCTATGTGCTATGATTGGTGGACCTTGATTCCACTTCCTATAAAAGGCTGCCATTATGACTTTGTTGTATGCTTGATAAAGACCTGTATTGGTTGAAACGTTGCATCTGGCAAATAAAGAATTTCTACTTTTTCCACCCGGAGTTGATGCTGTTCTCCTTTTTCATGTGGTATGTACTTGTCCATTTGGGTCAGATGGTACCTGAACGTGCATCTTGAGGCCTGATAGTGCTGTTAGCTTTTTTCAGTTGTCCGAATTAGTGGGATCCATTGAAGCGTTTTAGAGTTATAACCTCAAAGTGACAGTGGTCAGAATTGTAAAAATTGGCCTGGTCATTTAAGGTCAAAATTGGCTTGGTCACTGAGGGGTTAAAGAGAAAAAAAAACAACACACCAAAATCTGCTTCTTGAACGCTGTTTTGGCTGCAGGAAAAAAATGATGCATGTGAACGTAGCCTTAGGTCTCATGTATGTTGTGTTTGGCATGCCAAAACGGTTTGTGTTAGATATATATAAAAAAGCCTTTTTAAAGGGAATCTGTCACCCCATTTTTGGCCTATGTGATGCGACCACTGCCATCAGGGGCTTATCTACAGCATTCTGTAATGCCGTAGATAAGCCCCCGATGTCACCTAAAAGAGAAGAAAATCGAGTTAGATTATACTCACCCAGGGGCGGTCCGCCGTCCGGTCCGATGTGCGACGTGGTCCGGCCTCTTCTTTCCGTCCCGTCGTGGCTCCTGCGCAGGCGCACTGATCTGCCCTGATGACAGCATAGTACTACAGTGCGCAGGCGCCGGACCACTCTGACCTTTCCCGGCACTTGCGCAATGCATCGGGTATTCTAGAATATGTGTGTAGTTTATCTATGAAGAGGCTGCTGGGGTATATGTGGAGGCTGCTGTTGCTGAGGTATATAGAGGCTGCTGCTGGTGGGGTGTACGTGGAGGCTGCTGTTGGGGTTTACGTGGAGGCTGCCGGTCGGAGTACTTCTGCTGCGATCAGCCGGGAGATGACCGACTGGCGCTGGTCATCTCCCGGCTGCGTCGCCGCTGACCTCCATGCAGCAGGAGATGACCCGCTGCTACAGTCGGGAGATCAGCGGCTAGCGCCGCTGATCTCACGACGATAGCGGTGGCGTGCGTGGTTCAAATCCTGCGCCAATTCGCGGCTGGACTCTGCTTGTCGCTGATTGGTCGCGTCCGGCCGGGCGTGACCAATCAGCGACGCGGGATTTCTGTGACAGAATTAGACGAAAAAAAAAATATATAGATATCTATATCTAGATAGATATATCGTCTCTACCAGATAAATAGACATGCTGCGGTCTAGAAAGATCTGCGTGTTTGTACGCATAGTGGAGATGGGATTTCATAAAATCTCCTCCACTTTACTGTAACATTTGGATGTTGCGGCTGTATGCAGCGTCCAATCCACAGCGTTTCCTGACCGTGCAAACATACCCTAAGGCTGGGGTCACACACAGTCTAAAAAAATCGAACCGTTTTAGTCGATCGATTATCGCACAAAACTTTCATGAACATTCATCCGCCTGTCATCCAATTTTCCGGGAAGGACGCAATTTAGTCGCATCTGAGCGTTCGTTACACATCCGATTGACATCCGACTTGCAAGATTTTGTCGGTGGCTAGCGAAACAGACATATAATGGATCCAAATGAATAGTTTTAAAATCACAAAAGAAACAATCATTGAGATATATATATATATATATAATATATTATATATATATATATATATTATATATATTATTATTTCATGCACTTCTACATAGTGTGATAGCCGCCGGGGACACCACACAGCATCCGTGACGTCAGAGGGAGTCCCCGGCTGACCTGAAGTTAACTGATTACCTGGGAAGCAATCAATTAAGCTTCCCACACTAATCACTTCCTCTCCTGTGGAGTCGGAGATAAGCTCATTCATTTGGAGGGCTTAAGGGCCCGTCTCACATAGCGAGATCGCTGCTGAGTCACTAGTTTTGTGACGCAGCAGCGATGTCCCCAGCAATATCGCTGTGTGTGACATTCAGCGACGATCAGCCCCCCTGCCGGGTATCGCTGATCGTCGCTGAAATGTCAGGACATTTTTTTGATCGCTGGTCTCCCGCTGACAGGCACGCATCGCTGCATGTGACAGGCGGGAGACCAGCGATCCGCTGGTAACCAAGGTACACAGCGGGTTTCCAGGCGCGGGCATTGCCTAGAAACCCGCTGTGTACCTTGGATACCAGCTCCCTGAAGCAGGGAGCTGGTAACCAAGGTACACAGCGGGTTTCCAGGCACCGCGCAGCGCCTGGAAACCCGATGTGTTCCTTGGTTACCAGCTCCCTGCTTCAGGGCGCTGGTATCCAAGGTACACTGCGGGTAACTAGCGATGTTTACCCGCAATGTCCTTGTGCTGATCGCTGCCTGTTTGGCAGCTCAGCAGCGATAATATAGCGATACACCAGCGATCCTGATCGTTGTCGGGATCGCTGGTGTATCGCTATGTGAGACCCAGCCTTTACAGCTGAGCAGCCAGCATTAGCTGCGCTGCTTGGCTGTAAGCCAGTTAACCCTTTGTGAAGGATTACAGCGTGGGACCTGACAGAGCACCAGATAGGTAAGAATAATGTTGTTTTATTATTTTTTTTCTTTATTACAGGAGAACAAGGACTTCGCACGGATTACCAGTTAAATAAAAGATGGTCAAAAAATGTGTTTATTTCATTAAAATTATTTATGATTAATGTGTGTGTTTTTTTTATTTCCTTCAATAGGATTAATAATTGAGAGTTGTCTAATTGACAGCTCTCAATTATTAACCTGGCTTAAAGTCACCTTTCAATTGCAAGGTGGCTTTAACCCATTATTAACACACCGCTACAGGGCAATGGGAATAGACCGGCAAAGTGCCAGAAACGGCACATCTAATTATAGATTTGCCTTTTCTGGGTGTGCTGGGGGCAGATGTTAGTAGCCAGGGGGGGCACAAAATAAATGCACCCTCCCTAGGCTATTATTATCTGCCCCCACTTGCTTGCTTTGTCTGTCTGGTTGAGAAAATAGCGCGGGAGCCTACGCATTTTTTTTCAACTAATTTACACCTTTAATTAACCCTTACATGTGTGAAATTTTGCACACATACACTCATGTAATTGTTAGTGAAAACCATATATCAAACTACATGAAATGACATGGTTAACTGTAAACCATGTGTCATTTCATGTCGGGTCTGTAATTTCACAAAAGCCGGCAATTGAATTAGCGGCTATTATACTATGTAGAAGTGTATGAAATAATATATATATATATATATATAATATATATATATGTATATATGTATGTGTATGTGTGTCTGTCTGCTATCTCAGCCTTCTTTTCTGCTCGCTTTCTCAAACTGAACATGGACAAAACAGAATTCATCATCTTTCCCCCACCTCATTCTACCCCTCCACCAGGCCTATCCATCAATGTCAATGGCTGCTCGCTTTCCCCAGTCCCACATGCTCGGTGCCTTGGGGTGATCAGCGACTCTGCCCTCTCTTTCAAACCACATATCCAAGCCCTCGCCACCTCCTGCCCCCTCAAACTCAAAAATATTTCCCGGATCCGCTCATTCCTCAACCATGAAACCACAAAAACACTAGCGCACGCCCTTATCTCCCGCCTCGACTACTGCAACCTCCTACTGTCTGGCCTCCCCTCTAGCACTCTGGCACCACTCCAGTCCATCCTACACTCTGCTGCACGACTAATCCACCTGTCTCCCCGCTATTCCCCAGCCTCCCCACTATGCCAGGCCCTTCACTGGCTTCCTATTGCCCAGAGGCTCCAGTTCAAA
>JARQOD010000010.1:90107126-90151004 GCA_033576555.1 Oophaga sylvatica
CTAAACACCATCACAAAGAAGAAATAAAAGATTACCCAACAGGACTAAGAAGGTTAAGACAAACTACAAGATACAGAACAAGAGACTGAAGAACAATAAGCAGAAGATCAAAAAGCAGAAGAACATGAAGTATAAGACCAAAATGAAGAGCAAAATATATGCTCTAAATTATAAGCAGAAGAAGACTAAGCAGTGTATGGGGGTGAGTCCGTTCCTCCTCGTGGTGCCCCTGGAAAATGCCTGCTGCTGCAGGCTAAACTGAACACGGACAAATACTGTTGTAATTTAAATCTTTTGTGACAGCAAGAACAGAAGGATGAAAAATTCATACTTTGACAGATTACAAGTACAGGAATCTCTGTCCAAAATAAGAATATGATGAAGATGAAGTAGAATATGAAGAAGAATAATAGTTTAATAAGAACAATATGAGTAATGTTAACAAAAAGATGAATAGCAAGAAGTTTAAGAAGAAGATAAAGAAGGTGCAGATGAAGAATAATTTGATGGAAAAGATGATGCTGCTGAAGATTATGAAGGAGAAAGTGTGTCAAAAGTTAAAAAGGTGAAGAGCATGGAAGTTGTGAAATATACATATTTGCCAAAATAGAAAAAACGTTAAAAACATTGTCAATTTCTTCGTCAATCCGAACATCTTTAAAAAAAAAATATTTATGCTATTCCATTTGATTGGGTTAAACATCTATGCCTTTAATGTCTCCTCAACCTTCCCCAATACATTCTACATTACTCTTTGTTGTTTTCCTTCATGTACAATTAACCAACAAGGCAAGAATGGGTTTTTTTTTAATTCCGATATTTTGTTCCCATAGACTTACATTGGATTTCCGGTATCGGTATCGGGTATCGCCGATATTTTTGGGGTATCGGCGATACCATTCCGATTCCGATACTTTTGTATATCGGAAAGTATCGCTCAACTCTATATGTAATGCTTTCTGAAAAGGACCTGTGATCAGCTCAAAAGTGGCCAGTTTTGTGTTCTTATCTTATTTCAAATGTTCCCCTGAGTATGCAGGTTTTTTTAAATCTTTTATATGGTTAGAGAGATATGGGCTTTTTATTTAGGGCTGATTTTCACAAGGTTTACTAAAGGGGTGTGGCTCAAATAATTCAAAGACACACCCCAGAGGATCCACTTTGCCACACCCTCTTAAAAAAGACCACAGAATCAATTACTAAAAAACAAGTACAGCAGAACCGTACAGCAGATTTTTTTTTAAAATGCCCACTTCTTACCTGGTGACAGGTCCGCTTTAAATCCCCTCTAGGGCTTCCAACTTGAGTTTTTTATTTTTACAGCCATATTGTAAAATCATAAGTAATTTTTAAGATTTTAAGTGATAAAATGTCTACAGTTCATAATTCTGAGACAAAAATATCAGATGCGTTTACTGTGAACTGCAAACTTTATAATTATAGTCATAATAATCTGTACAAGTTTCTCCAACTCCAAAAACATTGCATCAATTTTTATTTTTCTGTCAGGGTTAAAGAGTAAATTACTCGCCAATAAAAGTAAAAATGAATAGTTGGTTGTGTACCCAGAAAAACTACAACATTACTATACACAAATGAACACTCAACACTAAGTATCAACATGAATAGTTTTATTCAATTACATAATTAAATGAATATAAAAAACATGTTAAAAAGGGAAACATAGAAACACAAATAAATAAGCAGAAACATATGTAAAAGGGGTCTGCATAATGTACATGGTACAAAAATATCCGTTCCATATCCTAATCTATAAAGTGTGTGATGCAGAGGCGTAGCTGGGGTTTCAGCTTAAGGGGATGAAAAATCTGAGTGGGCCCCAAACCAGGTAATCCTGACTACAGCTACGTGGCGCACCCTAATTGTGAGTATAGCGGAAAATCACCAGATGACCGAGCTGTGATTGAAAATACATCTATATACAAAAACGAACTCTGATATTACTATATGGAGACTATATAATGTAGTGGTAGATACCAGTCCCGCAGACTATATAAGTGATCACAGTACAGTTATAGATGGTGACTTACAGCTGATGGTCTTTCTTACAGTGTCGTTCACTTTTCCCTTCTTTTCCATTTGGCCCAGACCAACATGACAACTTCTCCAGCCAGGACTCGTCTGCAGAGATTAAAACAACGACACATCTGACTTCTCACAATTCCAGCACCGTCCATATCTATTCACAACCTGCACAAACTACTCATTCTGCTAATACCCCAATGCTGAGCCGCTGCTGTCATATGTGCCTACAGCCCCTGCTGTGTGGTACAATAACGGCTCCTCTTACCGTTCCACATAATACTTCCAACACTGTGCCCCTTACATAATAATAATGCCACCTTTGTGCTCTCTAGATAGAAAATTTGCCCCCTAGAAAATATTAACGCCCTGTGATAGCGCCCTCCACATTTTGTCCCTAGAAAGTAATAATACCACATATGCAACTTTGATGGTCACAATACTGAGAGCCCCTATAACAATAACGTTTAAGTGACCACTTAACATTTAATAATGTCCCCTAAGTAGCTCCCATGTACAGCTCGACTATACACAGAATGGTGGGACCACAGCTTCCCTATACAGAGTATAATGCTCCCACAGCTCACCTATACACTGTATGATGTCCCCACTGCTCCCCTATACACCGTATGATCCCACTGCTCTCCTATACACAGTATGATGATCCCACTGCTCTCCTATACACAGTATGATGATCCCACTGCTCCCCTATACACCATATAATGTCCCCTGTTATGATTTGGTAGCTGAGGAGAGCAGGCAAAAAAGGAAATACACCAGAGCAGTTGGAAACTATGAGATTGCAGTACCCTGACTAACCACCACAACTAGAGGCAGCTGTGGAGCGTTCCTACGTTGGTCCTAGACGCCTCGTCACAGCCTGAGAAACTAACTACACCTAAAGATAGAAAGAGGAAAGCTATCTGCCCCGGAGCAGATCCCCAAAGAACATAGAAAGCCCCAAAACATGTAATGGCGCTTAGACAAGAAGAAATACTGACACAGACAGAAAATAGTATGAGCAAACGTTGGGGCCCACACTTGCTAAATAGAAAAGGATAGGAAGGGTCACTTACTGCAATCCCAAAAAACCCTGAAAAGCACCAACTCTACTAATTTCAAAAACAACTGAGATCAAACGACCTCTACCACCTAAATTAGTTCTCTGGTGTAACCAAAAACAAAACAGCAGCCACTGAAAAAACTGGAAAAAGCAAATGTACAAACATCAGTGGATGAACTGAACTGAGAGGCAAAAGCCCCCAGAGGGGACCCTGAAGGCCCCCACAGAAGTGCAGGACAAAATGCAAAAATCAAGCACAAAAACAAAAAGAAGAAAATGTCTTATCTGTTAGCAGGAGATTCAGACACGACACAGCAGGCTACCAAGGAAACAGGAATCAAGGATTGAGACCAGAACAATTGATCACCGGCAACCCTGATGGGAAGGTGACTCCCTTATATAAGACCAGTCAGTAACACCTGATTCCCAATCCTCACAATCTTCACTGGACAGTCCAGTACCGTTTGTAACCACCAGAGGGAGCTTCTGCTCAGAACTCATTTCCAGCCTATTCACAACAGTACCCCCCCCTTGAGGAGGGGTCACCGAACCCTCATTTGAGCAACCAGGTCAGTCAGGATGAGTTCTATGATACGCACGGATGAGTCTCCTAGCATGGATGTCCGAAGCAAACACCCAAGAATTGTCTTCCTGACCATAACCTCTCCATTTAACCAAATACTGGAGTTTCCGTCTAGAAAAACGAGAATTCAATATTTTCTCAACCACATACTCCAGATTGCCCTCAACCAAAACAGGGTCAGGAGGCACAGTAGTAGGAACCACTGGCTCAACAAACCTCTTCAACAAGGACTTGTGGAACACGTTATGGATCTTAAATGTCCCTGGAAGAAGCAAACGAAAAGAAACAGGGTTAAGAATCTCCATGATCTTATAAGGTCCAATGAACCTAGGCTTAAATTTAGGAGATGCCACTCTCGTAGGAATATTTCTTGAGGACAACCAGACCAAGTCCCCCACTTTAAACCGAGGACCATCAGTCCTATGCCGGTTAGCAAACCGCTGGGCCCTCTCCTGAGAGAGGGACAACCTCTCCACTACCTGGTCCCAAATCTGTTGCATACGCTCCACAACAGAGTCAACACCCGGGCAGACAGAAGCCTCCGTCTGTCCAGAAGAAAATCGAGGGTGAAACCCAGAATTACAGAAAAATGGAGACATCAAAGTGGCAGAGCTAGCCCTATTATTAAGAGCAAACTCAGCCAAAGGCAAAAAAGAGACCCAGTCATCCTGATCAGCAGACACAAAGCATCTTAGATAAGTCTCCAATGTCTGGTTTGTTCTCTCAGTTTGACCATTGGTCTGAGGATGAAACGCCGAGGAGAAAGACAATTGAACACCAATTTTAGAACAAAAGGTCCTCCAAAATCTGGAAACAAACTGGACTCCTCTGTCAGACACAATGTTCTCAGGAATGCCGTGTAAACGAACCACGTGCTGAAGGAACAAAGGCACCAATTCAGAGGAGGAAGGCAACTTAGGTAATGGCACAAGATGTATCATCTTGGAAAACCTATCGCAAATCACCCAGATGACGGTCATTCTCTGAGAAACAGGGAGGTCGAAAATGAAATCCATAGAGATATGGGTCCATGGTCTCTTGGGCACCGGTAATGGCATCAACAAACCACTAGAACGAGAGCAAGGCTTGGAGCGAGAGCAAGTCCCGCAGGACTGCACAAACTCCCTGACATCACGAGACAAGGTAGGCCACCAAAAGGACCGATCAACCAAGTCCCTGGTACCAAAAATTCCGGGATGACCGGCCAACGTGGAACAATGAATCTCAGACATTACACTCTTTTTCCACTGGTCCGGGACAAACAATTTCCCAACAGGGCAGCGCTCGGGCTTATCTTCCTGGCACCCCTCCAGAGCCAGTCTCAAATTGGGCGAGATGGCGGAAAGAACTACACCCTCTTTCAAAATAACAGAAGGATCAGATAACTCAGGAGAGTCCGCCAGGAAACTCCTCGAGAGGGCATCCGCCTTAACATTTTTAGTGCCAGGAAGAAATGAAACCACAAAATTAAAACGTGTGAAAAACAAGGCCCACCTGGCCTGTCTAGGATTAAGTCGCTTGGCAGATTCCAGATAAACTAGATTCTTATGGTCAGTAAGGACCACCACCTGATGTTTGGCTCCCTCCAGCCAATGTCTCCACTCTTCAAAAGCCCACTTCATGGCTAATAACTCCCGATTACCCACGTCATAATTACGTTCAGTGGGAGAAAATTTTCGAGAGAAAAAGGCACAAGGGTTACTTTTAGAGGTCTCTGGATCTCTTTGGGACAAAACGGCACCTGCCCCAATTTCAGAGGCATCAACCTCCACCTGAAATGGTAGAGAAACATCAGGCTGCCGTAGAACAGGAGCAGAAGTGAATCTCTGCTTAAGTTCCTGAAATGCAGAGACTGCCTCAGGAGGCCAATTCACCACATCAGAACCCTTCTTAGTCAAATCAGTTAATGGTTTAACAATAACAGAGAAATTACCAATAAATTTACGATAAAAATTGGCAAAACCCAAGAATCTTTGAAGAGCCTTTAAAGAAGTAGGTTGGACCCAATCACAGATAGCCTGAACTTTGACCGGGTCCATTTCAATAACAGATGGGGACAAAATGAAACCCAGAAATGAGATCCTCTGAACGCCAAAAAGACACTTTGATCCCTTCACATACAGAGCATTCTCTCTCAAAATCTGGAACACAGTCCGAACATGTTTTACATGAGAGTCCTAGTCATTGGAAAAAATCAAGATATCATCCAAATAAACAATCAGAAATTTATCCACAAAATCCCTGAAAATGTCATTCATGAAGGACTGGAAGACAGAAGGAGCATTAGTGAGCCCAAAGGGCATCACAAGGTACTCAAAATGCCCTTCAGGGGTATTAAATGCCGTCTTCCATTCATCCCCGTGCTTAATGCGAATAAGGTTATATGCCCCCCTGAGGTCAAGCTTGGTAAACCAAGTAGCGTTTTTCACCCTGGAAAACAGATCAGAGATCAAGGGTAACGGATATTGATATTTCACAGTAATATTGTTCAAGAGACGATAATCAATACACGGCCTTGATGAACCATCCTTTTGGCCACAAAGAAAAAACCGGCACCTAAGGGTGAAGAGGATGGTCTGATATGACCCTTCTCCAATGACTCCTTGATATAAGACCGCATAGCGTCATGTTCAGGTACAGACAAGTTAAAAAGGCGACCTTTAGGGAATTTACTACCAGGCACTAATTCAATAGCGCAGTCATAGCTCCTATGGGGAGGTAAGGATGCAGATTTACTTTCGCTAAACACATCAGAAAAATCAATCAAAAAGTCAGGAACATCCTGAGCCTGGGGGGAGGCAGAAAAAACAGGAGTGTTGGTATTAACACATTGACAGCCCCAACTGGTAACAGACACAGATTTCCAATCCAAAACAGGATTATGAGACTGTAACCAAGGGAAACCCAGTACGATAATGTCATGCAGATTATACAGAACCAAAAATTTGCAACTCTCCTGATGATCAGGTTCTACCCTCATTATCACCTGAGTAGAGAACTGAGGTTTATTCCCAGCCAAAGGGGTAGAATCGATCCCCAGTAGGGGAATAGACTTCCGTAGGGGTATCAAGGGAAACCCACAACGTTTAGCAAAATCAAAATCCATCAGGTTAATAGCTGCTCCAGAATCAACAAAAGCCTGAGCAGAAAATGAGGACAGAGAGCATATCAGGGTAACAGTTAACAAAAACTTAGTCTGAACACTACCCAAGACAACTGAGCGAGCAAAACGTCTTCCCCGCTTAGGGCAGACAGAAATAGCATGAGAGGCATCACCACAGTAGAAACATAACCCATTGCGCTTTTGAAATTCATGACGCTGTGCCCCAGAAACCACTCTATCACACTGCATGGATTCAGAAGCAGGTTCACAAGGCAACACTATTCCACGCATACTTCTCCGCTCACGCAAACTTCTGTCAATTTGAATCGCCAATGACATAGAATCATTGAGACCAGAGGGAACAGGGAATCCCACCATAACATCCTTTACATTATCTGACAGTCTCTTCTGAAAAAGAGCTGCCAAAGCGTCGTCATTCCATTTGGTCAGGACTGCCCACCTACGGAATCTCTGACAGTATAACTAAGCATCCTCAAGCCCCTGACTTAATGCCAACAAAGTTTTTTCAGCTTGATCAGTGACATTAGGCTCATCGTACAATAACCCCAAAGCCTGAAAAAATGCATCAACATCACTCAAAACAGGATCCCCAGGTGTCAGGGAAAAAGCCCAATCCTGAGGGTCGCCGTGCAGGAGAGAGATGACAATTTGAACCTGCTGCGCTGCGTTCCCTGAGGACTTAGATTTTAAGGCAAAAAACAATTTACAGTTATTTTTGAAATTCAGAAACTTAGCTCGATCCCCTAAAAACAAATCTGGCATGGGAATCCTAGGTTCCACAACAGGCAACCTAGCAAGATAGGTAGCAATACTCCGAACTTCAGTGGCAAGCTGATCCACACGGCCAGACAACTGTGCAAACTCCATTGAGAGAAAAAAAAATCCTCCTCAGCACCCAGAGATACAGAGGGAAAAAAAAAAGCAACAAACAGAAAAAAAAAAATCTCTGACAACTCTGACAACTTTTTTCTTTCACAATATTTTTCCCTTCTGTGAGTACCATATAATTTTCAGTTTAGGCCGGTGATACTGTTATGATTTGGTAGCTGAGGAGAGCAGGCAAAAAAGGAAATACACCAGAGCAGTTGGAAACTATGAGATTGCAGCACCCTGACTAACCACCACAACTAGAGGCAGCCGTGGAGCGTTCCTACGTTGGTCCTAGACGCCTCGTCACAGCCTGAGAAACTAACTACACCTAAAGATAGAAAGAGGAAAGCTATCTGCCCCGGAGCAGATCCCCAAAGAACATAGAAAGCCCCCAAACATGTAATGGCGCTTAGACAAGAAGAAATACTGACACAGACAGAAAATAGTATGAGCAAACGTTGGGGCCCAAACTTACTAAATAGAAAAGGATAGGAAGGGCACTTACTGCAATCCCAAAAAACCCTGAAAAGCACCAACTCTACTAATTTCAAAAACACCTGAGATCAAACGACCTCTACCACCTAAATTAGTTCTCTGGTGTAACCAAAAACAAAACAGCAGCCACTGAAAAAACTGGAAAAAGCAAATGTACAAACATCAGTGGATGAACTGAACTGAGAGGCAAAAGCCCCCAGAGGGGACCCTGAAGGCCCCCACAGAAGTGCAGGACAAAATGCAAAAATCAAGCACAAAAACAAAAAGAAGAAAATGTCTTATCTGTTAGCAGGAGATTCAGACACGACACAGCAGGCTACCAAGGAAACAGGAATCAAGGATTAAGACCAGAACAATTGATCACCGGCAACCCTGATGGGAAGGTGACTCCCTTATATAAGACCAGTCAGTAACACCTGATTCCCAATCCTCACAATCTTCACTGGACAGTCCAGTACCGTTTGTAACCACCAGAGGGAGCTTCTGCTCAGAACTCATTTCCAGCCTATTCACAACAGTCCCCACTGCTCCCCTATACACTGTATGATGTCCCCACTGCTCCCCTCTACACAGTATAATGAGCCCACAGCTCCCCTCTATACAGTATGATGATCTCACTGCTCCCCTATACACAGTATGATGAGCCTACAGCTCCACTATACACAGTCTTATGCCGACAGAGCTCCACTATAGAAATTATGATGCCCCCCAGAGCTCTCCTATATACAGTATAATAGGCCAACTGCTCCCCTATGTGGAGTATAATGCATTCACAGCTCCCTTATACACAGTAGGGTGGGCCCACAGCTCCCATACATACATTATTATGTCCCCCACAGTTCCCCTGTACACAGTATAAAGCCCCCACAGCTCCCCTACACATGGTATGGTGGGCCCACAGGTCCCTTATACACCGTATGATGGGCCCACAGCTCCCTTATACACAGAATGATGTCCCGCAGAGTTCACCTGTACATACAATGATGTCCCCACTGCTCCAATACACAGTATGATAGTTAATAGTGTTTTGGCACCATGCGGCGCTAAGAGTCCCACTGCCAGGAGGATGTAGGTACAGCAGGGTCTGATTATAGTTAAAACAATATATTTTATTAGATATGATTAAAATTACTAGAACACCAAAAACTAATAAAAACACACACAGCAAATAGTGATCCAATCACCAAAGAAAATAGCACCTCTGACTGCACTGTAAGAGTTTACCAAATAATTCAATATTGGCGTTTATACAAAATCTGTCAGTAATGCAAATGTATTGCACAGATTATGTCAATATTCTCATGACAACAAGAGGTGAGTTATAGCCGCTTCCCTATTATATAGCATTTCCAGAAGGAAGAAATGGAACGATCTCACCTTGTTTTGTTGATCTGTCCGACTTATTTACAGGTTTCCAAAATGGGGGGAGGATGAATTCTTATGTCCATACAATACCCCCTTAGTGGATCCTCTGTATAAATTGTTGAATTAACGCCCCATAGTGCCTCTTTCCCGACGCGTTTCGTCCAGTGTACTCATCAGGGGAAACATGAGAGGAGTGGGGATATTAACGAATATCCATAATGTGGGGGCAGAGTGGTATACATTGTTTCACGCTCAATGCCTCGTTTAAATAGACCGCCGGGATCTTCCTGTCTCAGCTGTGTGCGGACGTCATTTCCCGGTGTCCCGCCGTGGAACGCAAGGCTGAGCCGCATGCGTCACTTCCGGTGTTCATTCGCGCATGTGCCGATGTAATTTCCGGTACGCATGTTCATGGAGCGCGGTCACGAACCGCAAACGTCACATCCGGTATGGAAATAAAATACTTAGCAATTGATCTTTTGCAATTGACTTATTTGAGACATCTTTAATGCGGGCACCATAATTAATTGTTTAGTATTTCACTTAAGATAAAACGGGATAATTTTTGAGCCATACCTTAGGTGCGGCGATCAATTCATTTCTGTTAACCCCTTCATATTCTCCCTGGAGTTTCGGAAGAGGTTATCGATTGGGGGAATTGTTTTTTATCAATGAATCCTAACAACCTAGAGGGAGGATTCAGAGGATGGAGCAATGTACTGGGCTTGAAAAAGAGGAAAGAAACATGACACTTAATTTTTGGAGGCTATATATTAAAATTAGAATTAGCGGAGACCACATATCCAGACCAAGGAAGAGTTTATGTGTAGATCAGAATAAGGAGAGGTATATATATAGTGGAATCCAAATTCAGATTGTATTCAGGAGACCAGTATATATACAGTAGGGTCCAGAGACGGAGAGAGAGATCATTCTGGATGATTTAGCGGACTCCACCCCAGACCAATTAGGAGAGGGACCATTCACCAAACTGAAGGAGAAAAGTAAAAAAATGCCCCCACCACAAGGTAATCAAACAACTATTGACATTTTTACTGAATTGGTAACTAGAGATTTGGAGAAACTTGATAAAAATGCAAAAAGTGGAAAATTCAATCTCTCCAAACCAGAAATGGAAGCATTAAAGACACTTGAAAAAGATCAGAACATAATAATAAAACCCTCCTATAAAGGGGGGAATATTGTTATTTTGGATCACAAAGACTACATTGACATGTGCCAAACCATCTTGAATGACCATAATTTTTATGAAAAACTTTCCTCAGATCCTAACCCCACTTTTGTAAAACAACTGAAAGAGATATTAGATGAAGGCTTTGAGACCTCTCTGTGAAGGACAACCCCCGTCCTCCCATGTCACCAATGTGACATAACTACACAGGCACAGCTCTCTGGCGCCCCCTTTGTCTCTCAGGTCAGTAAGGGAACTACACCTAGAGCAAATGGCCGCCGGGGAGGGTGTCCTGGTACCCACTGGGTATTCTAAGATTCGTGATCAGAGTAAAAGCATCAGCCCAAGATTAATTTTATGGTTTAATTGCCTTAAGGGCGCACTAGATAATTACTGAAATATACAGTAAGCTATACAACGGAATTACAGTGGATTTGCAGTCAGAGTAAAATACAACAATAATGTACAAGGCTTAGAGGTATTAGCTAGAGGTCAATATTACCAGGTTGTAGGGGCATGTGGAGGCAGGGAGCTCCACAGGTGAAAGTCTTAGTTGCTGGACAGTCCCCCAAAACGTGTGCCGCTGCTCCCTTGGCAGATCTGTCCCTTGTTCCTTAGTTCTTCATCGTCTTGGCTTCTGTGAGAATGACTCCAGTCTGCCCATAGCTCACAGTTCTTAAACCTGCTAGGTCCCTCCCCTCGGTGTCCGAGGGTGGGCTGATAATCTCCACCCTTAGCTCCCTGCAGAATTTATTCCCAATATCTAGCAAAGGGGTTAACTTTCTCCTGGACGATCGGATCAGGACACGAGAGGTACCAGCGGATGCAGTATGTTTTGCCTGTCACGTGGAGATCAAACTTGGTCCGATTGGGTCTCTGTGGAGGGCCAATCTCTATATCTCAGGCCCCAGAGCCATCACCGACTCTGGAGTTGCACTGTCAGATGCCCGAGATCCGCAGGATCACGCAGATATTTTTTATGAGAATGTACCTACAAAGATGTGCTCATAATTCATAATCCTAGAACGGAGCCTTCATGGCTGGGAGATACAATAGATGTGTTTTCTATGTCTAGCTGGCAGGTATAATCTAATTGAAGCCCCCAGCTTTGAAGTACTGTTTTGGCCTGGCCTACTTAGCATACTAACAGGCCTGGCTATTCACATTGAGCAGTAAATCCGGTTTTGAGCCGAATCTACTCAGCATACTAATAGACCTTTATATTCAGAGTGGAGACTAAACCCTAGTTTAACCCTAAGTGCTAAGAGGGGTTAATTGGCCATATTAAGAGCTCAGTTTTTGTGAACAACTGAAGAGTGGGTGGGAGTCTTTTCACCATATCTCCACCCCAGGGTGTGGCCCAGAAGCTAAATGTGCAGCCATTGGACTCATTCAGTGTTCGAATGTCTGGAGATGGGATCTCCAGAGTTGTGCTTCTGTTAAAAGCAAACTGAATCTTATTTTTTTCCCCGAGTGTGATCCCCGCAGCCACACAGACTGTATTATATGCTTTTTTTTTGTTATGCCAGAAGGTCTGTGTTTGTTAACTGATTTTGCACTGTTTATGCATTACGTTTTTTTTTTATATATCAGTTGAAAACTTAAATGTAAAGTGTTCCTGTATCTACCTCTTTGAGCAGCTGAGTGCAGTTGGTGCTAGAAGTCGGGACCACTTCCCCAGGAAGCACATGTGACTGCTGTGGATAAACTGCATGTGTTGGGTGAAGGCTGATGCAGGATTAAAAGCAGACAACATGGAGGAACTGATCAAGCACCTAGTCCAAGGCCAGCTGCAGCAAGCACAGCAACAACAGCAGGAAACAAATAAACTGTTGGTGCAGCAGCTCCAGCAACAGCAGCAGGAGATGCTTACACTGCAGATGAAACGCCTTGCAGATGCGGTTCGTGGCAGGGTGATCACTCTATCCCCAAGTCCAAGTGATGACTAATACTTCTGGAAGGTGGTAAGACGTGCCATGCAAAAGATGACCCCAGGTGATGATGTCAAGTCATTTTTAACCATATTTGAAAGGGTAGCACAGCAGGAGTAGCTTCCGCGAAAGCAGTGGGCGGAGGGGTTGGCCCCCTATCTAACTGGCGAGTCCCAAAAGGCTTATTATGACCTGGCCTTACAGAACGTATAGGAGTATGCCAAATTAAAAACTGAAATATTGGCACCCTCCTGAGTGACTATGCCTGTGTTGCCCAGGGAGACCCCTGGAATGTGAACGACCTGGTTGGTCTAGTAGAAAGACACCAGATGGTCAAAAATTCCTTAAGGAAACCAGGCATTGTCGCAACCACATACTGGGGTAACCAATAGGAGCCTCTCAAAAGAAGGGTAATAGAGCCACAACGGGGGGGAGGCCAAGATCCCAATGGACCTCTGAGGTATGTGTTATGTTTCGGTAGCTGAGGAGTGCAGGCAAAAAAGGCAATACACCAGAGAAGTTGGAATCCATGAGATTGCAGCACCCTGACCAACCACAACAACCAGAGGCAGCCGTGGAGCGTTCCCACGTTGGTCCTAGACGCCTCGTCACAGCCCGAGAAACCAACCACACCCAAAGATAGATATAGGAAAGCTATCTGCCCCGGAGCAGAACCCCAAAGATAATAGAAAGCCCCCAAACATGTAATGGCGGTTAGACAAGAAAAATACTGACACAGACAGAAAATAGTATGAGCAAACGTTGGGGCCCAAACTAACTAAATAGAAAAGGATAGGAAGGGTACTTACTGCAATCCCAGAAAACCCTGAAAAGCACCAACTCTACTAATTTCAAAAACACCTGAGATCACACGACCTCTACCACCTAAATTAGTTCTCTGGTGTAACAAAATCAAAACAGCAGCCACTGAAAAAACTGGAAAAAGCAAAAGTACAAACATCAGTGGCTGAACTAAACTGAGAGGGCAAAAGCCCCCGGAGGGGACCCTGAAGGCCCCCACAGAAGTGCAGGACAAAATGCAAAAATCAAGCACAAAAACAAAAAGAAGAAAATGTCTTATCTGTTAGCAGGAGATGCAGACACGACACAGCAGGCTACAAGGGAAACAGGAATCAAGGATAGAGACCAGAACAATTGATCACCGGCAACCCTGATGGAAGGTGACTCCCTTATATAAGACCAGTCAGTAACACCTGATTCCCAATCCTCACAATCTTCACAATCTTCACTGGACAGACCAGCACCACTTGTAACCACCAGAGGGAGCCTCTGCTCAGAACTCATCCCAAGCCCACTCACAACAGTACCCCCCCCTTGAGGAGGGGTCACCGAACTCTCATTTGAGCAACCAGGTCGGTCAGGATGAGTTCTATGGTACGCACGGATGAGTCTCCTAGCATGGATGTCCCAAGAAAACACCCAAGAATTGTCTTCCTGACCATAACCTCTCCACTTAACCAAATACTGGAGTTTCCGTCTAGAAAAACGAGAATCTAATATTTTCTCAACCACATACTCCAGATTGCCCTCAACCAAAACAGGGTCAGGAGGCACAGCAGCAGGAACCACTGGCTCAACAAACCTCTTCAACAAGGACTTGTGGACACGTTATGGATCTTAAATGTCCCTGGAAGAAGCAAACGAAAAGAAACAGGATTAAGAATCTCCATGATCTTATAAGGTCCAATGAACCTAGGCTTAAATTTAGGAGATGCTACTCTCATAGGAATATTTTTTGAGGACAACCAGACCAAGTCCCCTACTTTAAACCGAGGACCATCAGTCCTATGCCGGTTAGCAAACCGCTGGGCCCTCTCCTGAGAGAGGGACAACCTCTCCACTACCTGGTCCCAAATCTGTTGCATACGCTCCACAACAGAGTCAACACCTGGACAGACAGAAGCCTCCGTCTGTCCTGAAGAAAATCGAGGGTGAAACCCAGAATTACAGAAAAACGGAGACATCAAAGTGGCAGAGCTAGCCCTATTATTAAGAGCAAACTCAGCCAAAGGCAAAAAAGAGACCCAGTCATCCTGATCAGCAGACACAAAGCATCTTAGATAAGTCTCCAATGTCTGGTTTGTTCTCTCAGTTTGACCATTGGTCTGAGGATGAAATGCCGAGGAGAAAGACAATTGAACACCCAGTTTAGAACAAAAAGTCCTCCAAAATCTGGAAACAAACTGGACTCCTCTGTCAGACACTATGTTCTCAGGAATGCCGTGTAAACGAACCACGTGCTGAAGGAACAACGGCACCAATTCAGAGGAGGAAGGCAACTTAGGTAATGGCACAAGATGTATCATCTTGGAAAACCTATCACAAATCACCCAGATGGGGTCATTCTCTGAGAAACAGGAAGGTCGGAAATGAAATCCATAGAGATATGGGTCCATGGTCTCTTGGGCACAGGCAATGGCATCAACAAACCACTAGAGCGAGAGCAAGGCTTGGAGCGAGAGCAAGTCCCGCAGGACTGCACAAATTCCCTGACATCACGAGACAAGGTAGGCCACCAAAAGGACCGACTAACCAAGTCTCTGGTACCAAAAATTCCGGGATGCCCAGCCAACGCGGAACAATGAATCTCAGACATCACACTCTTTTTCCACTGGTCCGGGACAAACAATTTTCCAACAGGGCAGCGCTCGGGCCTATCCTCCTGACACCCCTCCAGAGCAAGTCTCAAATTAGGTGAATGGCGGAAAGAACTACACCCTCTTCAAAATAACAGAAGGATCAGATAACTCAGGAGAGTCCGCAAGGAAGCTCCTCGAGAGGGCATCCGCCTTAACATTCTTAGTGCCAGGAAGAAAGGAAACCACAAAATTAAAACGTGTGAAAAACAAGGCCCACCTGGCCTGTCTAGGATTGAGTCGCTTGGCAGATTCCAGATAAACCAGATTCTTATGGTCAGTAAGGACCACCACCTGATGTTTGGCTCCCTCCAGCCAATGTCTCCACTCTTCAAAAGCCCACTTCATGGCCAATAACTCCCGATTACCCACGTCATAATTACGTTCAGTAGGAGAAAATTTTCGAGAGAAAAAGGCACAAGGGTTACTTTTAGAGGTCTCTGGATCTTTTTGGGACAAAACGGCACCTGCCCCAATTTCAGAGGCATCAACCTCCACCTGAAATGGCAGAGAAACATCAGGCTGCCGTAGAACAGGAGCAGAAGTGAATCTCTGCTTAAGTTCCTGAAATGCAGAGACTGCCTCAGGAGGCCAATTCACCACATCAGAACCCTTTTGGTCAAATCAGTTAATGGTTTAACAAAACCGAGAAATTACCAATAAATTTACGATAAAAATTGGCAAAACCCAAAAATCTTTGAAGAGCCTTTAATGAAGTAGGTTGGACCCAATCACAGATGGCCTGAACCTTGACCGGGTCCATTTCAATAACAGATGGGGACAAAATGAATCCCAGAAATGAGATCCTCTGTACGCCAAAAAGACACTTTGATCCCTTCACATACAGAGCATTCTCTCTCAAAATCTGGAATACAGTTCGAACATGTTTCACATGAGAGTCCCAGTCATTAGAAAAAATCAAGATATCATCCAAATAAACAATCAGAAATTTATCCACAAAATCCCTGAAAATGTCATTCATGAAGGACTGGAAGACAGAAGGAGCATTAGTGAGCCCAAAGGGCATCACAAGGTACTCAAAATGCCCTCCGGGGTATTGAATGCCGTCTTCCATTCATCCCCGTGCTTAATGCGAATAAGGTTATATGCCCCCCTGAGGTCAAGCTTGGTAAACCAAGTAGCTTTTTCACCCTGGAAAACAGGTCAGAAATCAAGGGTAACGGGTATTGATATTTCACAGTAATATTGTTCAAAAGACGATAATCAATACACGGCCTTAATGAACCATCCTTTTTGGCCACAAAGAAAAAACCGGCACCTAAGGTGAAGAGGATGGTCTGATATGACCTCCTTCTCCATAATTGTGTCATGTGTGCATCGCCACGAAGATCGTCGCGTTGCACATTCTGACTTCTCACAGCTGAGTTGCTGTTTCTTTGTGTTTGGCAGTTAGGGAGTTAATTCTGTCTGTGCTCAGTTCTGGGACTGGGTGCAGTTTCTCCGGCTGCAATTAATTATTTGTTGATTGGTTTCCTTTAAATCTCTGGTTGTCTGTGTTGGGAGTTGCCAGTGAAATTCTTCATGCAGACCACAGATAGGATTGTATCTGTATAGACTTAAGTTAAAGAGCTCCTTAGTTGTTTTAAGCTCACCTTGCTTAGAGTTTAATATCCCAGATCATTTATGTTCCTTCTGTGTTTGAGTGTGTATGCAAGTCTGTGTTTTCTCCAGTCTGTCTTATATGTCTAATCTGTGTATTTAGCAGAGATCAGCCCATATCCCTTTGGTGGTAATCAGAATCCTTCTTAGGACTGATTACAGGGTTCAGGGACTGATAGGAGACAGGGTTAGGCTGGAGACTTGGACCTCTGAACCATTATCAGTACCTCCAAGGTGAGGGATTAGTTAGGACCCCAGTTTAGGGTCAGGTTAGACCCCCGGTCCTCCTCTTTCCTGTGACAGTGTATCAAGTCCTCAAGATTAACCCTGAGTTCAACGGATATCGTGTCAGGTAAATCTATTCTATATTTACATGCTGATGTTGCTAATCTATATGTTGTATAGAGTGTTGTTCTTTTAAGAATAGTTTACTGACATCGTACACATATCATAAGACCGCGTGACATTTTCACTGGCCAATAAAATTATTCCCAGTTGCCATGGATCCAGTAGCCCAGCTGGCTCTGCAGTTGCAGGGATTATCCATGGAGCTGACGGACATTAAGTCCAAAGTTTTGTCTCCCTCGGAGCAAACCAGATTTGAACCTAAAGTAGCTCTCCCGGACAGGTTCACTGGTGGGCGAGACAAATTTTTTACCTTCAGGGAAGCATGTAAATTGTATTTTCGGCTTCGGCCTCGATCATCAGGGAGTGAAGAGCAGAGAGTGGGAATTGTTATCTCGCTCCTACAAGGGGACCCTCAATCCTGGGCCTTCTCCCTTCCTCCGGGATCCCCGGCTCTACAGTCAGTAGATCGATTTTTTACTGCCCTGGGTTTGGTATATGATGACCCAGATCGGGTCTCTCTTGCTGAGACAAAATTACGTAAGATACAGCAGGGAGATCGTCCGGCGGAGGAATTTGCTTCTGAGTTCCGTAGATGGGCCACAGATACTCAGTGGAATGACCCAGCTCTTAGGAGCCAGTTTTGTCATGGGCTTTCTGACAAATTAAAGGACGTTTTGGCTCAGTATGATTCTCCTCCATCACTGGAGGCTGCTATGGCCCTAGCTATCCGTACTGATAGACGGCTCCGGGAGAGGTGCGAGGTAACTCCGCCCCCTGTTGTTACTCCACCTACTACTAAAGTCCCTTATGTTGAGGTTCCCCTTGTCTGTTCGGAGGAGCCTATGCAGTTGGGAGGGACATCATTTCGTAGGAGGGGATTGGCGGTACGCCGCAGGACTAGAAGGTGTTTCTTCTGCGGGAAAGAGGGACATTTTGTTGGGGGATGTCCATCCCGTGCCTTGTTGAGCAAAAAGTCGCCGGAAAACTGTTAATCCCAGGTTGTGTGGTGGACGACAACCTGGGAGTATGTATTTCGTCCGCTAGTTCTTCTCAGTTCCTTGTACCAGTGGAGGTGGTGGTTGGTACGAGAGTGGAGAGATTTTCTGTTCTTCTTGATAGTGGGTCCGGGGCTAATCTGGTTGACGCTCAGTTTGCTCAGGCTCAAGGTATGCATCTGAGTGTATTGGTCAAACCGATCCCTATATTCTCCATTGACGCCAGGCCTCTCGGCCAAGGTAGCTTTGTTCATGAGGTTCATAACATTGACCTTCGGGTAGGGGCAATACATAGGGAACTATTATCTTGTTATGTGTTGGAGGGTCTACCTACTCCTATTGTGTTGGGACTTCCTTGGTTGGTTAAACATAACCCTGTGATTAATTGGCAGTCCAGAGATATAAGCCAATGGGGGGAGTTTTGCAAAAGTAACTGCATGAACACAGTCATCAGTGCGGTCGTGCCTAGTACTTTGCCTCCTTTTTTGGAGGACTTTGGGGATGTGTTCTCTGAGGAGGGGTGTCAGGAGTTGCCTCCTCATCGCGTGTATGACTGCTCTATTAATTTACTTCCTGATGCTAAGTTACCTAAAGCTAGGTTATATAACCTTTCTGGTCCTGAGAGGCAGGCTATGAAAGATTATATTTCGGAAAGTCTGGCCAAAGGGCATATTAGACCTTCATCTTCCCCAGTGGCCGCGGGGTTCTTCTTTGTGAAGAAAAAAGATGGAGGCCTACGCCCTTGCTTGGATTTCCGCGAACTTAATCGGATTACTGTTCGAGATCCGTATCCACTCCCTCTGATTCCTGATCTCTTCAATCAAATTGTTGGCGCCAAATGGTTCTCTAAATTGGATCTCAGGGGGGCGTATAATCTGATTAGGATAAAAGAGGGGGATGAGTGGAAAACGGCGTTTAACACGCCGGAGGGACATTATGAGAACCTTGTCATGCCTTTTGGTCTGACTACTGCACCAGCAGTATTCCAACATTTTGTTAATGACATTTTTCGTCATCTGGTGGGGCTGTTTGTGGTCGTATATTTGGATGACATTTTAATTTACTCACCAGATCTTGTGTCTCACCAGGAGCATGTGAGACAGGTGTTGCAGATCTTGCGAGACAATAAACTATACGCCAAACTGGAAAAGTGTGTATTCGCCGTACAGGAACTTCAGTTTTTGGGTTTCTTGGTGTCAGCCTCCGGTTTCCGTATGGACCCTGAAAAGGTGAGAGCAGTGCTTGAATGGGATCAGCCAGAGGATCTTAAGGCTCTGCAGCGTTTTCTGGGGTTTGCTAACTACTACCGGAAATTTATTTGTAATTTCTCATCTGTTGTCAAACCTCTCACTGACATGACAAGAAAAGGGACGGATTTTTCTAAATGGTCGGACAAAGCTTGCCAAGCTTTTTCCTCTTTGAAAAAATGTTTTGCTTCGGCACCCGTTCTCATCCAACCAGATGCATCACAGCCGTTCGTTGTGGAGGTGGACGCGTCTGACGTAGGGGTGGGTGCAATATTGTCCCAGGGTCCGTCCCCTGGTAAATGGCATCCGTGCGCTTTCTTTTCTAAAAAATTGTCGTCCGCCGAAAGGAATTATGATATCGGCAATAGGGAACTTTTGGCCATTAAGTTGGCTTTTGAAGAATGGCGTCACTTTTTGGAGGGGGCAGTCCACCCGGTCACCGTCATTACTGATCACAAGAACCTGCTGTATTTGGAATCTGCTAAGCGTCTGAATTCCAGACAAGCTCGATGGTCGTTGTTTTTTACCAGGTTTAATTTTGTTGTCACTTATCGCCCTGGATCTAAGAATGTTAAGGCAGATGCCTTGTCTCGCAGTTTTCCAGGGGCCGGGAAAATGGATGACCCGATTCCTATCCTTCAGGAGGGGGTGGTATTGTCGGCTGTATGTTCTGAGCTTGAGGAGGAGGTGTTAGAGGCTCAGGGGGACGCCCCTGCAGGACCTCCAGGGAGACTGTTTGTCCCAAATCAGTTGAGACAAAAGGTTATTGAGGCACATCATAATTCTGCTTTAGCAGGACATCCAGGGAGTAAGGCTACTTTAGATCTCCTTTCTCGCCGGTTTTGGTGGCCTAACGTTAATAAAGATGTTTTAACTTTTGTCGCGTCCTGTGGGGTTTGTGCTCGCTCTAAGACCCCTCATACCCGTCCGTCTGGGACCCTCTTACCCTTGAAACTTCCGGAGCGTCCATGGACTCATTTGTCTATGGACTTCATCACGGACCTTCCTCAGTCGTCAGGGAAGACTGTCATACTGGTGGTTGTTGACAGGTTCAGTAAGATGGCACATTTCATTGCTCTTCCTGCCCTCCCTAATGCTAAAACTCTGGCGCAGGTGTTCATTGGGGAGATTGTGAGACTTCATGGGTTGCCTTCTGATGTGGTGTCAGATAGGGGGTCTCAGTTTGTGTCCAAGTTTTGGAGGGCATTTTGTTTACGTCGGGGGATGCAATTGTCATTTTCCTCGGCTTTTCATCCGCAGACCAATGGTCAGACAGAGCGTCTGAATCAAAGCCTAGAGACTTATCTTCGGTGTTTTGTCTCAGAGAACCAGGAGGACTGGTCTTCTTTCTTGCCTCTGGCAGAGTTCGCTCTTAACAACAGGCGGAGCGAGTCCACTGGTAAGTCCCCGTTTTTTGGGACATATGGTTTTCATCCCCAGTTTTGTACATTCAATGGGGGGGGGCCCTTCTGGGGTTCCTGAGGAGGAGCGTTTCTCGTCGTCACTTGCTTCAGTGTGGAGAGGTGTATTGAATAATCTGAGTGCTATGGGGAACCGTTATAAACGTATGGCTGATAGGAGGAGAGTTTCTGGTCCAGATCTTAATGTGAACGATCTGGTATGGTTGTCTACCAGGAATATAAAACTTAAAGTTCCCTCCTGGAAGCTGGGCCCCAGATTCATCGGGCCGTACAGGATCAGTTCCATAATTAATCCTGTGGCATTTCGTCTGGACCTCCCTCCTACGTTTAAAATTCATAATGTGTTCCACAAGTCATTACTTAAGAGGTACGTGGCACCAGTCATACCATCACCTCTACCTCCTCCTCCAGTGGTGGTCAATGGTAACTTGGAGTTTCAAGTGTCAAAGATCATTGACTCACGTCTGAATCGCCGGTCCCTTCAGTACTTGGTGCATTGGAAGGGGTATGGTCCAGAGGAGAGGACGTGGGTTCCTGCGTCTGACATTAACGCAGATCGTTTGGTGCGGACCTTCCACAGAACTCACCCGGGCAAACCTGGCCCTGAGGGTCCGGAGGCCCCTCGTAGAAGGGGGGGTACTGTCATGTGTGCATCGCCACGAAGATCGTCGCGGTTGCACATTCTGACTTCTCACAGCTGAGTTGCTGTTTCTTTGTGTTTGGCAGTTAGGGAGTTAATTCTGTCTGTGCTCAGTTCTGGGACTGGGTGCAGTTTCTTCCGGCTGCAATTAATTATTTGTTGATTGGTTTCCTTTAAATCTCTGGTTGTCTGTGTTGGGAGTTGCCAGTGAAATTCTTCATGCAGACCACAGATAGGATTGTATCTGTATAGACTTAAGTTAAAGAGCTCCTTAGTTGTTTTAAGCTCACCTTGCTTAGAGTTTAATATCCCAGATCATTTATGTTCCTTCTGTGTTTGAGTGTGTATGCAAGTCTGTGTTTTCTCCAGTCTGTCTTATATGTCTAATCTGTGTATTTAGCAGAGATCAGCCCATATCCCTTTGGTGGTAATCAGAATCCTTCTTAGGACTGATTACAGGGTTCAGGGACTGATAGGAGACAGGGTTAGGCTGGAGACTTGGACCTCTGAACCATTATCAGTACCTCCAAGGTGAGGGATTAGTTAGGACCCCAGTTTAGGGTCAGGTTAGACCCCGGTCCTCCTCTTTCCTGTGACAGTGTATCAAGTCCTCAAGATTAACCCTGAGTTCAACGGATATCGTGTCAGGTAAATCTATTCTATATTTACATGCTGATGTTGCTAATCTATATGTTGTATAGAGTGTTGTTCTTTTAAGAATAGTTTACTGACATCGTACACATATCATAAGACCGCGTGACACCAATGACTCCTTGATATAAGACCGCATAGCGTCATGTTCAGGTACAGACAAGTTAAAAAGGCGACCTTTAGGGAATTTACTACCAGGCACTAATTCAATAGCGCAGTCATAGCTCCTATGGGGAGGCAAGGATGCAGATTTACTTTCGCTAAATACATCAGAAAAATCAATCAAAAAGTCAGGAACATCCTGAGCCTGGGGGGAGGCAGAAAAAACAGGAGTGTTGGTATTAACACATTGGCAGCCCCAACTGGTTACAGGCACAGATTTCCAATCCAAAACAGGATTATGAGACTGTAACCAAGGGAATCCCAGTACGATAATATCATGCAGATTATACAGAACCAAAAATTTGCAGCACTCTTGATGATCAGGTTCAACCCTCATTATCACCTGAGTAGAGAACTGAGGTTTATTCTCAGCCAAAGGGGTAGAATCGATCCCCAGTAGGGGAATAGACTTCTGTAGGGGTATCAAGGGAAACCCACAACGTTTAGCAAAATCATAATCCATCAGGTTAATAGCTGCTCCAGAATCAACGAAAGCCTGAGCAGAAAATGAGGACAGAGAGCATATCAGAGTGACAGTTAATAAAAACTTAGTCTGAACACTACCCAAGACAACTGAGCGTGCAAAACGTCTTCCCCGCTTAGGGCAGACTGAAATAGCATGAGAGGCATCACCACAGTAGAAACATAACCCATTGCGCTTTCGAAACTCATGACGCTGTGCCCCAGACACCACTCTATCACACTGCATGGATTCAGAAGCAGGTTCACAAGGCAACACTATTCCACGCATACTTCTCCGCTCACGCAAACGTCTGTCAATTTGAATCGATAATGACATAGAATCATTGAGACCAGAGGGGACAGGGAATCCCACCATAACATCCCTTACACTATCTGACAGACCCTTCCGAAAAAGGGCCGCCAAAGCGTCGTCATTCCACTTGGTCAGGACTGCCCACCTACGGAATCTCTGACAGTATAACTCAGCGTCATCAAGCCCCTGATTTAATGCCAACAAGGCTTTTTCAGCTTGATCAGTGACATTAGGCTCATCGTACAATAACCCCAAAGCCTGAAAAAATGCATCAACATCACTCAAAACAGGATCCCCAGGTGTCAGGGAAAAAGCCCAATCCTGAGGATCGCCGCGCAGGAGAGAGATGACAATTTGAACCTGCTGCGCTGCGTTCCCTGAGGACTTAGATTTTAAGGCAAAAAACAATTTACAATTATTTTTGAAATTCTGAAACTTAGCTCGATCCCCTAAAAACAAATCTGGCATGGGAATCCTAGGTTCCACAACAGGCAACCTAGCAAGATATGCAGCAATACTCTGAACCTCAGTGGCAAGCTGATCCACACGGCCAGACAACTGTGCAAACTCCATTGAGAGAAAAAATCCTCCCCAGCACCCAGAGATACAGAGGGAAAAAAAAAATGCAACAAACAGAAAAATATCTCTGACAACTCTGACAACCGTTTTTTTCATTCACAAATTTTTTCCCTTCTGTGAGTACCATACAATTTTAAATTTTGGGCCGGTGATACTGTTATGTTTTGGTAGCTGAGGAGTGCAGGCAAAAAAGGCAATACACCAGAGAAGTTGGAATCCATGAGATTGCAGCACCCTGACCAACCACAACAACCAGAGGCAGCCGTGGAGCGTTCCCACGTTGGTCCTAGACGCCTCGTCACAGCCCGAGAAACCAACCACACCCAAAGATAGATATAGGAAAGCTATCTGCCCCGGAGCAGAACCCCAAAGATAATAGAAAGCCCCCAAACATGTAATGGCGGTTAGACAAGAAGAAATACTGACACAGACAGAAAATAGTATGAGCAAACGATGGGGCCCAAACTAACTAAATAGAAAAGGATAGGAAGGGTACTTACTGCAATCCCAGAAAACCCTGAAAAGCACCAACTCTACTAATTTCAAAAACACCTGAGATCACACGACCTCTACCACCTAAATTAGTTCTCTGGTGTAACAAAATCAAAACAGCAGCCACTGAAAAAACTGGAAAAAGCAAAAGTACAAACATCAGTGGCTGAACTAAACTGAGAGGGCAAAAGCCCCCGGAGGGGACCCTGAAGGCCCCCACAGAAGTGCAGGACAAAATGCAAAAATCAAGCACAAAAACAAAAAGAAGAAAATGTCTTATCTGTTAGCAGGAGATGCAGACACGACACAGCAGGCTACAAGGGAAACAGGAATCAAGAATAGAGACCAGAACAATTGATCACCGGCAACCCTGATGGGAAGGTGACTCCCTTATATAAGACCAGTCAGTAACACCTGATTCCCAATCCTCACAATCTTCACAATCTTCACTGGACAGACCAGCACCGCTTGTAACCACCAGAGGGAGCCTCTGCTCAGAACTCATCCCAAGCCCACTCACAACAGGTATGCCAAAGGCCACTGGTAAGGACTTAATTTGTTGGAGGTGTCACGGTCCTGGGCACATAGCCGTACATTGTAATGTGTCCATCAAACACATGGACTGCAGTGTAAGGAGGCACTGTTTGTATTATGTCTATCCAGCCTGCAGTGTAGATTGTCAACCCAGCGTTGGGCCGCAGGCATGTCCCATGACCATAAATAGAGTTCTGGTGTCTGGACTCTCGGACTTGGGAGTTTGGTGACACCGGTAAGGAAAAACACTCCCCACAAGTTGATCCCCGGTGAGCTTGTGGGCATCCGCTGTATTCTCGGGGATGCCAATGAACTGTGGCACTGAGTCCCATGAGGTCAGAGTAGTTAATGATCTGCTACATCCAGTAATATGAGGGTGGGATTTTAGCTTATTCTGGGACTTATGGCAAATCCCCATCGCAGTCAGAGGCGGATGAGTTCCCCCATGTGTCCTTGCTGGTGATGAGACAGTGACCCATGAGGCCGACATTCGTGAGTTGGAGGGAATTTTGGGACTGCTGAAATAAAGGACCTTACATTAAAAGTGGCATTTAATAATGTGGCTGTTCTGAATGGGGTTGCTCAAGAGCCAGGGGCTGACACCAGGTTTCCATACTTTGCGGTAAATGAGGACTTGCTATACTGGGTTACTAAACTGAGGGTGTAGTTAATAAAGCAACTATTAGTACTGGTATCCTATAGGCATAGAGTATTAGACCTGGCCCATTCTCATGTCTTGGGTGTGCATCTGGGCATAGACAAAACCCAAGAGCGGGTCCTTCAGAGGTTCTACTGGCCTGGATGTCACCAACAGATAGTTAACTATTGCTGGTCCTATCCTACCTTTCAGCTAACTACTCCAGTCTCACAGTTCCGTAGTATCCTAGTGCCATTACCCATTATAGAGGTCCTATTTGACTGAGTTGTCAAGGATCTTGTCAGACCCCTTGTTTTGTCTACCAGAGGGCACAAATATATCCTGGTTGGTTATGGACTATCCAACACGGTTCCCGGACATAGGGCCACTGAGAAAGTTCTCTGCCAGGAGTATAGCCCGAGAGCTAGTCTATATTTTTCCCAGATGGGCCTGCCAAAGGAGACCCTGATGGACCAAGGAACTCCTTTCATGTCCAGAGTCATGAGGGAGTTGTGTAAGGGTATGTTCCCACAGTCAGTAAACACTGCGGGTTCAACACTGCGTACATCCGCAGCATCCAACCTGCAGTAGCCAGATGTTACATCATAGTGGATGGGATTTGAAGAAATCCCATCTCCACTATGCGTGTACCAGCACCCGCAGCTTCCCTGCAGAGACGCACAAGCGGCGCATCTTTCCAGACCGTAGCATGTCAATTTATCTTGCGGAGACGCTCAGTCTCCGCAAGATAAATATCCCAATACAATGTATTGGGCTCAGTGATTCTGCACGGTTCAATGAACACATGTGGAATCACCTGCATTCAAAAGCCGGCAGCGGTTTGGATGGAACGGACATGTGCTGCATCCAAAGCGCTGCCTAGTGCTGACCGTGGGAACATACCCTAAAGCCCCCGTCTCACACAGCAATCTCGCTAGCGAGATCGCTGGTGAGTCACTAGTTTTGTGACGCAACAGCAATCTCCCCAGCAATATCGCTGTATGTGACATTCAGCGGCGATCAGCCCCCCTGCTGGGTATCGCTGATCGTCGACTAAATGTCCTGGACATTTTTTTGCTCATTGGTCTCCTGCTGGCCAGCACGCATCGCTGCGTGTGGCAGGCAGGAGACCAGTGATCAGCTGGTAACCAAGGTACACATCGGGTTTCCAGGCGCTGGGCGGTGCCAGAAACCCGATGTGTACGTTAGATACCAGCCCGCTGGTGCAAGGAGCTGGTAACCAAGGTACACATCGGGTTACCAGGCGCCTGCACCAGCAGGCTGGTATCCAATGTACACTGCGGGTAACTAAGCGACGTTACCCGCAGTGTCGCTGTCCTGATCGCTGCCTGAGCTGCCTGTTTGGCAGCTCACCAGCGATCATGTAGCGACACACCAGCGATCCTAACAAGTGCATATCGTTGTCAGGATCGCTGGTGTGTCGCTATGTGTGACGGGGCCCTCAGGGAAGAGTCACACAGCCATATAACTTGGACGGGTATTGCAATGCAACGCTCACATAGCGACACACCAGCGATCCCGACAATGATCAGGATCGCTGGTGTGTCGCTACATGATCGCTGCTGAGCTGCCAAGCAGGCAGCTCAGGCAGCAATCAGGACAGCGACACTGCGGGTAACGTCGCCTAGTTACCCGCAGTGTACGTTGGATACCAGCCCGCTGATGCAGGGAGCTGGTAACCAAGGTACACTTCGGGTTTCCAGGCGCTGCGCGGTGCCTGAAAACCTGATGTGTACCTTGGTTACCAGCTCCCCTGCAGCAGCGCGCTGGTATCCAACGTACACATCGGGTTTCCAGGCACAGCCGCGCACCTGGAAACCCGAAGTGTACCTTGGTTACCAGCTGATCGCTGGTCTCCTGCCTGCCACACGCAGCGATGCGTGCTGGCCAGCGGGAGACCAGCGATCAAAAAAAAGTCCAGGCATTTCTGACACGACCAGCGATTCACAACAGGGGCCTGATCGCTGGTACAAGTCAGACATAGCGAGATCGCTGCTGAGATCGCTGTTTAGCAGCGATCTCGCTATGTGAGACGGGGCCTTAAGTCTCTTCAAATTACACAACTCAGGAAGTCAGTGTACCATCCACAGACAGATGGCCTGGTGGAGTGGTTCACAACAAAACTCTGACTTCCATGCTCAAAAGGTCACAGTGAAGGATGGCCGAGACTGGGATTGCCTACTCCTATATATGCTGTTATCTATTAGGGAAGGTCCACAGACCTCTATGAGTTTTCACCGTTCGAACTGTTGTATGTCCGGTACCCTCGGGGACTTCTGGATATTGCAAAGGTAACATGGGAAGCAGAGGTTATACCCCACCAGAGCATAATTGAGCATGTGGTCCAGATGATGGAAAGGATTGTGGAGGTGATACTGATTGTGAGAGATTTTCCTTCAGGCGCAAGAGGCCCAGGCAAGAGTCTACAATTAGTTGGCAAGTCTGAGACAGTTTATCCTTGGAGATTGGATGTTAGTGCTGATTCCTACCATAGAAAGCAAATTTCTGGCCAAGTGGAAAAGGCCAAATGGAGTGGTTGAAAAGCTGGGTGACGTCTTAAGCCATGGTGAGACAGGGAACTGGTGGAAGCTATGCGCCTGGAAGTCAATCCCGAAGCCAAGGTTGAGGATGTCAGGGTGGCAGAGATACTATCACCGACTCAGAAACAACAGTGCCAAGAACTGCTTCAGCTGAACTGAGACTTGTTTTCAGACTTGACGGGATGTACGCAGGTCGTCGAGCTCAAAATCCTGACGGAATCACATGTACGGGAAAACCTAAAATCATATCGAATTCCCAAAGCCCGCTGTGAAGCCCGCCGCCAAGCCTGCCACGAGATGATTTCAAAAGAGGTGAAGAAAATGATCAGCCTGGGCATCATTGTGGAGTCAAAGAGCGGCAGGTCCAGCCCCATTGTCCTTGTGCCGAAGCCCCATGGAGAATGGCGCTATTGTAATGATTATAGGAAGCTGAATGAGGTTTCCAACTTCAGTGTGTATCCGATGCCTCTTGTCAATAAACTCATTGAGAGGCTAAGATCAGCCAGCTACATGACCTCCCTTAACTTAACGAAAGGGTTCTGGCAAATTCCCATGTCCCAAAATGCCAAGGAGAAGACGGCCTTCTCTACAACTGACTGTTGCTTCCAATACACCAAAATGCCTTTCGGGCTGCAAGGAGTCCCATCCACCTTCCAAAGGGCAATATGCTGGATCCTAGCCCCTCACAAAAGTACACCGCAGCTTACGTGGATGATATTGTGATCTTCAGTCGGATTAGGAAAGTCATCTGCAGAAGGTCCAGGTGGTACTGGATGCGCTGAGGAAGCTGGGGTTTACGATAAACCTCATTAAAGGCACAAAGACATGGATGGCCAAGTGGTCTTCTGAAGAGGAGATGGCATTGCAGGAGTTGAAGCTTTCCCTGTGGGAACAGCCGGGCTTGGTCGCACCTGACTTCAGTAAGAAATTTGTGGTCCAGACAGATGCTTCAGAGGTCAGGTGTCACAACTCTGTTGTCGGTATACCTGGGGCAAGGGACTTCTTACCTATCCCTAATGCTAGGGGCGCCCTAGCTATCCTGCTCCCTGGATTTCTTCTAATGGTGAATATGCCGGTGCCACGTACCTTGCTGAACTCGCTAATCAGCCCTACATCTGTCCCCCTACCCCACCCAGGGAAGTGGGCAGTAATAGTGTATATATATTCACAAACCAGTCTAACAAGAGAGGATGTACATGAAAAAAACAAACATACAAATATGTGTAGTTTCCAGCAGACATACACTGCAACATCCCGATATGAAGCCCCTAATTGTAACAAAGGGGTTCTGACCCTTTTAGTGATATCCTCCACAATATACGTTCTGTTCTAAGCACAGCACAGCTATACTGGTAGGATGCAAGCTGAGACACTGCACTGTGCAGGATTCACCAGGGCTCCTGGAACTACAGACCAGTTCCAATGGCATTTGAAAGGTAGAGCCCAGAAGGGGTAGAGTCTGAGATATGTACAAAATGGGCTCACATTTAAAAATTGTTTATATTTGCACAAATTAATACATTTATGTGTCCATTATTTTAAGACCATATTTTGATTTTGGGACTACCCCTGTTTATGTTTTGTGACTGTGGTCCCATCTAAGGTACCTCACTTTTTTGGAAGGATTAGCTGGCTGCCAATAGTAACAATCAGTGGATCCTGGACACAATGTAGATAAGAGAGTGGAGAGAGAAATATCCTTTTTGCATGTTTATAGTAGAAGTATAATTTATCATGAGCTCACTGCATCCTGGTCATGTTTTGTTATGATTTGCGACAGGACATTAAACAGAGGATCAGAACAATGCCTAAAAGGACAAACTAATTAAAGACCAAGATAAATTTACACAGTACAGTCCTTTGGGAACTCAGAGAGCCGAGATTTAAAGAGAGATGTCAACCACTCAGAGATGGAATGGAACTAAGCACAAATTAGAAAAATAACATTTAAAGTGTTATTTGAGTACAGCGAGACATTGGACAGAGTCCATCATGTCCAGGTCTCTATGATAGCCACAGAATTAAGATTTACATGTTTCTAAGTGCACAAAACAGTAAAGAGACACAGGGACACACTGACATCACCATAGAAGTACAGAGTAAACAATTGCCGCCATGACCCCATTTTTTGAGGACCCTCAATAGCGCGTTAAGAAACAGCAGCACAACCTCACGGTATGCTAGAATTTTAATTTCCTATAAAACCCCTGCAGTCTGATGTAATCACATGTACAGCACTATGGAAATAAAAAAAAAACTTTCATAGGGGGATTACTTTTCTGGGGGGGGGTGTCACGCGGTCTTATGATATGTGTACGATGTCAGTAAACTATTCTTAAAAGAACATCACTCTATACAACATATAGATTAGCAACATCAGCATGTAAATATAGAATAGATTTTACCTGACACGATATCCGTTGAACTCAGGGTTAATCTTGAGGACTTGATACACTGTCACAGGAAAGAGGAGGCCCGGGGGTCTAACCTGACCCTAAACTGGGGTCCTAACTAATCCCTCACCTTGGAGGTACTGATAATGGTTCAGAGGTCCAAGTCTCCAGCCTAACCCTGTCTCCTATCAGTCCCTGAACCCTGTAATCAGTCCTAAGAAGGATTCTGATTACCACCAAAGGGATATGGGCTGATCTCTGCTAAATACACAGATTAGACATATAAGACAGACTGGAGAAAACACAGACTTGCATACACACTCAAACACAGAAGGAACATAAATGATCTGGGATATTAAACTCTAAGCAAGGTGAGCTTAAAACAACTAAGGAGCTCTTTAACTTAAGTCTATACAGATACAATCCTATCTGTGGTCTGCATGAAGAATTTCACTGGCAACTCCCAACACAGACAACCAGAGATTTAAAGGAAACCAATCAACAAATAATTAATTGCAGCCGGGAGAAACTGCACCCAGTCCCAGAACTGAGCACAGACAGAATTAACTCCCTAACTGCCAAACACAAAGAAACAGCAACTCAGCTGTGAGAAGTCAGAATGTGCAACCGCGACGATCTTCGTGGCGATGCACACATGACAGTACCCCCCCCTTCTACGAGGGGCCTCCGGACCCTCAGGGCCAGGTTTGCCCGGGTGAGTTCTGTGGAAGGTCCGCACCAAACGATCTGCGTTAATGTCAGACGCAGGAACCCACGTCCTCTCCTCTGGACCATACCCCTTCCAATGCACCAAGTACTGAAGGGACCGGCGATTCAGACGTGAGTCAATGATCTTTGACACTTGAAACTCCAAGTTACCATTGACCACCACTGGAGGAGGAGGTAGAGGTGATGGTATGACTGGTGCCACGTACCTCTTAAGTAATGACTTGTGGAACACATTGTGGATTTTAAACATAGGAGGGAGGTCCAGACGAAATGCCACAGGATTAATTATGGAACTGATCCTGTACGGCCCGATGAATCTGGGGCCCAGCTTCCAGGAGGGAACTTTAAGTTTTATATTCCTGGTAGACAACCATACCAGATCGTTCACATTAAGATCTGGACCAGAAACTCTCCTCCTATCAGCCATACGTTTATAACGGTTCCCCATAGCACTCAGATTATTCAATACACCTCTCCACACTGAAGCAAGTGACGACGAGAAACGCTCCTCCTCAGGAACCCCAGAAGGGCCCCCCCCATTGAATGTACAAAACTGGGGATGAAAACCATATGCCCCAAAAAACGGGGACTTACCAGTGGACTCGCTCCGCCTGTTAAGAGCGAACTCTGCCAGAGGCAAGAAAGAAGACCAGTCCTCCTGGTTCTTGAGACAAAACACCGAAGATAAGTCTCTAGGCTTTGATTCAGACGCTCTGTCTGACCATTGGTCTGCGGATGAAAAGCCGAGGAAAATGACAATTGCATCCCCCGACGTAAACAAAATGCCCTCCAAAACTTGGACACAAACTGAGACCCCCTATCTGACACCACATCAGAAGGCAACCCATGAAGTCTCACAATCTCCCCAATGAACACCTGCGCCAGAGTTTTAGCATTAGGGAGGGCAGGAAGAGCAATGAAATGTGCCATCTTACTGAACCTGTCAACAACCACCAGTATGACAGTCTTCCCTGACGACTGAGGAAGGTCCGTGATGAAGTCCATAGACAAATGAGTCCATGGACGCTCCGGAAGTTTCAAGGGTAAGAGGGTCCCAGACGGACGGGTATGAGGGGTCTTAGAGCGAGCACAAACCCCACAGGACGCGACAAAAGTTAAAACATCTTTATTAACGTTAGGCCACCAAAACCGGCGAGAAAGGAGATCTAAAGTAGCCTTACTCCCTGGATGTCCTGCTAAAGCAGAATTATGATGTGCCTCAATAACCTTTTGTCTCAACTGATTTGGGACAAACAGTCTCCCTGGAGGTCCTGCAGGGGCGTCCCCCTGAGCCTCTAACACCTCCTCCTCAAGCTCAGAACATACAGCCGACACTACCACCCCCTCCTGAAGGATAGGAATCGGGTCATCCATTTCCCGGCCCCTGGGAAACTGCGAGACAAGGCATCCGCCTTAACATTCTTAGATCCAGGGCGATAAGTGACAACAAAATTAAACCTGGTAAAAAACAACGACCATCGAGCTTGTCTGGAATTCAGACGCTTAGCAGATTCCAAATACAGCAGGTTCTTGTGATCAGTAATGACGGTGACCGGGTGGACTGCCCCCTCCAAAAAGTGACGCCATTCTTCAAAAGCCAACTTAATGGCCAAAAGTTCCCTATTGCCGATATCATAATTCCTTTCGGCGGACGACAATTTTTTAGAAAAGAAAGCGCACGGATGCCATTTACCAGGGGACGGACCCTGGGACAATATTGCACCCACCCCTACGTCAAACGCGTCCACCTCCACAACGAACGGCTGTGATGCATCTGGTTGGATGAGAACGGGTGCCGAAGCAAAACATTTTTTCAAAGAGGAAAAAGCTTGGCAAGCTTTGTCCGACCATTTAGAAAAATCCGTCCCTTTTCTTGTCATGTCAGTGAGAGGTTTGACAACAGATGAGAAATTACAAATAAATTTCCGGTAGTAGTTAGCAAACCCCAGAAAACGCTGCAGAGCCTTAAGATCCTCTGGCTGATCCCATTCAAGCACTGCTCTCACCTTTTCAGGGTCCATACGGAAACCGGAGGCTGACACCAAGAAACCCAAAAACTGAAGTTCCTGTACGGCGAATACACACTTTTCCAGTTTGGCGTATGGTTTATTGTCTCGCAAGATCTGCAACACCTGTCTCACATGCTCCTGGTGAGACACAAGATCTGGTGAGTAAATTAAAATGTCATCCAAATATACGACCACAAACAGCCCCACCAGATGACGAAAAATGTCATTAACAAAATGTTGGAATACTGCTGGTGCAGTAGTCAGACCAAAAGGCATGACAAGGTTCTCATAATGTCCCTCCGGCGTGTTAAACGCCGTTTTCCACTCATCCCCCTCTTTTATCCTAATCAGATTATACGCCCCCCTGAGATCCAATTTAGAGAACCATTTGGCGCCAAAAATTTGATTGAAGAGATCAGGAATCAGAGGGAGTGGATACGGATCTCGAACAGTAATCCGATTAAGTTCGCGGAAATCCAAGCAAGGGCGTAGGCCTCCATCTTTTTTCTTCACAAAGAAGAACCCCGCGGCCACTGGGGAAGATGAAGGTCTAATATGCCCTTTGGCCAGACTTTCCGAAATATAATCTTTCATAGCCTGCCTCTCAGGACCAGAAAGGTTATATAACCTAGCTTTAGGTAACTTAGCATCAGGAAGTAAATTAATAGAGCAGTCATACACGCGATGAGGAGGCAACTCCTGACACCCCTCCTCAGAGAACACATCCCCAAAGTCCTCCAAAAAAGGAGGCAAAGTACTAGGCACGACCGCACTGATGACTGTGTTCATGCAGTTACTTTTGCAAAACTCCCCCCATTGGCTTATATCTCTGGACTGCCAATTAATCACAGGGTTATGTTTAACCAACCAAGGAAGTCCCAACACAATAGGAGTAGGTAGACCCTCCAACACATAACAAGATAATAGTTCCCTATGTATTGCCCCTACCCGAAGGTCAATGTTATGAACCTCATGAACAAAGCTACCTTGGCCGAGAGGCCTGGCGTCAATGGAGAATATAGGGATCGGTTTGACCAATACACTCAGATGCATACCTTGAGCCTGAGCAAACTGAGCGTCAACCAGATTAGCCCCGGACCCACTATCAAGAAGAACAGAAAATCTCTCCACTCTCGTACCAACCACCACCTCCACTGGTACAAGGAACTGAGAAGAACTAGCGGACGAAATACATACTCCCAGGTTGTCGTCCACCACACAACCTGGGATTAACAGTTTTCCGGCGACTTTTTGCTCAACAAGGCACGGGATGGACATCCCCCAACAAAATGTCCCTCTTTCCCGCAGAAGAAACACCTTCTAGTCCTGCGGCGTACCGCCAATCCCCTCCTACGAAATGATGTCCCTCCCAACTGCATAGGCTCCTCCGAACAGACAAGGGGAACCTCAACATAAGGGACTTTAGTAGTAGGTGGAGTAACAACAGGGGGCGGAGTTACCTCGCACCTCTCCCGGAGCCGTCTATCAGTACGGATAGCTAGGGCCATAGCAGCCTCCAGTGATGGAGGAGAATCATACTGAGCCAAAACGTCCTTTAATTTGTCAGAAAGCCCATGACAAAACTGGCTCCTAAGAGCTGGGTCATTCCACTGAGTATCTGTGGCCCATCTACGGAACTCAGAAGCAAATTCCTCCGCCGGACGATCTCCCTGCTGTATCTTACGTAATTTTGTCTCAGCAAGAGAGACCCGATCTGGGTCATCATATACCAAACCCAGGGCAGTAAAAAATCGATCTACTGACTGTAGAGCCGGGGATCCCGGAGGAAGGGAGGAGGCCCAGGATTGAGGGTCCCCTTGTAGGAGCGAGATAACAATTCCCACTCTCTGCTCTTCACTCCCTGATGATCGAGGCCGAAGCCGAAAATACAATTTACATGCTTCCCTGAAGGTAAAAAATTTGTCTCGCCCACCAGTGAACCTGTCCGGGAGAGCTACTTTAGGTTCAAATCTGGTTTGCTCCGAGGGAGACAAAACTTTGGACTTAATGTCCGTCAGCTCCATGGATAATCCCTGCAACTGCAGAGCCAGCTGGGCTACTGGATCCATGGCAACTGGGAATAATTTTATTGGCCAGTGAAAATGTCACGCGGTCTTATGATATGTGTACGATGTCAGTAAACTATTCTTAAAAGAACATCACTCTATACAACATATAGATTAGCAACATCAGCATGTAAATATAGAATAGATTTTACCTGACACGATATCCGTTGAACTCAGGGTTAATCTTGAGGACTTGATACACTGTCACAGGAAAGAGGAGGCCCGGGGGTCTAACCTGACCCTAAACTGGGGTCCTAACTAATCCCTCACCTTGGAGGTACTGATAATGGTTCAGAGGTCCAAGTCTCCAGCCTAACCCTGTCTCCTATCAGTCCCTGAACCCTGTAATCAGTCCTAAGAAGGATACTGATTACCACCAAAGGGATATGGGCTGATCTCTGCTAAATACACAGATTAGACATATAAGACTGACTGGAGAAAACACAGACTTGCATACACACTCAAACACAGAAGGAACATAAATGATCTGGGATATTAAACTCTAAGCAAGGTGAGCTTAAAACAACTAAGGAGCTCTTTAACTTAAGTCTATACAGATACAATCCTATCTGTGGTCTGCATGAAGAATTTCACTGGCAACTCCCAACACAGACAACCAGAGATTTAAAGGAAACCAATCAACAAATAATTAATTGCAGCCGGGAGAAACTGCACCCAGTCCCAGAACTGAGCACAGACAGAATTAACTCCCTAACTGCCAAACACAAAGAAACAGCAACTCAGCTGTGAGAAGTCAGAATGTGCAACCGCGACGATCTTCGTGGCGATGCACACATGACAGGGGGGGATTGCAAGCTATTTTCCATTGCACTCATCTTAATACTAGCAAATGGGTATGTAGCACATTAGTATAACACCAGTATAATCCAGTGTATTGGAGACTACAGCTCGCAACCCGTCAGTTTCTCTAGAATCTGGGTGCACATTGGCAAGTCAGATGTAGCAATTATAACAAGATGGATTTCCAGGCAGTCATCAGTAATGCACGGGACAGCAGTTCCAGCTAAAAGTTCATCTTTTAGTTTTATGTATTTAATATTAATTATTTTTGAACCTGCATCAGATTAAAATACTGCTGTTTCACTCAATATTCTGCAATATCCTATTGCCTTATGTGCTGAGACGAAGCTCTTGACAAAAAAGGCAGCACTCTGTAGCGCCATAGCATGCAAATATGAAATATGAATTGCATTACTGCATTAGAAATATGAAAAATTGAGAATGCGTAGCGCATAAATTGACCAATTCATGTGTACCTGGAAGCCACGTTAATGCGATTCTCGTTTTTTTGAGATTTGTATTCATTAGCCTTCTGACTGAGCACTCTGCCTCTTAGCCTCAGGTGTTTTTAATCACTGCAGGGCCACTACCCCTTCACAGAGATCTAAATTTTAGTCTAAGAGAGGATTCACATTAGGTTCCCATACAGATGAAGACTTTATTCTAAGAGAGGATTGGCATTAGGTTTAGGTCCTGGAAAACGATGAATTCCTTAACGTGGCTTCCAGGTACACATGAATTGGCTAATTTATGCACTAAGCTTTCTCAATTTTTCATGTTTGTAATGCAGTAATGCAATTCTTTTTTCATATTTCATATTTGCATTCTATGGCGCTACAGATTGCTGCCTTTTTTTTTGAGTGTATATGAGTTGGTGACTCTAGGTTAAGCACCTGTTCACACTTAGTTTATGTTTTGGATGTGACAGTCAGTTTTTTGAGATTTGAAGCTCTTGACAAAGCATGGGTGAAAGCCACGTTGGGGTTGGGTGTTTGGTGGGTAAGCCCTAACTCTGTATGTACTATTTCCACTTTAGACTACTTATTACTTGTGGCTTTAAGTGTTGGCATTTTAATCTACACCTCTAAATCTCTTACATTTGGATTAACCCCTCTCTGACATTAGACGTACTATCCCGTCCATAAAACCCGTGCCATTCTGCCCATGGACGGGATAGTACGTCATAGGCGATCAGCTGCGCTCCTGAGGGGAGCGCAGCTAATCGCCGCCGGGTGTCAGCTGATTATCACAGCTGACACCCGTGACTGTGTGTCAGGAGCGGTCACGGACCGCTCCCGGCACATTAACCCCTAGCACACCGCGATCAAACATGATCGCGGTGTACTGGGGGCACAGGGGAGGATCGCGCAGGGTGGGGGCTCCCTGCGCGCCCCCCTGAGACCCTCAGACCAGCGCGATGTGATCGCGCTGTTCTGAGGGCTTCCTCCCTCCCAGGACCCGGATCCAAGATGGCGCCGGGGTCCTGGAGGGAGGCGGCTTCCTCAGTGCCTGCTGAGAGCAGGCACTGAGAAGCCTGCTGCACTGCCTGAGCGATCGCTGGTGTGACAGTGTGCTGTGAACACTGTCACACCAGCGATTTGATAAAATACAGTGATGTCCCACCCTGGGACAAAGTAAAAAAGTTAAAAAAATAAAAATAAACATGTTATAAAAAAAAATCCAAAATAAATAAAGAAATAAATAAATATTCCCCAATAAATTCATTTCTTCCTGTAAATAAAAAAACAAAACAATAAAAGTACACATATTTGGTATCGCCGCGTCCGTAACGACCCCCCCTATAAAACTGTCCCACTAGTTAACCCCTTTAGTGAACCCCTTAAAAAAAAAAAAAAAACGAAGCAAAAAATCAATGCTTTATCATCATACCGCCGAACAAAAAGTGGAATAACACGCGATCAAAAAGACCGATATAAATAAACATGGTACCGCTGAAAACGTCATCTTGTCTCGCAAAAAACGAGCCACCATACAGCATCATCAGCGAAAAAAATAAAAAAGTTACAGCTCGCAGAATAAAGCGATGCAAAAATAATTATTTTTTATATAAAATTGTTTTTATTCTATAAAAGCGCCAAAACATAAAAAAATGATATAAATGAGGTATCGCCATAATCGTACTGACCCGAAGAATAAAACTGCTTTATCAATTTTACCACACGCGGAACAATAAAAACGCCTCCCCCAAAAGAAATTCATGAATTGCTGATTTTTGTTCATTCTAACCTCCCAAAAATCGAAATAAAAAGCGATCAAAAAATGTCACCTGCTCAAAAATGGTAAAAATAAAAACGTCAACTCGTACCGCAAAAAATAAGACCTCACATGACTCTGTGGGCCAAAATATGCAAAAATTATAGCTCTCAAAATGTGGCGATGCAAAAAACTATTTTTGCAATAAAAAGCGTCTTTTAGCGTGACAGCTGCCAATCATAAAAACCCGCTATAAAATAGTAAATCAAACCCCCCTTTATCACCCCCTTAGTTAGGGAAAAAATAATAAAATTAAAAAAATGTATTTATTTCCATTTTCCCATTAGGGTTAGGGTTAGGGTTGCGGCTAAAGTTAGGGTTAGGGTTGGCGCTAAAGTTAGGATTAGGGTTAGGGTTGGGATTAGGGGTGTGTTAGGGTTAGGTTTGTGGTTAGGGTTGGGACTAGGGTTAGGGGTGTGTTGGGGTTAGGGTTGGAGTTAGAATTGGGGGGTTTCCGCTGTTTAGGCACATCAGGGGCTCTCCAAATGTGACATGGCGTCTGATCTCAATTCCAGCCAATTCTGCGTTGAAAAAGTCAAACGGTGCTCCTTCACTTCTGAGCTCTGCCATGCGTCCAAACAGTAGTTTATCCCCACATATGGGGTATCAGCGTACTCTGGACCCCAAGAGTTATTGTGCAATTTGTCCTATTTCTTCTGTTACCCTTGGGAAAATAAAAAACTGGGGCGAAAATATCATTTTTGTACAAAAAAAATTATTTTTTTGTTTTTACGGCTGTACATTATAAACTTCTGTGAAGCACTTGGGGCTTCATAGCGCTCACCACACACCTAGATAAGTTCCTTGTGGGGTCTATTTTCCAAAATGGGGTCACTTGTTGGGGATTTCCACTGTTTAGGCGCATCAGGGGCTCTCCAAATGCGACATGACGCCCCAGACCATTCCATCAAAGTCTGCAATCCAAAACGTCACTACTTCCCTTCCGAGCCCCAATGTGTACCCATACAGTAGTTTTCTCCCACATATTGGGTATCAGCGTACTCAGGACAAATTGGGCAACAACTTTTGGGGTCCAATTTCTCCTGTTACCCTTGTGAAAATAAAATATTGGGGGAAAAAATCATTTTTGTAAAAAAAAAAAAAAAAAAAGATTTTTTTATTTTACGGCTGTATGTTATAAGCTTTAGTGAAACACCTGGGGGTTCAAAGTTCTCACCACACATCTAGATAAGTTCCTTGAGATGTCTAGTTTCCAAAATGGTGTCATTTATGGGGTTTCCACTGTTTAGGCAGATCAGGAGCTCTCCAAACACGACATGGCATCCAGCCAATTCTGCGTTGAAAAAGTCAGACGGCGCTCCTTCCCTTCCAAACTCTGCCATGCACCAAACAGTGGTTTACCCCCACATATGGGGTATCAGCGCACTCCAGGACAAATTGCACAATAACTTTTGGAGTCTTGTTACCCTTGGAAAAATAAAAATTGGGGTGAAAAGATCATTTTTTATGGAAAAAAAATATGATTTTTAAATTTTACGGCTCTACTGTTATGATTCGGTAGCTGAGGATGCAGGCAAAAAGGCAATACACCAGAGCAGTTGGAATCTATGAGATTGCAGTACCCTGACTAACCACCACAACTAGAGGCAGCCGTTGGAGCGTTCCTACGTTGGTCCTAGACGCCTCGTCACAGCCTGAGAACTAACTACACCAAAAGATAGAAATAGGAAAGCTATCTGCCCCGGAGCAGAACCCCAAAGATAATAGCAAGCCCCCAAACATGTAATGGCGGTTAGACAAGACGAAATACTGACACAGACAGAAAATAGTATGAGCAAACGTTGGGGCCCAAACTAACTAAATAGAAAAGGATAGGAAGGTACTTACTGCAATCCCAAAAAAAAACCCTGAAAGCACCAACTCTACTAATTTCAAAAACACCTGAGATCACACGACCTCTACCACCTAAATTAGCTCTCTGGTGTAACAAAATCAAAACAGCAGCCACTGAAAAAACTGGAAAAAGCAAAAAGTACAAACATCAGTGGCTGAACTAAACTGAGGGGGGCAAAAGCCCCCTGGGGGACCCAGAAGGCCCCCACAGAAGTGCAGGACAAATGCAAAAATCAAGCACAGAAACAAAAAGAAAGAAAATGTCTTATCTGATAGCAGGAGATGCAGACACGACACAGCAGGCTACAAGGGAAACAGGAATGAAGGATTCAGACCAGAACAATTGATCACCGGCAACCCTGATGGGAAGGTGACTCCCTTATATAAGACAGTCAGTAACACCTGATCCCAGTCCTCACAATCTTCACTGAACAGACCAGTACCGCTTGTAACCACCAGAGGGAGCCTTGCTCAGAACTCATCTCAAGCCCATTCACAACACTCTACGTTATAAACTTGTGTGAAGCACTTGGGGGTTCAAATTGCTCATCAAAAATCTAGATAAGTTCCTTAGGGGGTCTAGTTTCCCAAATGGGGTCATTTGTGGGGGGTTTCCACTGTTTAGGCACATCAGGGGCTCTCCAAATGCAACATGGCATCCAAACTCAATTCCAGCCATTTTGGTTGGAAAAAGTCAAATGGTGCTCTTCCATTCCGAGCTCTGCCGTGCGCCCAAACAGTGGTTCCCCCCCACATATGGGTATCAGCGTACTCAGGACAAATTGTACAACAACTTATGTGGTCCAATTTCTCCTGTTACCCTTGGGAAAATAAAAATTAGTGACTAAAAAGATAATTTTTGTGGGAAAAAAATAGGATTTTTTATTTTCATGCCCGGGCATTATAAACTTGTGTGAAGCACTTGGGGGTTCAAGTGCTCACCAAAGATCTAGATAAGTTCCTTAGGGGGTCTAGTTTCCAAAATGGGGTCACTTGTGGGGGGTTTCCACTGTTTAGGCTCATCTGGGGCACTGCAAACGGAACATGACCCCCATTAACGTCTGCATTCCAAAACGTTACTACTTCCTTTCCAAGCCCTGCCGTGCGCCCAAACAGTTTCCCCCCCCCCCCATATGGGGTATCAGCGTACTCAGGACAAATTGGACAACAACTTTTGGGGTCCAATTTCCTTGGGGAAAATTCAAAAATTTGGCACTAAAAAATCATTTTTATGGAAAATTTTTTTTTTTTTTTCACACCCAGGCTTTATAAACTTTTGTGAAACACTTGAGGGTTTAAAGTGCTCACAACAGATCTGATAAGTACCTTAGGGGGTCTAGTTTCCAAAATGGTGTCACTTGTGGGGGGCTTCCACTGTTTAGGCGCATCAGGGGCTCTCCAAACGCGTCATGGCATCCAATCTAAACTCCAGCCAATTTTTGTTTGAAAAAGTCAAACGTCGCTCCTTCCCTTACGAGCTCTGCCGTGTGCCCAAACAGTAGTTTTCCCCCACATATAGGGTATTGGCATACTCAGGGAAATTGTATAACAACCTTATCTGTCCATTTTCTCCTTTTACCCTTGTGAAAATAAAAAAAAAGTTTGTAAAAGATAATTTTTGTGGCTAAAAAGTAAAATATTCATTTTTTCCTTCCACGTTGCTTTAGTTACTGTGAAGCACTGAAGGGTTAATAAACTTCTTGAATGTGGTTTTGAGTACCTTGAGTGGTGCAGTTTTTAGAATGGTGTCACTTTTGGGTATTTTCTGCCATATAGACCCTCAAATGACTTCAAATGTGAGGTGGTCCCTAAAAAAATGGCTTTGTAATTTTGCTGTAAAAAATGAGAAATCGCTGGTAACTTTTAACCCTTATAACTTCCTAACAAAAAAAAATTTTGGTTCCAAAATGTGCTGATGTAAAGTAGGACATGTGGGAAATGTTATTTCTTAACTATTTTGTGTGATATATTTCTCTGTTTTAAGGGAATAAAAAATTCAAAGTTTGAAAATTGCAAAATTTTAAAAATTTTTCGCCATATTTGCGTTTTTTATCAAAAATAAACGCAAGTTATATCGAAGAAATTTTACCACTAACATGAAGTACAATATGTCATGAGAAAACAAACTAGAATCGCGAAGATCCGTTGAAGCGTTCAGAGTTATAACCTCATAAAGAGACAGTGGTCAAATTGTAAAAATTGGCCCGGTCATTAACGTGCAAACCACCCTTGGGGGTGAAGGGTTAATCATATGCTTTTATCCTTTGAATTCACCTTGTAGTATGCATGTCACTCATAATCTTGGAAAAACCCATTATCCTTTACCTACTTAACTGTGACAGGCATCAATGTCCGTACATCTCTTGCTTAGCTACCACTTTCCCCTATTTTAGGGCACTTTTCTTCATTTTTGGCTCAACCCTCCCCCATTTCATGTCTGTATTTCTCATTTTGGACATTAGTCCCTTTTTTAAAAAAAAATAAAGATTAATACTTTATATTTAATTTTGTCTGACACACTTTTGCTCTTTGGTTTTGTTTCTAATAGTGCATGTGGCGCTTACCCCTGTTGGGGTTACAAATCCCATCCCATCAATATTTTAACCTCTAATATATTGCATCATCATATTACAGTGAAGAGCAAAAGGGTTTCAATGTTTTGAACTTTTGACTTTCAGGCTCCCATATCTCATTATCTACTTCGCTTTGAACTTGACACTGCCATCATTTTTATGGCATCATCTTGGATTATCTCATACTTAAATTTGACTTACAACTATTTTGCATATGATTAGTTATGCAGATTATTGTCATGTCACTGCATTGTTACTGCAGAAAGAAGGATCCAGTGGAATAGAAGGCACCTAAAATTTAATTTTTATTCCGGTAAAAAATAAAAATATAACATGCACAAGAAGTCGGGTGTGAAGCACGTAAAATAGATCAACGCGTTTCAACTAGAAGAGTCTTTGTCAAGATCTAAACAAACAACATACTACAAATGCTATATAGGGTGTGCATTGTTACTGTTTTGCTCCTAAAGATCAAAATTGTAATTTTTATTATTTTAGTAAATCCACCGTTGGCTTTCAGCACTGCTGACCTTCTTGGCGCTCTCAATCGATTCAAACATATGTCGACTGAAATTTAAACTCATTCTCTGCTACCGTTACAAAGTTTGGCGCATACTGGTTGACTCACTCGGTATGTATACATTTTTTTTCAATTCTACCCACAAGAGTTTGATTGGGTTGAGGTCTGGGGACTGTGGGGGCCATTCCAGCACCTCTACTTCATTGTCATTGAACTATTTCTTTGCCAATCTTGACATATACTTCGTATTGTTGTCCTGTTGGAACACTATGGTCGTCCTTTTCATACCCATATACTTGAGTGTACGAAGTAACTAATCTTGTAGGATACTCAGCATTGAGATCACCATTGATCGTGGTCAAGTATCTAATGCTTTGGCTGTGAAACAACAGGATTCTCCACGAACTTGACAATTCCTTCATTTCTCAATCCGATATCCACTTTTTCCCTTGTTTTTTTTCAGACTCATTGGCACCTATCAGAGCCTATCTATTGACCTTTGTTGTCATCGCCCAAATTACCCATTTCAAATCTTTAAATTTCCTCTTTTTGTATGTTTGCAAACTCCAAACGTTTTCTTATGACAATATTGAAGTTGTGGCTTCACCTTTTTTCCGGACCACATTTCAGACTTGTGAATGAGCCTTGTGGGCTTGCATCGGTTGTAACACACT
>JARQOD010000010.1:90151104-90245363 GCA_033576555.1 Oophaga sylvatica
GGCGGTGGAAGGCTGGTAACTCGATTTCTTCTAGCTCTTCCAGGTCTTCTTCCCTGTTTGGTAAATTGGGCATCCTGGACAGCGCATCAGCATTAGTGTTCTGATGCCCCACTCGGTACTTGATGGTAAACTCGTAGTTGGACAGCCGGGCCATCCATCGCTGCTCCAGCGCACCCAGCTTTGCCGTTTTAAAGTGGGTTAGCGGATTATTCTCCGTATAAACGGTAAACTTTGCTGAAGCCAGGTAGTGTTTGAAGTGCTCTGTTACCGCCCAGTCTATGGCGTGGAACTCTAGTTTAAAGGAACTATAGTTGTCGGGGTTCATTTCAGTGGGACGAACCTTCCTGCTGGCATAGGCAATCACTCTCTCTCTGCCTTTCTGCACTTGTGACAGCACTGCTCCAAATCCTATGTTGCTGGTGTCAGTGTAAAGTGTAAATTGTTGGTCATAGTCAGGGTAGGCCAGGACTTCATCTCCCGTGAGAGCCAATTTCAACCGCGTGAAGGATTCTTCTATCCTGTTGTTCCACTCTAACGGAGGACTCTTGTTCTTAGCATTCATGGATTGGCCTTGCAAGGGTGCAGCTATTTTGGTGAAGCTCTTGATGAATCTGCGGTAGCAGCCCATCAACCCAAGGAACTGCTGTACTTCATGAATGGTGTTGGGTCTTTGCCAGTCCCGGATAACGGCAACTTTGTCAAGGTCTGGAGCCACACTTCGGCGCTTACCACATGACCTAGTTACTGTACCTTGGGCTTCAAATGGTGACATTTGGACGGCTTCACTTTCAGGCCAAAGTTGTACAGGGCTTCAAACACCTTGGCCAGGTGCTTCAAGTAGTCTTCATAGGTTTTGGAGAAGATGATGATGTCATCCAGGTACAGCAGAACGGTTTCCAAGTTTTTATGTCCTAGGCAGCATTCCATTAACCGCTGGAATGTCCCCAGTGCACTGCAGAGCCCGAATGGCATGTAGTTGAACTCGCAGAGGCCCATTGGTTTCGTAAATGATGTCTTCTCTCTGTCTGCTTCTGCCACAGGAACCTGCCAATACCCACTGGTGAGATCTAAAGTAGAGAAATAGTTAGCAGATCTCAGTGCAGCTAATGATTTCTTAATTCTGGGTAACGGGTAGGCATCCTTATGTGTAATGCGGTTAATCTTCCTGTAGTCAACACACATTCTCATGGCACCATCTTTCTTTTTAACGAGGACTACTGGAGCTGCCCAGGGGCTACAACTATCTCTGAAAACCCCAGCTTCCTTCATCTCTCGTAACATACCCTTGCAACACTGATAGTGAGCTGGGGCTATAGGTCGGTACCTCTCTTTAATGGGCGGATGATCTCCAGTGGGGATATGGTGTTGGACCCCTTTTGCCTGCCCAAAGTCTAGAGGGTGTTTGCTGAATACCCGTTCATACTCTCAAGCCACCCGATAAACCCCAAGCTTTTGGTGTGAAGGGGTGGAGTCAGTGCCTACGTGTAGCTTCTGACACCAATCCTCCAACTGCCTCTCAGAGCCATTGTCCTCTGCCTGATCGGACAGAAGCAAGGGTTCCACTGCCTCTATTGCACTGTTACTGACAGTGAACAGCTTAGCAAGGGTGGCATACCGGGGTAAATGGACCTCTTTCTCCCCATAATTTAGGATGCATATCGGTACCCTCCCCTTGTGAACATCGACGACCCCTCTGGCTTTCATTATGGTGGGCCTGCTATCAGAGTACACGGGTTCTACCAGGGCCTGGTAATCTTGACCCCTGAGGCCTATTGCTGCCCGACACCAAATTAACATTTCACTCCTAGGTATTGCAATGGGGACAGGATCACTCACTCTGACACTGCTGACTTCTCCACCAGACAGCTCTACCTGTTGTCTCTGCATTTGGGCCCTGATTTCCTTTTGCAGGACACACTGCTCACTGGAACTGGCGGTCTCGGCGACCTGTTGCAACAAAACAATAATTTCTCCAAGACAATTCTCTATTATATTGGTGCCTAAAGTGATTATAGGATGGCATTCTCATTTGTCAATATCAACTATAATCAAACTCGGCGACTGCAATTCTACTCGGTCAACCTTGACCGTCACCTCTTTATAACCCACCTGAGGCAAGGGCTGACCATTGCTGTCAAAGATGTTAAGGTGTTCATCTGGGCTGCGAGTAATGTATGAATCAGCCCAATACCATTTGAAAAGGATATATGGCATTGTAGTCACCTGGGAACCGGTGTCCAATATAGAGTTTATCGGGATGCCATCAAGCACAACGGGCAGGACCGGCCGTCCTCCCACGTACTTGTCTCGCCAGCTTTGTGGGCCTGGTCGGCTTACTCCTGGGGGTTGGCCATCTGCCCCAGGGTTTGCTCATTTAAATTGCAGAATATTGCGATGTGCCCCGCCTTGTTGCAGCGGCGACAGATGGGCTGTCCGTCCTGGTCATAGTGATCGCTGTCTCTCCCTCTGGTTGTTGGGATTCTCTTCCGCCGCTGCCACGGGACTTCACCTGGACTGGAGCCCAGCTGGATTTTCTCCTTTGGGGACACTTGCATGGCCTGCACGGTTTGGGTTAGTGCAGCCACACTTTTGGTCAGCTACTGGACCTGGAGATGTAGGTCTGCAGAGGAGTTATTATCTAGGGTCTGCGCGTCTGCCTCAACGGGGGTCTGGGGAAGGATGCTGCCTCCTGTTGGTATGTAATTGATGGACATGTAGGGGGCGCTGTGCTGCTAGAATTTGGTTCACGCAGCACCCATATGGCCCTATCTTTAAAGTGTGCGAAGTCCAGGTCAGGGTTTTGTAGGCTCATAGTGCGCAGCTGTGTCCTTTGGGTATTGGACAGGAGTCCCTCAATAAACTGCTCCGTTAACACCCTATTCTCGTTCTGCATGCTGTAAAGGTCTACCTGCTTCATGGCCTGTAACGCCTCCTGAAGGTTAACGGCATAGTCCCATATACTGTCCTGCATCCTTTGTTTGCACCCAAAAAATCTCATTTTTATTTCTGCTGCAGTGTGGGTGTCAAAGGTGTCCTTCAGCCTAGCCAAGATTTGCTTGATAGTTCTTTTATCAGTGTCCCGCCAGGACTTTACCTCCCTCTGGGCCACGCCAGTTAATTGGCCAGTGAGGATGCTGACTTTTTGACTCTCAGACAGGGGGTACACTTCAAACAAACTACATAGTCTCTCATTGAAATCGCTCAAGGTGTGCGACTCCCCTGAGTATTGCGGTAACCAGCGTCGGACTGGAGCACCTTGGGCCCACCAGAGAAAATCATTCTTGGTGCCCACTATGTAGCTACATAGAAATAAATACAAGACCACCAATTGTGCGGTAAAATACACTAATATCAGGGTATAATATAAGGTAGTACATGTCTTAATTATGTAGCAGGAGTTGGGGTAGCCTCCCTCATAGATTATAAAGCAGCCCCCTCATAGGGGATAATGCTGCCCCCCTCATAGAGGATAATACTGCCCCCCCTCATAGGGTATAATGCTATATATATAGATAGATATAGATAGATAATAAGATAGATACCATATATACTCGAGTATAAGCCGACCCCCCTAATTTTGCCACAAAAAACTGGGAAAACTTATTGACTCGAGTATAAGCCTAGGGTGGAAAATGAGATTATGCCCCATATGCTGCCCCATGTATTATGCCCCACAAAATGCTCCATAGATTGTGCCCCATATGCTGCCCATGTATTATGCCCCCATAGATGCTCCATAGATTGTGCCCCCATAGATGCTCCATAGATTATGCCCCCAAAAATGCTCCATAGATTATGCCCCCATAGATGCTCCTTAGATTATGCCCCCATAGAAGCTCCATAGATTATGCCCCCATAGATGCTCCATAGATTATGCCCCATAGATGCTCCATAGATTATACCCCCATAGATTATGCCCCCATAGATTATGCCCCCATAGATGCTCCACAGATTATGCCCCCATAGATTATGCCCCCATAGATGCTCCACAGATTATCCCCCCATAGATTATGCCCCATAAATGCTCCACAGATTATGCCCCCATAGATTATGCCCCCATAAATGTCCACAGATTATGCCCCCATAAATGCTCCATAGATGCTGCATTTTATAGGCCCCTTTATGCTGCCGCAACTGTTGCTGCTGCAAAAAAAAAAAAGACATACTCCCCTCTCGTCGCTGGGGGCCAGGTGCTGGTGTCCTGAGCAGGCGGGGACACCGGCGCGCTATGGGGGACAGGTGCCGGTGTCACCGCTGGCTCAGGGCCCCAGCACCTGAGAGATTTACCTGTCACCCGCTCCATCGCTGAGCGCTGCTGTCTTCGGGTCCTCCGGCAGTGAATGCTCAGGCAGAGGGAGCGGTGCACACTAATGACGTCATCGCGCCCTCTGCCTGAACATCGCAGCAAGAGGACCCGAGGACAGTGGCGCTCAGCGGTTGGGGCGGGTGACAGGTAAGTAATGATATTCACTGCTGAAGCAGTGAATATTCATTTCTCTTTAGCAGCGGGGACAGGGGCTCCTGCTGTCACGCTGTCTAATGATATGTATACAATGTCAGTAAACTATTAATACAGGAACAACACTCTATACAACAACTAGTATAGCAACATCAGCATGTAAGTATAGAATAGATTTACCTGACACGATATCTGCTGAACTCAGGGTTAATCTTGAGGACTTGATGAGCTGAAACAGGAAAGAGGTGGACCGGGATCTAACCTGACCCTAAACTGGGGTCCTAACTAATCCCTCACCTTGGAGGTACTGATAATGGTTCAGAGGTCCAAGTCTCCAACCTAACCCTGTCTCCTATCAGACCCTGAACCCTGTAATCAGTCCTAAGAAGGATCCTGACTACCACCAAAGGGATATGGGCTGATCTCAGCTAAATACACAGATTAGACATATAAGACAGACAGGATAACACTCGCTTGCATACACACTCAAACACCAAAGGAACATAAATGGTCTGGGAAATAAACTCTAACCAAGTTGAGCTTAGAACAACTAAGGAGCTCACAACTAAAGTCTATACAGATTCATTCCTATCTGTGGTCTGCATGAAGGTTTCACTGGCAACTCCCCAAGCAGACAACCAGGAATTTAAAGGAAACCAATCAACAAATAATCAATTGCAGCCGGGAGAAACTGCACCCAGTCCCAGCACCGAGCACAGACAGAATTAACTCCCTAGCTGCCAAACACAAAGAAACAGCAGCTCAGCTGTGAGAAGTCAAAATGTGCAACCGCGACGATCTTCGTGGCAATGCACACATGACACCTGCCTCCTGTCACCCGCTGCTGCTCCGCTGGCACGGGGCTCCCATGGCAGCTGCGTGGTGTGCCGCTATTAGCGACACGCCACCGGCTGGGGGCCCCTGGAGCAGCAGGGGCCCTAGGCAACTGGCCCCTGTATGCCAGCAGGTGAATCCTCCGGTTCTCTGGTGGGCCAGTCCGACCCTGGCGGTAACCAGGCTTCTCCTGGTATGTACGGCATTGATAGTGGCATTATGGGGGCTGCGGCTGCGGCCGCTGCTGGATCTCCACCCAGGTTGGACATTTTCTCCCCCCCTCAGTGAACCTCAGCCAGGCTCTGGGTATCATTACCATAGTAAACGGCTGTTCCGCAGGTGGGATGGATTGAACTCCTTCCGGTTTCAGAGTCAAGGCTTGCTGCTTTTCGGCCGCTGACGACAGAGTGCGTCCAGAGCTTCACTTCGCGCTCTCCTTTCTTTTTAGGTTCCGCCCATGAAGGAACGGCCCTCTGCTTCCGCGCGCCGTGTGACGCAGTAATGGCGGCTGTTTTATAGTTCAATAATGTCTATGGCACACAGTACCTGGCAATACCGGGCTACGGAATCCTGTTCATGACGCCAAGTTGGAGCGCCCCATCAGGGACATGGGGTACTCGGTCCCGGGCCGGGCAGTTCTTAAAGGGGAAGTCACAGCAGCAGTGACCCGGTCCGTGGCCCTGGGCGTCCAATAAAATGTCAAAGATGATGATGGGAATAGTTTATAGGGAAATTAGTTCGTGACGCCACCCGTGGTGTTCGGCTATATATGGCCGACGCTGCGGTTCAGGTCCACTGGAGAGAATGGTGACGCAGCAGAGATGTTACTGCTCTCCAAGGGTAGAGTTAGGCCCCAGGGCAGATGTAACCGGGTGTTCAGGTGGTGGTGAGCGTTGGGGTGCAGAGAATAAGCAAGGAACACAGAAGAGTGCAGTTTTCTTTACCTTTTACTTCTTGGTAGATGAAAATGTAGTCCGGGGCACTAGTTACAGATGTTAGAAGGAGTCCGGCTAGCCTGGAAGCATTCAAGGGGATCCACCCTGCTAGGTGGGATTGGAGGCCTTCCTGCTGCGCTCTTGTTCGAGTCCCTGCTGCTTGTAGCTACGCTGCGACTCTCTCCTGCGTGTTGGCTTTGACCTGTATGGCAGACAGTGCGAGCCTATCACAAGCACTGCCCGTTCACTGGCAGCCCTGGGCTCTTGGTCTGCTGCGGTGCCTCCAGGTCTTCAGTGTGCCCAGGTAGCTTGCAGTCCCCTGCCCTCCAGATTGGGCTGTCAGGGCGTGCAGCACCCACACAGCCAAGGACTCTGGCGTCCTTTTCCTCAGCGCTCCACTCCGGAATCAGCTCTGTTGCAACTGTAATTCCCCAGAGCCTTTGTCTCCGCTCCTCTCTCTTCCCTCTCCTCAGACTAACTGCCTTACCTCCTCCTCCTGACCAAAAAGAGCAGCTCCCCTACAGTCGGGTTCAGAGCTCCCCCTGCTGGCCTGGAGCAGGAATTGTGTTGCATGCTGTCTATTACCTGGCATGGGGACCTTTTCCTACTTCCAGGCATGACATCACCACCCTGTAGAGAGGCAATGTCACCGTTGCAACCGGACTCTGGGATGCCACAGAAACACCAGGTAGCACAAACATTGACTGCCATTGGGAACTGGCTCTCAGGGGTTTATATAGTGAACAGTCCCACCCAGTACTGACAGCAGGAAGAAACCCAAATTAAAAGATTAACCCCATTGCTTCTGGACTGGGCAGAGCCACAAGTCCCAGAAATGAAATAGGATTAATGTTGTGAAGTATCACCTGGAACAAAAGTACGGCTCCAACTAGAGGCAGAAGCAGAAACGGGCATAGTTTCAATCGAACATTGTGCACTGTGCTCACACTGCCAGATAATCTGCTGGGTAGATGAGTTCAAGAATAAAACCCAATAAGTGAGACTAATTATTTTGAATTCATGAATTATTAAAATTATTGTACAAACATGTCCATTGATAATGTGCAAAGGAAATTTAATTGAATTAGTGGAGCGAAAATATGTACTCATTCCAATGCTCCAACTGCTGCTGAATTATTTATAGCTTTGGAACACGACCATTCCTATTTAGAATTTCCACTCCTCCTTTTTTCCGGTCTAATCATTGTACGAGTGAGCAATCTCCATTTACGTTACATAATCTTCGAAAGTTGAATGAGAATATTTTTTTCACTGCCATAAATGATTTCACTATGAATGAGCATTTTTGGATACTTCGTTCAGTCACCCAATCCATGCACATTTCACAATCGTCGTCAATGATAGGTCATTAGCTTTTAAATCTTACGGAATTTCGATCACTGGAAATGCAGTTTAATTGCATTATGACCCACAAAAAACTTTGACCTGCTAAAAACAAGTTGCCAAAAATCCGACTGGTTCTTGATTTGCGTGACTTGCTTGTCGTGGTCACAGAACTCTGTGACCCCATTTACCTTTATTATGTCGTGATGTAGCACTGGTATCAAGCGATATATTTGGTTGTTTCAGGGCCGGCGTCAGCACCCGGTGTACCCGGGCAAGTGCCGGGGCCCTGAGCAGGCGGGGGGCCCACTCGCCGTCGGGCACCTTGACGTCGTCCCCCCCCTTACTCAGGACCCCAGCAGCAGCCGGAACAATACTTACCTCTCCCCGTGCCTCCTCAGCTCCGGGATCCAGGGTGCGCCGGCTGTGGCAGAGAGTAAGCGACGGCGCCGGTGATGCTGCGGCCTGGACTGCCTGCGGTTCGGACGCCGGACAGGTGAGATGTGGTGTGTGTGTCAGTGTGTGTGTATGTGTGTGTCTGCCTGCATTTGTGTATGTGAGAGAGTGCTGCGGTGTTGTATGTGTGATGGTGGTGGGGGGAGGCAGTGATGGTGGTGACGAGGCAATGATGATGATGATGATGGGGAGGCGATGATGATGGGGAGGCAATGATGTTGATGATAGGGAGGCAATGATGATGGGGAGGCAATGATGATGATGATGAGAAGGCAATGATGATGATAATGGGGAGTCTTTCCACAGCGCCCTTTCCTGAGCCATAACTGTGCATTACGCAGCACAGTGCAGAGGAGAGCTCCATATTTTGTATGGAGCATTATATGGGGACCAGTATCCTGTATGGAGCATTATTTGGGGTCCAATATTCTTTATGGAGCATTATATTTGGCCCATAATACTGTATGGATGACTATGTGGTGCCCATAATATTGTATGGAGGACTGTACTGTCCAGTCTGTACTGTGCGCTGTGAGGATTTGGCGGTTTCTGAGCTATTGTAGAATTTACAATAGATATCACTCATGTAGTGGAAGAAGTGAAGTGTTTGGCATTGTACTATACCCATATTTCTCTGCAGTATCTGTGCATCATGAATCATGGTCTGTGTTAAAGGGGCCCACTGAGACTCTTTCGCCCCGGGCCCATAAAAACCTGGAGCCGGCCCTGGGTTGTTTGACCTGTGTCACTTCAAAAGTCGCCGTGTAGCCCCAGACAAATCGGGAAAATATAGGCATCTGATTGCCATATGGTGAGGCTACAAAAATCTACATGTAGTTCAAGCCTTATTCTGCCATCACTGAATTGATAAGGTCTGTTTGGGATAGAAGCGCACAATTGGTGAATACCACAAAAGAAATGAGAGAGGGTGAGAGTGATGGTAGTGCTCACCTGGGATGGTTGGGTATGGACACAACACCTATAAGAGCCTTAGAATTTGTGGATGCAACCTCATGGCTGGAGAATAAATTCTTTCAGAGAGCAATTCACTCTGGTGGAGAGATTACTGTACCTTGGCTGCACTTCAGGAAATGAAGACTCCTCCATGTTATGAAATTACAATTTTGTTACACCAACGCGTTTCGGCATCTAACTGGCACCTTTTTCAAGGAAAAACAAATGTAATTGCCATAAGGTGAAATTATAAAAGACTAAATGTAGTTTGAGCGTTATTCTGCTATCCTCACTGGATCGATGACGGCCTTATGTAAATCAATGTAATAACAATCGAAAAACAGATAAAAGACATGGTAAAGGATTAATGACCTTGAACTTACCTTAGATGTTTCTACAGCTAAGACTATTTAGAAATGAGGGGGCAACTTCCTCCTCCTCTTCCTTCAACTTTTGCATCTCTCCAGGACATTAGTTTTTTGGGATTTGAGTATTACAGATACTTGTTTATGTTGAATTTATTTAGTAACGGAAAGTTGAGATCAGAACTCCCGAGGCTTTCCGAGGAGATGTACACAGTCACACACATGCAATTCCTTAATAAACACTACATAGAAGCACACACTTGTGCAGAACAGATAGACACACGCAATCTTGGCACATCAGAGAGTGTGACATCTGGGAGCGGATAGAGAGATCTGCATCTGGCAAAGCTTTCTATCCGTTCCCAGATGTCACTGTGGGGCCACTTCCTTCTTACTATGATGTGAGGGGCTCCTATCCCATCAAATTCATCAGCAGCAGAGCAGAGAGGGAGAAAGTGAGTCAAAGGAGGGAGAGCTTTAGACAGGGGAGGATGGAGAGTTTTTCGGAGGTGCTAGTTCAGAATGGGTCACAGCTAAGGACACAGCACTAGGAGAAAAGTAGGGAAGGAGAATACAAACATTGAATAAAGATAGAAGGAAAGACAGAGAGGGGACGAGAAAGGGACAGAGGAAGGCCATAGATGATCAGAGGACCAGACGGGTAGTGGACGTCAATGTAGCTGGGGCAATAGTCAGATAGTCTGTAGGTTCATTGAGCGAATGGAAGACGTTTTTACTTGATGTAAAGGTGACAGAGACACAATAGAGAGGAGAGACAGAGCGAGATCCACTCACTATTGGTCACTGCCGGATTTGGGGCTGGTTCGAGAGCTCATCATGATCCCATTTTGGATGAGGGTGTCCTGCATACTCCTCCTAACTGCTGGAAAAGAAGGGAGAATTTACAATGGGAGGAAGAAGCCGCCAGCACTGACAGCACAGAGGTACATTAACACTGCAACCCTGACTCAGAAACTCAGATTCTGGGACATGTAACTTTGGACATGCGCAGTTTCGGGGGACTGCGATACGTGAGGATGGGGCTTTCCTCTCATGCTCTACACCATAGAGATGCAAATTTTAACTTGACATTTAACTCATTGCTTGCCATGGAAAATATCAAGTTAACGTTTGCTTCTAATACCTCTGTGTTAAACAACATTGACACATTTTGAAATCACTGTATCATCCATAATACTGTAATACTCTGGATTTCTGGCAGGAAGCCTACACTTGTTATGGGACCTGCTCACATGTAGCGTTCTGCAACAGGGAGGTATTTGTTTCACTGGGGCAGCCGCATTATGGGGGCACTGTTGCTGGAGTCACTATAGGAGACTGTGTTTCCACTATTACTAGGAGTATTGTGGGTGTCACTGTTATAAGACATTCTAGCTGACTACACTAATATTGGGGTACTGTGGCTGGCACTGTTATAAGGCACTCTAGCTGACACTATTATTGGGGTACCGTGGCTGGCACTGTTATAAGGTGCTGTAGCTGACACTATTATAGGGGCACTGTGGGTGGAATTGTTATAAGCCACTATAGCTGACACTGTTATTGGGGCACTGTGGGTGGCACTGTTATAAAGCACTCTAGCTGACACTATTGTGGATGCACTATTATAAGGCACTCTAGCTGATGTTATTATGAGGGTACTGTGGCTGGCACTGTTATAAAACAATCTAGCTGACACTGTTATTGGGGCACTGTGGGTGGCACTCATGCAACATTCTAGCTGACACTATTATGGGGCACTGTGGTTGGCACTATTATAAGGCACACTAGCTGACATTATAATGGGGCACAGTGGCTGGCACTGTTATAAGCACTTCAGCTGACACTATTATGGGGGCATGGTGGGAGTCATTGTTAAAAGAAAGTATAGCTGATACTGTTATGGGACAGTGTTATAAGGCACTCTAGCTGACCCTAATATGACAACACTATTATAACGCACGCTAGGTAACACTATTATGGGGTTAATGTGGCTGAAACTGTTTTAAGCCACTGGCTGAAACTATTATGGGGGCACTGTGGCTGAAACTGTTATAAGGCACTCTAGCTGACATTATTATGGAGTTACTATGGTTGGTATTATTACAAAGCACTCTAGCTGACACCAGCTTCCCGACACCAGCAGCGCTCTTGCAGCCCCACATACTGCCACCACCATGTTTCACTGTAGGCACCATGTATTTAGAAAAATGAATTTTGAAAAATGCTTGGTGCCTACAGTGAAACATGGTGGTGGCAGTGTTCTTATGTGGGTCTGGAAGAGCGCTGCTGGTGTCAGGAAGCTACATTTCATTGATGGTATCATAAATTCACAGATGTACTGCTCTATATTGAAAGAGAAGATGCTGCCATCACTCAATGCCCTTGGTAGATATGCACTTTCCCAACATGACAATGATCCAAAACACACATCTGTTGCATTTCTGAAGAAGAACAGAGTGAAAGTGATTCAGTGGCCAAATGCCTCCTGATATGAACTCAACTGAACACCTCTGGGGAATTCTGAAGAGACAAGTTGCCATCACTCCGCATCCAGGCTCTAACAGAGATACTTATTGAAGTATGGAAAAAGATAGATGTTGCAATATGTTACCAATTTGTTCATTTCATGCCTAGAAGACTTGGTGTCGTTCTTATAAATCATGGAGGTCATACAAAATACCAGTAGTATTTTTTGATGTGGGGTGTGCTCATTTTTACATCAACTAATTGGAGTAAAACTGAAGATTTTGTAATGAAAGTTATATTATTAACCTTACTTTCATGTTATGGATAAAAAATGTTCTATGAAACTTGGTCCTTGGTTCATATCCTACCAAGGAGAACATCTGCAAGGAGTCTGTATATTCTCCCTGTGTTTCTGTGGGTTTCTTCTCACATACCAATAGGGAGTTTAGATTGTGAGCTCCAATGGGGACAGCGATGAAACTGTATGTAAAGTGCTGTAGAATATGATGGCACTATTAAGCAAAGAATAATATTGTCAAAATTATGAAAATTGTTCTTTTGTTCAATGTGATTTTGATTAAAGGGAACCTGTCAGCAGGATTGTGCTCAGTAACCTACAGACATTGTCAGGTCAGCGCCGTTATACTGATTACAATTATACTTTGGTTGATGAAATCCGTCTTGTGGTTGTAGTTAAATCTTTATTTTCAGTGTTAATGATATGCTCGTGCTCCGGCGCGGCCTGTGGGGGGGGTCTTCATGTGGTGCTCTGCTTATGTATTCATCTGTATGGCTTCTGACAGGTCACTGATCCCTCACTGACCTGCCCCCTATTTCACATAATGAATATTATATATATTTTTAAAAAATCCCCTTCTGCAGGCAGGTGACGGCGGTGGTGCCTGCGCTGCAGCATGATCGCATCTATATTGTGATTTAATTATTTTTTTGAATGATATACATTAATTCATTAAAAAAAAATCAATCTGAAAATGGCAATGCCTGCAGTAGCAGCTATCGGTGACCCAAGGCGCCATCTTGCTAGAGAAAAAAATGCCTACTCCAAGATGCCTCCAAAATTGTCTCCTCCGGATCGCTGATAGTAGACGTGTCGCCGGTGCCATCTTAGTGGAGACAATTTTTTTTTTCTCTAGCAAGATGGCGCCGCCTTCGCCTGTGCAGTAGGAACTATCAAGCGATCCGGAGGAGCCAATTTTGGAGGCATCTTGGAGGAGGCATTTTTTTTTTCTGTAGCAAGATGGCGCTGCAACAGCTAACAGCACCTATAACTGCTACGCGCCATTTCAGACTTTTTTTAATGAATTAATGTATACCATAAAAAACTAAATACACATTATAGATGCGATCATGGTGCAATGCAGGCACCGCCGCCGTCGCCTGCCTGCAGAAGATGATTTTTTTTTTTAATACATGTAATATTCATTATGTAAACTATGGGCAGGTCAGTGAGGGATCAGTGACCTGTCAGCAGTCTTCAGTATGAGCATCACATAAAGCCCCCCACACAGGCCGCCACAGGGCATGAGCATGTCATTAACTAAAAATTGAAAATAAAGATTAACCCCTTCATGACCCAGCCTATTTTGACCTAAATGACCTGGCCATTTTTTGCAATTCTGACCAGTGTCCCTTTATGAGGTAATAACTCAGGAACACTTCAACAGATCATAGCGATTCTGAGACTGTTTTTTCGTGACATATTGGGCTTCATGTTAGTGGTAAATTTAGGTCGATAATTTTTGCGTTTATTTGTGAAAAAAATGGAACTTTGGCCAAAATTTTGAAAATTTCGCAATTTTCAAATTTTGAATTTTTATTCTGTTAAACCAGAGAGTTATGTGACACAAAATAGTTAATAAATAACATTTCCCACATGTCTACTTTACATCAGCACAATTTTGGGAACAACATTTTTTTTGTTAGGAAGTTATAAGGGTTAAAAGTTGACCAGCGATTTCTCATTTTTACAGCAAAATTTACAAAAACATTTTTTTTAGGGACCACCTCACATTTGAAGTCACTTTGAGGGGTCTATATGGCAAAAATACCCAAAAGTGACACCATTATAAAAACTGCACCCCTCAAGCTACTCAAAACTACATTCAAGAAGATTATTAACCCTTCAGGTGCTTCACAGGAACTAAAGCAGCGTGGAAGGAAAAAATGGACATTTTAATTTTTCCAACAAAATTTTTCTTTTAGCATCAATTTTTTCATTTTTGCATGGGCAACAGGATAAAATGGACCATAAAATTTGTTGGGCAATTTCTCCTGAGTACACCGATACCTCATATGTGGTAATAAACCACTGTTTGGGCGCACGGCAGGGCTCAGAAGGGAAGGAGCGCCATTTGACTTTTTGAATGGAAAATATGCTGGAATATTTAGCGGTTGCCATGTCACATTTGTAGAGTCCCTGTGTGCCTAAACATTGGAGCTCCCCCACAAGTGACCCCATTTTGGAAACTAGACCCCCCAAGGAACTTATCTAGATGCAGAGTGAGCACTTTGAACCCCAGGTGCTTCACAAATTGATCCGTAAAAAAAAGAAAGTACTTTTTTTTTCACAAAAATTTTCTGTTAGCCTCAGTTTTTTCATTTTCACCTGGGCAACAGGATAAAATGGATCCTAAAATTTGTTGGGCAATTTCTCCTGAGTACACCGATACCTCATATGTGGTCATAAACCACTGTTTGGGCGCACGGCAGGGCTCAGAAGGGAAGGAGCGCCATTTGACTTTTTGAATGGAAAATATGCTGGAATATTTAGCGGTTGCCATGTCGCATTTGGAGAGTTCCTGTGTGCCTAAACATTGGAGCTCCCCCACAAGTGACCCCATTTTGGAAACTAGACCCCCAAGGAACTTATCTAGATGCAGAGTGAGCACTTTGAACCCCCAGGTGCTTCACAAATTGATCCGTAAAAAAAGAAAGTACTTTTTTTTTTCACAAAAATTTTCTTTTAGCCTCAGTTTTTTCATTTTCACATGGGCAACAGGATAAAATGGATCCTAAAATTTGTTGGGCAATTTCTCCTGAGTACACTGATACCTCATATGTGGTCTTAAACCACTGTTTGGGCGCACGGCAGGGCTCAGAAGGGAAGGAGCGCCATTTGACTTTTTGAATGGAAAATTAGCTCCAGTCGTTAGCGGACACCATGTCATGTTTGGAGAGCCCCTGTATGCCTAAACTTTGGAGCTCCCCCACAAATGACCCCATTTTGGAAACTAGACCCCCTAAGAAACTTATGCAGATGCACAGTGAGCACTTTGAACCCCCAGGTGCTTCACAAAAGTTTATAACGCAGAGCCGTGAAAATAAAAAATCATTTTTTTTTCTCAAAAAATGATTATTTAGCCCCCTATTTTTTATTTTCACAATGGTTACAGGAGAAATTGGACCCCAAAAGTTGTTGTCTAATTTGTCCTAAGTACGCTAGTACCTCACATGTGGGGGAGAACCACTGTTTGGGCACACGTCAGGGCTTGGAAGGGATGTAGTGACGCTTTGAAATGCCGACTTGATGGAATGGTCTGCGGGCGGGCAGAGCTCCTGATATGCCTAAACAGTAGAAACCCCCACAAGTGACCACATTTTGTAAACTAGACCCCTCAAGGAACTTAACTAGATGTGTGGTGAGCACCTTGAACCCCCACGTGCTTCACAGAAGTTTGTAATGCAGAGCCGTGAAAATAAAAAATCATTTTTTTCCTCAAAAACTGATTTTTTTAACCCGCAATTTTTTATTTTCACAAGGGTAACAGGAGAAATTGGACCACAAAAGTTGTTGTACAGTTTGTCCTGAGTACACTGGTACCCCATATGTGGGGGGTAACCACTGTTTTGGCGCATGGGAGAGCACAGAAGGGAAGGAGCGCCATTTTGGAATGCAGACTTGATGGAATGTTCTGTGGGCGTCATGTTGCGTTTGCAGAGCCCCTGATGTGCCTAAACAGTAGAAACCCCCACAAGTGACCCCATTTTGGAAACTAGACCACCCAAGGAGCTTATCTAGATGTGTAGTGAGCACTTTGAACCCCCAAGAGCTACACAGAAGTTTATAACGCCGGGCCATGAAAATAAAAAAATCATATTTTTTCCACAAACATGATGTTTTAGTCCCCAATTTTTTTATTTTCTCAAGGGTAACAGGAGAAATTAGACCTCAAAAGTTGTTTCCAATTTGTCCTGAGTACGCTGATATCCCATATGTGGGAGAAAACTACTGTATGGGTACACTTCGGGGCTCGGAGGGAAGTTGTGACGTTTTGAAATGCCACTTGATGGAATGGTCTGCGGGCGTCATGTTACATTTGCAGAGTCCCTGATGTGCCTAAACAGTATAAACTCCCACAAGTGACCCCATTTTGGAAACTAGACCCCGCAAGGAACTTATCTAGATGTGTGATGAGCACTTTGAACCCCCAAGTTCTTCACAGAAGTTTATAACGCAGAGCCGTGAAAATAAAAAATCATTTTTTTTTCACAAAAATAACTTTTTTAGTCCCCAATTTTTTTTCCCAACAGTAACAGGAGAAATTAGACCCCCAAAGTTGTTGTGCAATTTTTCCCGAGTACGCTGATACCCCATATGTGGGGGTAAACCACTGTTTGGGCACACGTCGGGGCTTGGAATAAAGGAAGCACTGTTTGACTTTTTGAACGCAAAATTTGCAGGAATCAATGGTGGCGCCATGTCGCGTATGGAGACCCCTGATGTACCTAAATAGTGGAAACCCCTCAATTCTAACTCCAACCCTAACCCCAACACACCCCTAACCCCAACCCTAACCCCTACACACCCCTAACCCTAATACAAACCCTAACCATAACCCTAACCCCAACACACCCCTAACCCCAATCCCAACTCTAACCATAAACCTAACCACAAGCCTAACCCTAATCCCAACCCTAACCCCAAAACACCCCTAACGCTTATCCTAACTCTAACTCTAACCACAAACCTAACCCTAATCCCAACCCTAACCCTAAATCCAACCCTAACCCTAATTCCAACCCTTACCCTAGTTCTAACCCTAACCCTAGTTCTAACCCTAAGGCTGGGTTCATATTGCGTTTTACCAGCCCGTTCAACACGTAGCGTTGACGGGCTGGTAACGGTATAGCATAACGCGATCGCGTTATGCTATACCCGCTAGTGCAGAGGAATCAGCGATGATTCATCTGTGCTAGCGGTGACGGAGCCCAGACGCTGCAGCCCGCGTCCAAGGCTCCGTCACTGAATGACGACACGTCGCAAACGCATGCCGCTTCATGGCATGCGTTGCGATGCGCACACAAATGGGGTGAATGGCAGCGTTAACGGACTGCGTTACACCGCGTTATACCGCGGTGAAACGCAGTCCATCTAACGGACTGCCATAATGCAATATGAACCCAGCCTGACCCTAAAGCCCCGTGCACACGTTGCGGATTCACTTGCGGATTTTTCTAAAATCCGCAGGTAAAACGACCTGCCTTTTACCTGCGTATTTAGCGCGGATTTGCTGCGGTTTTTCTCTGCGGTTGTACGCCTATAATGGAATAGGTGTAAAATCGCTGCGGAATCCGCACAAAGAATTGACATGCTGCGGATTTAAAACCCCAGCAAATCTGCGCTGAAAAATCTGCAGCATGTGCACAGCGGTTTTTTTTACCATTTATTTGCATTGTACTGTACATGGTTTCTGGATCTGCTGTGGATCCGCAGCGCCAAATCCGCTGCGGATCAGCAGCGAAATCCGCTGCGGATCAGCAGCGAAATCAGCAGCGAATCAGCAGCGAAATCAGCAGCGGATCAGCAGCGAAATCAGCTGCGGATCAGCAGCGAAATCAGCTGCGGATCAGCAGCGAAATCAGCTGCGGATCAGCAGCGAAATCCGCTGCGGATCAGCAGCGAAATCCGCTGCGGATCAGCAGCGAAATCAGCTGCGGATCGCGACCGCAAAATCCGCAACGTGTGCACAGGGCCTAATAGGAAAAAAAAAAAAATTCTTTATTATTTGTCCCTATCTATGACAGGGGGGGTTAACTTACTTTTTTTATTTTGATCACTGTGACAGTTTATCACAGTGATCAAAATAAATTTTTTGACCTGCAGGGCGCACTGCGCATGCGCCGGCCGGCGGGCGCACTGCGCATGCGCCCGCCATTTTCCAAGATGGCGGCGCCCATGAAGAATCCCGGGCAGCCGCCGGGAAGGATCCAGGGACATCGGTGGACTGGGAGAGGTGAGTATGGGGGTCGGAAGTGAGGGGGGGGGGATCGGAAGGTGGGGGCAGCGGAGGCCAGGACGAGGGGAGCTTTTAGTGACGGCGGTGACCGACCGCTGCCATCTTTCGGTTAAATTAAATTGGTGAAATATTACAAATTGCTCTGATTGGCTGTTTCACTTTTAACAGCCAATCAGAGCGATCGTGGCCACGGGGGGGTTAAGCCAACCCCCTGTGGTGAAGCACAAAGGGTCCTGTGCCGGCGGGTAGGGTGACCTTTCAGTGACCCCGGTCACCCGACCCGCAGGAACGCGATCCTTTCATGACGCCACATAGGCGTCATGGGTCGGATTGGCACTGACTTTCATGACGCCTACGTGGCGTCACAGGTCGGGAAGGGGTTAAACAACAACCACAAGACGGCTTTCATCACCAGGTATTACTGTAATCAGTATAATGGCGCCAACCTGACACTGTCTGTAGGTTACTGTGCACAATCCTGCTGACAGGTTCCCTTTAAAATCTTATTTTTCAAAGGGGGTTCCCTCATTTAAGCTGAGCCTTTATATATATTATATATATATATATATATATATTATATATATATTATATATATATATTTTAATTTATTTATTTTTTTACCTGCGTTTTATCTTTACCTTGCAGAATGAGTTCTGGACCTCATGTGTGTTTCTCAGGTATGGGAAATGGATGTTGTCCAGGTTGGACTGTTTCTCCAGGCACCGGACTATGCCTTCAGCGTAAGTCTCCTGCAATCTGTTAATTATTGGCTTATGAATGAATTTTAGAAGTGCCATCTAACATTTTTTTCTTAGTTTTGTTAACACTTTAAATCATATATATCAGTTATAAATAATAGTAGAACACGTGAAACATATTCAACTGCTACTTGGGGAAACTTTTTAGAAACCTTCTCAGTCTTGCAAGCATAAATTCATTAGTTATAGTTATAGAGATATATTAGATTATAATTGGTATTAATAGTATTTAGAGTTTTCAATATACTTTTGTGTATCTTAAAATAAACTTCACTATACTTATGTGGAGATTTTTGTGGGAACATAGTTAAACTGTCCAAAATAAAACAAGGCCTAAAACTGGCCAAAATGATTCAGGTTTGTATGGGTTATTATTATTTATTACAATTTTTTTAGAGCACCATTGATTCCATGGTGCTGTACATGAGAGGGGTTTACATACAAAACACAAATATAAATTACAGTGAATAAACTAGCAATGACGGACTGGTATAGAGGGGAGAGGACCCTGCCCTTGCTGGTTTTCATTCTACTGGATAATAGAGAAGGAGGCAGTAGATTGGGGGGAGGGGAATTGCGGCAGCTTTGGTTGCCGGTGGTGGTGAGCTAGCAAGGGATTATTGCAGGCTGTAGTTAGGTTGCATCAGGATTACTGCAGGCTGCAGAGGTGCGAGAGTGTTAGCAGGAAGGCCACAGTGAGGAATATTGGAGTAGTAAAGGTGGGAGATGATGAGGTCATACAATAACATTTTAGTAGATTCATGGTTGAGGAAAGGATGGATTCTGGAAATATTTTTGAGTTGTAGATGACAAGAGGTGGAAAGAGTTTGGATGTGTGGTTTGAAGGACAGGGCAGAGTCGAGGGTTACTCCGAGGCAGTGGACTTGCAGTACAGGGGAAAGTGTGATATCATTTATTGTAATAGATTAGGTAGGTGAGTTAGGTGAGATGGAGGAAAGATGATGAGTTCAGTTTTCTCCGCATTGATCTTTAGAAGGTGTGATGAGAAGAAGAAGAAGAAGATATGGCTAATAGATACTCTGGGATTCTGGACAACAAAGAGGTGATGTCTGGGTCAGAGAGGTAGATCTGAGTATTGTCAGTGTATAGATGGTACTGGAAGCCAAGGTACTTTATAAGTTGTCCCAGGCCAAAGGTATAGATTGAGAAGAGTTGGGGTCCCAGAACAGAGCTTTGAGGTATACCAACAGAGAGAGGGTGTGATGAGGAGGTAGTAAGGGAGTGGGAACTCTAAATGTGTAGTTGGAGGGGTATGAGAAAATTAAGGAGAGGGCAAGGACTTTGATGCCAAGGAAAGAGAGGATTTGTAGTAGGAGGGAGTGAGCGACAGGTCTAGAAGGAGTAGTATAGATAATTGTCTGTTAGCTTTGGTTGTAAGTCCTTAGTAATTTTGATCAGGGCAATTTCGGTGGAATCGTGGGGACGGAATCCAGATTGTAGGTGGTCAAAAAGTGATTTAGATGAGAGATGGGAGGAAAGTTCACCATGGACACCATGGACATGCTCTGTTCGAGGTGTTTGGAGGCGAACAAGAGCATTGATATGGAGCGATAGCTGGACATGGAGGTCGGGTTGAGGGATGGCTTTTTCAGGATAGGTGTGATTGTGGCATGTTTGAAAGCAAGGTACCAGAAGTTAGCAGTAGGTTGAAAAGATGGGTTAGAGCCAGGATAAGCATGGTAGTGAGGTTGGGGGGGAGGTAGTGGGATAGGATGTGAAGGGATCACGGGCACAACTGGTGAGGAGCGATTTGGAGAGGAGATGAGTGAGCTCTCCTTCTTCAGTGATGGTGGAGAGGAAGGTTATAGGAAAGGGGCAGTGGTGTTTTATTTATAGGGGTTGTGGTGGATTAGAAGTACAGACTTGCCTTACGTGTTGGACCTTCTTTTTCAAATGTGCAGCAAAGTCTTGTGTAGAGTTGAGGGAGGTAGGAGGGAGCAGTGGAGGAGGGCAGAGGAGGGAGTTAAAAGTGTTGAATACCTGCTTGGGGTTGTGGGATAAAGAAGGTACCAGGGTTATGAAATAGACCTATTTAGTAGACGTGAGGGCTGATTTGAATGTGAATGTTTCTGTTTTGAATGCAGTGAAGTGTTCTGGCGAGTGTGTTTTCTTCCAGCACCACTCCGCAACCCTGGACCCTAGCAAAGCTTTTTAATATTGTACTATTGTACCAGGGTTGTTAATTGATTCGTTGCACTCTGCCATGCACAAGAGGGGCAACCAGGCAATAGCTGATGCCAGGGTAGTGTTGTGGAAAGCAAGTGCCACTGTTTGTGTCATTGAGTGAAGATATGGTGAACAGCGGTAGAATAGTCACACAGCGAGTAGGTGTGCAAGGTTTCTTTGGGAGTTTAACTAGTTTCTGAACATGGGGGCAGGATAGGAAGACAGGGATGAGAAAGTGAGTAGATGGTGGTCCGGTCAGTTGGAGAGGTGAGGCTGGATAGGAAGCAGAGGCAGGTAAATATAAGGTCTAATGTATGTCCATTTGTGTGGGTGGCTGCGGAGGACCACTATGTAAGTCCAAAGGATGAAGTAACGGACAGGAGTTGGAGGCTGCAGGCTGGCAGGTGTCAGTGGGGATGTTGAAGTTTCCCATGATGATGGTGGGAATGTCAGCAGAGAGAGAGTGTAGAAGCCATGTATGTGTATAGAAGTGTTCAATACAGGAAGTGTCTGGGCCCGGGGTTGGTATATGACGGCCACTTGAAGGTTTGAGGGAGAGTAGATATGGACAATTAACTTCAAAAGAAGGGAGGACGAGGGTAAGTAGAGTTGGGATTGGGTTGAAGGTGCAGTTGTTAGAAAGGAGAAGACCCACCATGTTGATTGCCAATGTGAGGATTGTGGGAGAAGTGAAGACCAGCGTAACACAGCGCAGAAGGTGAGGCTGTGTTGGAGGCTGTTACCAATGTTTCAGTGAGACCCAGGAAGGATAGGTTATGAGAGGTAAAGAAGTCGTGAATGATGTGGAGCTTATTGCAGATGAAACGGCGTTCCACAGCGCTATAGAGAAAGTGCGTGGTGGAATGGGGGTTATAGGAACGTGTTTGATGTTGCTGAGATTATGGTGGTTTGTAGTAGGTGGTGAGTGATAGGAAGGAGAATTAATTGGTGCTTACCTACCTTGTTTATTGGGATTTAGTCACCAGGGACCATTATACGATATTCACAGCTCACACAACATTTGGAGTAAATTTATAATGTACAGTTTAAAGAAAATCTATTTAACTCCCATATAAATTAAGTTTATTAACAAAATGTACAAACTTTCTTCTCTTTGCAACACAAAACAATTTAAATATCTCAGCGCAACTAATATGGAAAGTGGTTTCTCCAAAGTCATCACAAAAAGCCACTTTTAATGAATACTGCAGTCTCAGAATTATTAAAGGCTCCCATACACAGTAGACTAATGTTGGCCTCCGATATCGGTGGGTTTGGCTGACATTAGCCACATGTGTAGGGGGGCATTGTGGGATGGCATTTATGTTTTTTTAATCAAAATTATGTTAACCAAGCACCATATATTATTTTCATGCACCATTGCTATTTATTTTTTCACTACAGGGCATTTGCTCATTTTGTTTTTGTCTTGGGTTTAGACTGTTTAGTGGTCAGTGTGAACATGCGCCCACATGCTGCATGCATGCCAACTTATATTCCAGTTCAGTGCTTTTGGTTTCTGTTGGCCTAATGTGTATGGGGGCGCCGGCCGACTGATTGTCAGTGAAGATGTTTATCGCACATGTCTGATTTTCGACTGCCAATCACATTGTTCTCCCGGAGATAAGCTGCTGACTGATGTGTCAGTAAGTGGCTTTCTCATAGATCGCACAGGAGATCTCAGCTGAATGGGCTTGTGTATGAGGGAGTTGGCAGAGATGACTGTTGAACGAATGATCAGCCAAAACAGCGTTTGGCCAACAGCCATCTATTGTATACGGTCGGCATAAAGCCCCCGTCACACACAGCGATCTCGCTAGCGAGATCGCTGCTGAGTCACTAGTTTTGTGACGCAACAGCGATCTCCCCAGCGATATCGCTGTGTGTGACGTTCAGCGACGATCAGCCCCCCTGCTGGGTATCGCTGATCGTCGCTGAATGTCCTGGAAATTTTTTTGATCGTTGGTCTCCCGCTGGCCAGCACACATCCAAGGTACACATCGGGTTTCCAGGCGCGAGGCTGTGCCTGGAAACCCGATGTGTACGTTGGATACCAGCGCGCTGCTGCAGAGGAGCTGGTAACCAAGGTACACATTGGGTTTCCAGGCACCGCGCAGCACCTTGAAACCCGATGTGTACCTTGGTTACCAGCTCCCTGCACCAGCGGGCTAGCATCCAACGTACACTGCGGGTAACTAAGCGACGTTACCTGCAGTGTCGCTGTCCTGATCGCTGCCTGAGCTGCCTGTTTGGCAGCTCAGCAGCGATCATGTAGCGACACACCAGCGATCCTGACAAGTGCATATCGTTGTCGGGATCGCTGGTGTGTCGCTATGTGTGACGGGGCCCTAAGGAAAGAGTCACACAGCCATATAACTTGGACGGGTATCGCAATGCAACACTCAGATTGGCCGGCTACTATCCTGACCGGAGTGGGACAGCTGCATACTGTTGCACAGCTTCTGAATCCACAACTTTGCAGTAGAAAACTTCACAGAGCAGGCTTGATGGGATAACAAGCTTTTACTTCTTACAACATGAGGTAAAAGAAAAATGCACAGTCATTTCAGCATTGCATCAGGAAACCAGGAGCAAAACGAAAGTGAAACTACAAGTGAGACTATTTCTTATACAATACATTAAACAGAAGGAAACGTTACACAACATCGCCATCGACTGTCAGGTCAGCATAAAGTCCTCCTTTTACTTATAATATAAAGTCCTAATCTGTTGCATATGCCAACACCCTTTCTCAACAGTAAGGACTTATTCAATCAAACTCAACTTTTTTATTAGTCTCTGATGTTTATCAGCATTCAACGCCTTCGTGAAATGTTTGCTGTCATTTCTTCAGTAGGGCAATACTCCAACTTCAAGACTCCTTGATCCTGATGATCTCTCGAGAAATGATATTTCACATCAATATGCTTGGTTCTTGGATTAACTCTTTCCATCTGAGCAAGAACAAGACATCCTTGATTGTCCTCTTTTAGTTTTGTTGGTTCCAACTGTGGTTGTCCTAGGTCTGTTAACAATTGTCTTAACAACAGTACTTCTTGACTCGCATGTGCTGCTGCAACATATTCTGCTTCTGTTGAAGATAGTGTCACAATTGACTGTTTCTTACTTGTCCAACTTATTGGTCCACCTGAGAGAAAAAAAATATGTCCACTGGTAGATCTGTCAGTTGGATCTCCAGCCCAATCTGCATCAACATATCCTGTTAAAATGCAATTATCACCTGTGGGTAATTTCACCTTAACATTGCTAGCTCCTTTCAAATAACGTATTACTCTCTTCACGGCATTCCAATCAGCTTTATTTGGTTTTGATACCTTTCTACTGAGGATTCCTAGTGCTGCTGCGATGTCTGGTCTTGTAACGGTCGCTAGATACAGTAGTTTTCCTAATGCTGTTCTGTATTCTTCATTGTTTGGTAGCATATTCTTTTCACTGTTCATCTCTTTGAGATAATTAGTTTCCATTGGAGACTTTACTGTTTTTGCATCCTGTAGTCCAAATTTTTCATGTTATGTCTTGAATCATGTGATTTTGATTCAGTAGGAAACTTCCGTCTTCTTCTCTTTCTATCTGTATTCCTTGGTACTGTTTTACATTTCCTAAGTCTTTGATTTCAAAATGTTGTTTCAGGATTTTTAGAATGTTTTCTTTATCCCTTTCTGGTTTAAAACAAATCAAAATGTCGTCTACATATATGAGTACATAAATCCATCTATTACTCAGCCTTTTTGTGTACAAGCATGGATCAGCTTTGCTTCTTTGAAATTTTTCATTTGTTAGTACTTCCGTGATTTTGTCATTCCACGCTTTAGCTGCTTGCTTTAAACCATATATGGTTTTCTGTAGTTTACAAACTTTGTTTGGATTTCCTTCATCTTTGAATCCTGGAGGTTGTTCCATGTAAATGTCTTCCGTTAAATCTCCATTCAAAAAAGCTGTCTTTACATCCAGATGTCTTAGTTCCATCTGTTCCATTGCTGCAACTGTAAGTAAAGTTCTTATTGTAGTGTGTTTGACAACTGGAGCAAATGTTTCATCATAGTCTTCTCCATATTTTTGAGAATACCCTTTAGCTACGAGTCTTGCTCGATATCTTTCAGGTGTGCCATCTGTTTGGTATTTTACTTTAAAAATCCATTTACATCCTATGGCTTTTCTTCCTTCTGGCAAATCTGTTAGTGTCCCTGTATTTGAATCATGCATGGATTTAATTTCTGTTTCTGTTGCTTCTATCCATTTATTAGCTTCTTCTTCAGAAAGTTTAGATATGTCTTCCCATGAGGTAGGCTCATAGATTTTTCCTATACTGATATTGTATGAGAGACGTTTTGGTGGTTTTCCTTTGTTCTCTCTTATTGAACGTCTTGGTTCTGTGTCTGTTTGTAGTTGTGATTCTTAACTTTCAGTATTTTGTTCTTCATTAATTTCTACTTCTTTCTCATCAGATTTTTTTCAGTTACAGTACAGACCAAAAGTTTGGACACACCTTCTCATTCAAAGATTTTTCTGTATTTTCATGGCTGTTAAAATTGTAGAATCACACTGAAGGCATCAAAACTATGAATTAACACATGTGGAATTATACATTACACTTTACAAAAAAGTGTGAAACAACTGAAAATATGTCTTATATTCTAGGTTCTTCAAAGTATCCACCTTTTGCTTTGATTACTGTTTTGCACGCAGAAAAGGCGAACGGATGGATTCTACAAGCGTGGTTCCCACCGTGAAGCATTGAGGAGGTGGTGTGATGGTTTGGGGGTGCTTTGCTGGTGACACTGTTGGGGATTTATTCTAAATTGAAGGCATACTGAACCAGCATGGCTACCACAGCATCTTGCAGCAGCATGCTATTCCATCCGGTTTGCGTTTAGTTGGACCATCATTTATTTTTCAACAGGACAATGACCCCAAACACACCTCCAGACTGTGTAAGGGCTATTTGACCAAGAAGGAAAGTGTTGGGGTGCTACGTCAGATGACCTGGCCTCCACAGTCACCAGACCTGAACCCAATCGAAATGATTTGGGGTGAGCTGGACCGCTCACCGCTTCAATTTTGAATAAATCCCCAACAGTGTCACCAGCAAAGCACCCCCACACCATCACACCACCTCCTCAATGCTTCACGGTGGGAACCAGGCATGTAGAGTCCATCCGTTCACCTTTTCTGTGTGCAAAGCAGTAATCAAAGCAAAAGGTGGCTACTTTGAAGAACCTAGAATATAAGACATATTTTCAGTTGTTTCACACTTTTTTGTAAAGTGTAATGTATAATTCCACATGTGTTAATTCATAGTTTTGATGCCTTCAGTGTGATTCTACAATTTTCATAGTCATGAAAATACAGAAAAATCTTTGAATGAGAAGGTGTGTCCAAACTTTTGGTCTGTACTGTATGTCACTATTGTTTTTCTCATTTCTTGTTTCAACTGAAATCATAACGTCTTCATTTAAATCTTCAATGAATATCACACTGTTACTCACTGTAACTCTGTCTGTTTTGGGATCTAAGATTCTATATCCTTTGCAGTTTTCACTATATCCAACGAATATTCCTTCCATGGATCTGTTTTGAAGTTTGGAACGTTTTTCTGTTGGAATGAATATAAAAACTTTACATCCAAAAACTTTTGATTGATTGACAATTGGTTTCATACCTTGCCACAGTTCATATGGAGTTTTCTTCAGTTTTCTGGAAAAAAGTCGGTTCTGTAGATATGTAGCTGTCATTGCTGCCTCACCCCAATATTTCTCTGGTAGTTTACAATCTGTCAGCATACATCTCATCATTTCTGTTAGAGTTCTGTTTTTCCTTTCTGCTACTCCATTTTGTTCAGGTGTGTATGGAACAGTTTTCTGATGTTCTATTCCATTTTGTCTTAAGTAGTCTTCTATTCTGTGACCTGTAAATTCACCTCCATTATCACTTCTGATGACAATTGGCTTCCTTTGAAATTTGTTACTTGATCTTGTTACATAGTCTACAAGTTTATCAAAAACTTAACTTTTGTTCTTAATTAAGTATGTGACTGTGTATCTTGAGTAGTCGTCTATAAAAGTCAACATGTATCTATTGCCTCCTGATGTAGTCACTTTCATGGGTCCACATACGTCAGTATGCACCAAATCAAGTGGTTTTTCGCTTTTCATCTCACTTTCTTTTGGAATAGATATCCTTGTGGCTTTGGATTTTATACAACATTCACATCTTATGGTAATTGAGCAATCTGATATCGTTAATTGTCAATTCTTTTCTCTGTAGTTCCCTTATACTGTCCGGGTGTCTATGTCCTAGACGTCTATGCCACATGTGAATACAGTTTTTGTCATCATGTGTACATACCTTCATCTGTTCCTTTGGTTTGTCAAAATGATATAATTGTTCATCTGCCTTGACTTTGGTTATCATCTTGTTTCCTGCAATAATTGCACACTCATTGTCTTTGAATTTTACTGTAAATCCTTTTGCTGTTAAACGTTTCACAGATAATAATCTGCCTTCCAATTTTGGAACATACAACACATTCTGTGCAAGTATCTTTGAATCTTGTCCGAACTTGTATGAACAATTTAGCATACCTTGTCCGATACCTTCTGCCGTTATTTTGCTTCCATCTGCAAGATAAATGGCTTCTTTCTTATTTAAATCAAGATCAGTAAAGAAATTCTTGTCACTTGTCATATGACTCGTTGCTCCTGAATCAATAAACCAACCAAGTGATGATTTATTGTCTGTTATTTTGAATGTGCCATTCCAATTATTCTCACACGAATCGGAAATTGTGTTTTCACTTTCTGTGTATGCTTTTTATGTTGTAATTTTTGTTGTTCTGCTTTCCATATGGTACAGTCTTTCTTTAAATGTCCCTTTTTCTTACATCTGAAGCATTCTCTTGTCTCTTTATTATAGGGTTTTTTAAATTCTGTAGCTTTAAGAGCGTTTTCACTGTCCTTATCAGTAGAAGAATCATTGCTTTGCTCTTTTCTTCTCTGATATTCATCTATTAGTCTTGTTTTCACAAAATCTAATGTAATGTCAGTTTCTGGACTCGTCACTAGTGCATTTATTAAAGCTGTATATGAATCTGGTAAGCTGCACAATAAAATTGCTGCTATATGGCTTTCCTTAATATCTTCACCAATAGATCTTAGCTGTAATATCACTTCCATCATTGAGGATATATGCTTCTGCATGTCACTGTCTGCACTTAGTCTCATACTGTAAAGCTTTCGTAATAAAAATAATTTGTGATTCAAACTAGGTTTTTCATATAGCTTTCTTAATGCTTCCCACATTCCTTTCGCTGTTTCTTCATTTCTTATATGTATTAATTGAGCATCATCCACTAATAAGCTAATGGTGGCTCTCGCTTGTCTATTCTTTTTATCCCATGTCTGATTATCTTGATCAGGTCTATCTGTAGTGATTACTTCCCATAAATCATCTTTAGACAATAACATCATTCTCTACTTTGAACTTCCATAGAAAGAAACTCTACAATAAAGTAATGAAAAAGTAGCAATTTTTATTGAACATCATGTTAAAAAACATATCAAAAAATGGTAAAAACGGGAAAACCCACACAGAATACAGGCAAAAAAGGTGGTACACCCAAAACAAGGTATTGTGACGCTAGCAAAAAACATCAAAAAACATCTAATTGCTTCCTTACAAGTTTCCACACCCTATGGAAAAAATGGTTGATGCTATAATAACACTCTTACCAGAAACAAAGGTATAAGCATATCCATCAGCTAGTCAGAAGAATATCACCAAGTGAAAATCTTGTGATGTTAAAAGAGGAACATCACACAGCCCCAAGTGGGGATTACTATTAAGCAATTACCACTGACCACTGAGGGAAAGCAAGTCCAAAGTCAATAAAGAAAAGCACCAGCCATGTGAAGCAGACACATTGTTAAAATCACTGTTGCTTGTTGTTGTGATGTTCCTCTTTTAACATCATAAGATTTTCACTTGGTGATATTCTTCTGACTAGCTGATGGATATGCTTATACCTTTGTTTCTGGCAAGAGTGTTATTATAGCATCAATCATTTTTTCCATAGGGGTGTGGAACCTTGTAAGGAAGCAATTAGATGTTTTTTTGATGTTTTTTGCTAGCGTCACAATACCTTGTTTTGGGTGTACCACCTTTTTTGCCTGTATTCTGTGTGGGTTTTCCCGTTTTTACCATTTTTTGATATGTTTTTTAACATGATGTTCAATAAAGTTTGCTACTTTTTCATTACTTTATTGTAGAGTTTCTTTCTATTTTTGGTGTATTCTATTGGTTATCTATTTCTCTACATGGGTCAATTATATAGGTGTTGTGTTTGAACTTCCATGGCTGATAGTTCTCATCATTCAGTTTAGCTACTGTGAGTTTTAGCTCTGTGTTATTCATCATCTTTATATAGACTTACTTGTTCAGAGAGTTTCACTGAAGAATTCTTCTGCATTCACCAGGGTCTTGCTGAGAGTTCCAGTGTCCTGGGTATCTGGTATTCTTGGTGCTTGGGATCTGTGGTGTCTGGATTATCTGGGTACGCTGTATCTGGGTGTCTGGGTGTCTGGGCCCATAACCTGTTGCACAGCTTCTGAATCCACACCTTTGCAGTAGAAAACTTCACAGAGCAGGCTTGATGGGATAACAAGCTTTTACTTCTTACAACATGAGGTAAAAGAAAAATACACAGTCATTTCAGCATTGCATCAGGAAACAGGAACAAAACGAAAGTGAAACTACAAGTGAGACTATTTGTTATACAATAAACAGAAGGAAACATTACACAACATCGCCATCAACTGTCAGGTCAGCATAAAGTCCTCCTTTTACTTATAATAAGTCCTAATCTGTTGCATATGCCAACACATACATGCTCTCACGCTCGGGTTGTGTGAGCTACCAGCCAGTCTGAGCATTGTGTGATCCTTGTCCGAGTTATACGGCATTTTGACTCTTCCCCAAGGGAAACCTGTCAGCAGGTTTTTCTGTTATATGAGATCAGCATAATGTAGTGGCTGAGAGCCTGATTCCAGAGATATATCACTTACTGGGATGCTTGATGTAGTTTTGATAGAATCCTTGTTTTCTCTGTTGTAGATGTAGCAGAGCTCAGATTGCTAAACTGTGTATAACCCCGCCCACACCTCTGACTGGCAGCTTCCTGTGTTCCTGTGCTTTGTCAGCAAGCAGCCAACCAGTGTTGGGGGTGGGGTTACATAGATTACCTGGGCTGATAGTGATAATCTGCTTATGAAACATGGTTTGTATTGAAACTACAGTACACAGCCCAATAAGTGACACATCCATGGAATCAAGAAAAGAAACAGAAGCACTCCCATGTGTGAGCCGCTCAGACTGACATAGCGGAGCCAAATGATGGACAGGCTCACTTGGACGAGTTGCACAACCACAGGCACAACTCTGGTAAAAGCAGACTGCAGCACTCGTCGCACAGGGAACTGGGAAAAAAAGATTATCTGAAGGCATTGTCTCACCGTATAAAATTCTGTTATTATTAATAAAACAACGCGTTTCTAGAGCGGACCGCTCTCGTCATCAGGTACAAATAAAAACATACATACAGAGTGTATTGCATTCTTATAAGCACATAGACCAGGTGTAGGTATTTAGATTCATGAATTATATGACCTTTACCATGTAATCACTTATCAATATAAACATATACTCCAGATACTAAACAGTGCGATTAGCAATAAGAACCGGATATCACTGTATCCTTATTCAGCCTGTACATACTATACATTCATTCAATCCTTCAGGAACTAATGTAGAAAATATGAAAATCCAGAAACTTTCCCTATTCCCGAAACTTTTTCCAAAACCCTCCCCCTAAGAATCCTGGATAGCTGTTGGCATCTACCTGTTTGGACCTGCACCCATTTTTAACAGGTAGATGTCAACAGCTATCTTGATTTTTCAAGTGGACATCTACCTCGTTGGGTGAAAAACATACCTTATGGCCAGTTATGGCAGATTCGTAAAAATTGTACGTCTGAATTAGATTTTTATAATGAATCCAGGATTCCGAGGAGGAGATTTTTGGAAAAGAGATAAGCATGGTGGTGACTCAGTGATGCCTACAGTTGCTCACGGTGGTGGCTTGGTGATGGCTACCATTGCTTATGGTGGTGGCTCAGTGATGACTACCATTGCTCATGGTGGTGGCTCGGTGATGCCTACCATTGCTCATGGTGGTGGCTCGGTGATGCCTACAGTTGCTCATGGTGGTTGCTTGGTGATGCCCTGGGGCTGCTTTGCTTGCTGTGGCACAGGAAAAATGCAGCATGTGGAAGGTTAGATGAATTTAATGAGGTATCAGGAAATCCTGGGAGAAAATGTCATACAGTCATGGACAAAAGTTTTGATAATGACACAAATATTAATTTTTACAAAGTCTACTGCTTCACTTTTTCTAATGGCAATTTGCATATACTCCAGAATGTTATAAAGAGTGATCAGCTTAACAGCAATTACTTGCAAAGTCAATATTTGGCTAGAAAATGAACTTTATCCCCCAAAACACATTTCAACATCATTGCAGCCCTGCCTTAAAAGGACCAGCTAACCTCTTTTCAGTGATTGCTCCATTAACACAGGTGTGGGTGTTGATGAGGACATGGCTGGAGATCAATCCATCATGATTAAGTAAGAATGACACCACTGGACACTTTAAAAGGAGGCTGGTGCTTGGCATCATTGTTTCTCTTCTGTTAACCATGGTTATCTCTAAAGAAACACGTGCAGTCATCATTGCAATGCACAAAAATGGCCTAACAGGGAAGAGTATCGCAGCTAGAAAGATTGCACCTCAGTCAACAATCTATTGCATCATCAAGAACTTCAAGGAGAGAGGTTCCATTGTTGCCAAAAAGGCTTCAGGGTGCCCAAGAAAGACCAGCAAGCGCCAGAACCGTCTCTTAAAAGTGTTTCAGCTGCGGGATCGAGCTACCAGCAGTGCAGAGCTTGCTCAGGAATGGCAGCAGGCAGGTGTGAGTGCATCTGCACGCACTGTGAGGCGGAGACTCTTGGAGCAAGGCCTGGTCTCAAGGAGGGCAGCAAAGAAGCCACTTCTCTCCAGAAAAAACATCATGGACAGACTGATATTCTGCAAAAGGTACAGGCAGTGGACTGCTGAGGACTGGGGTAAAGTTATTTTCTCTGATGAATCCCTTTTCGATTGTTTGGGACATCAGGAAAACGCCTCATTCGGAGAAGACAAGGTGAGCGCTACCACCAGTCTTGTCTCATGCCAACTGTTAAGCATCCTGAAACCATTCATGTGTGGGGTTGCTTCTCAGCCAAGGGAATCGGCTCTCTCACAGTCTTGCCTAAAAACACAGCCATGAATAAAGAATGGTACCAGAATGTCCTCCAAGAGCAACTTCTCCCAACCCTCCAAGAGCAGTTTGGCGATCAACAATGCCTTTTCCAGCATGATGGAGCACCTTGCCATAAAGCAAAGGTGATAACAAAATGGCTCAGGGAACAATACATAGAGATTTTGGGTCCATGGCCTGGAAACTCCCAGATCTTAATCCCATTGAGAACTTGTGGTCAATCATCAAGAGACTGGTGGACAAACAAAAACCTAAAAATTCTGACAAAATGAAAGCATTGATTGTGCAAGAATGGACTGCTATCAGTCAGGATTTGGTCCAGAAGTTGATTGAGAGCATGCCAGGGAGAATTGCAGAGGTCCTGAAGAAGAAGGGTCAACACTGCAAATATTGACTTGCTGCATTAACTCATTCTAACTGTCAATATAAGCTTTTGTTACTCATATGTTTGCAATTATATTTCTGTCTGTGATAAAAACATCTGTCAAACACACATAAAAACCAGAGGGCAGCAGATCATGTGAAAATATAATATTTGTGTCATTCTCAAAACTTTTGGCCATGACTGTACATTCTGTGAGGAAACTGAAGCTTGAATGCTATTGGACCTTCCAACAAGGCAATGGTCCCAAGCATACCTCAGAGTTCACTAAGGCTTGGTTTCAGCCTGGAAGATTCTGGAGTGGTGGGATGTGTAGAAGGCATTGGTACATGCAAACCCAAGATATTATTGAACTGGAAGCCATCTTCAATGACGAATGCGATAAGAATCTTCACTAACACTGCCAGAAGCTGGTGTCTAGCTGTGCTTCACATTTGCAGCAGGACATAACCAATACAGGTGGTCTCCTAAGTATTAAAGATGCTTGTCATACAGGGGATGACTAATTCTGAGAATACAGCAGTCAGTAAATATGGTGTTTTGTGCTGAATTTGGAGAAACCACTTGTTATATTACTTGTGTTGAGCGATTTACAGATTTATTGTTTTATTGCAAACAGCAGAATATTTGTAAATTTTGATAAAATTAATTTGCAGAAGGGTTTGAATAACTTTGTTTGCAACTTTATCTATTTAATGACAATTCTATGAGTAACTGACTGTGAACATGGCTTCTCTTTATCTTGTAGCTCTGTGTGCTTATGGATGTGGCAGTGGATTCTGTATTGCCCCTAATGTGTGTTCCTGCAGAGATGGTCATCATCGCATCACCTGTACTGGTAATGACATCAATTACCCAAGTGTTTTCTATCTAGTCACTAAGAAATCCAAAAAGTCTAAGGTATTGTCTCATTTCAGATCATTATACCAGTGAACATGATCGAGAAATGGAAGAGAAAGGTGGGTAACAAAACTGTTGGTAGAACAATAGAAGTAAAAGTAGTACACAGTGGACCATGAGGCATAAGAGATCAGACTTATAGTTTACATCCAACCACCTCAATGCCAGCTTTGGACTGCCCCTCAAGAAGCAAGAAATACTCTGTTGGTCTTGCTCCTAGAAATATTATGTTAGTAGGGAAGTAAACCTGTCCAACATGACTTAATGCTAGAATATCCAAAACTGAAAACCCAAAGCAAAACCATGATAAAAAAAAGTTAAAAAAATATATTTATAGTCCCCCATACACATTAGACTTTCAGCAGAACCGCCTAATATCTATGGATTGAGCTGACAGTCTAATGTGTAGGAGGGCCTTGGACAACTGATCGTCAAAAGAGAGGTCGATCGGGTAAGTCAGACTTCATAATGCTGATCGCTTTGTTCTCCTGGGGATTACGCTTAACCAAACATGTCTGGTGATGTCTTTCTCATAAGAACACAAGAGCTCTTGGCCGAACAAGCACCCTATGTATGGAAGAGATGACCGAGATAGCGATCAGCCGAATGATTGGCCAAAGCTTCGTTCAGCCATTGATCATCTAATGTGTATGGTCATAAATACACACAAAACTCAAACTGCTCCCGAGTTTGAATGCACTGGAAGCCTTATACTTATCACATACACCCCAGATTCATTATGGCTCCTGATATTGCTGTTGTCCAGGCAGCCAAAAGGCCTTTGATCAATACAGCTGTCCACTATGGATCCTGGAAAAAGCCGAGACAGTCAACAGGCATTGATCAGATATTGATGGCCCATTCTAATGATATGCCTTCAATATCTGCAACAAAGCTATGATGTACTGTCAGGGCTAAATATGTTGGCACCCTTGAAATTGTTCCAGAAAATGAAAAGTATTTCTCCCAGAAAATTATTACAATTCCCCATGTTTTGTTATACACATGTTTATTTCCTCTTTGTGTCTTGAAACAACACAAAAAAAAACAGAGAACGCAAGGCAAATTGGACTTCATTTCACCTCAAAAATGGACCGGACAAAATTGTTGGCACCCTCAACTTAATATTTGGTTGCACACTTTTGGAATAAATAACTGCAATCAATCGCTTCCTATAACCATCAGTAAGCTTCTTACACCTCTCAACTGAAATTTAGGACCACTCTTCTTTTGTAAACTGTTCCAGATCTATCATATTTGAAGGCACTTTTTCCCAACAGCAATTTTAAGATCTCTCCACAGGTGATCAATGGGATCTAGATCCTGGCCCATTGCTGGCCACTTCAGAACTTTCCAGTGCTTTGTTTCAATCCATTTCTGGGTGCTTCTTGAAGTATGTATGGGATCATTGTCCTACTGGAAGACTCTTGACCTAGGGCTCAAACTAAGCTTTCTGACACTGGGCACTACATTGCGACCCAAAATCCTTTGGTAAACCTCAGATTTCATGATGACTTGCACACGGTCAAGGCACTCAGTGCCTGACGCAGCAAAGCAACCCCAAAACATCTTTGAACCTCCACCATATTTTACTGTGGGTACTGCATTACTTTCTTTGTAGGGCTAATTTTGTTTTAGTTAAATACTAGGATGATGTGCTTTACCAAAAAGCCCTATTTTGGTTCTATCTGTCAACAAGACGCTTTACCACCAGGATTTTGGCTTACTGATGTACATTTTAAAATTTTAACAAATTGCAGTCTAGCTTTTTTATGTCTCTGTGTCAGCAGTGGGGTCCGCCTGGGTCTTCTGCCATAGCATTTCATTTTATTCACATGTCGACAGATAGTTCGTGCTGACACTGATACACCCTGAGCCTGCAGGACAGCTTGAATTTCATTGGAACTTGATTGTGGTTGCTTGGCCATCATCCAGACTATCCTGTGTTGCAACCTGTAATCAGTTTTTCTCTGCTGTCCACGTCCAGGGAGATTAGCTACAGTGCCATGGTGTAACGAATGGAAGCGGAGGCAGAGATGGTGAAGTTCACATTCGTCTTTATTTTTTAATGTGGAACCTCGAGACCGCGGTCCGGGGGGCTCCGAAGGGGGCGTGACTAATGAGCCCGGGTACCCGTAGTAAGGCCCCTCGAACAGGATCAGAATGGAATACCCGGAGGACACAGGTGCTACCTCCAGTTAGACCCCGACACGTGGCAGCTGTCCCAGAGGGACCAAAAGGATAACAGGTATATACAGAGTCCGTGGAGGGTTCTTGACGGAGCTGAATAAGGTCCTGGTCCAGAATGGATGGTGGCAGGCTGGCTTCAGTGACCTTGTCACAGTCCACGGGTACGGATGGCTGATGGCGGAACGGGATGACACTTGCGCCAGTAATAACCGAGATTGTCCAGGTTAGCCAGATACGGGTTAGAAATGATCTGTGAAGACAAATAGTATAAGCGAAGCACAGAGACTGCAGACGCAGCGCAGACAGATCAGGAACAGAACCGGATGTAGCAATGATAGAACACGTTGCTCCGGCACTCCCCTTATGGTGGAGTGACCAGATATAGTACTGAGTGCCTGCCGTTGGTTAATTGGCTATTTCAAAAAATGCACGCTGCCCCTTTAAGAGAGACGGTGGGCGCGGCCTCGCATCCTAAGCAATCTATCTGTAGGCCTGCTAGCAGCGTGCCAGGAACTGGAGGAGGACACAGGACGCTGAGGAGCAGATGGGACAGGAGACCTCAGCCTGCGCGCAGACTGCTGCAGAGGGACAGCTAGAGGAGCAGGTGAGTGACCAGGACGGAGTGCAGAGCCAGCACGGGGACCGAGTGTAACAGTATCCCCCTCTTTACCCCCTCTTTTTCAAGCCTGCGTGAAATCTTTTAAGAAGAAGAGGAGCCTGGATGTTCTCTTTAGGCTCCCAAGACCTCTCATCAGGACCAAAACCCTTCCAGTCCACCAGGTAATAGATCCTACCTCTTACTTTCTTAGAGGCCAAGATATGTTTTACCTCAAAAACATCATCCTCAGAAACCGGATCTGGAGTGGTACCCGGGTCCTTAAAGAAGGAGCTCAACACTACTGGTTTGAGGAGGGAAACATGAAAGGAGTTAGGTACACGTAGAGAATTAGGCAATTTCAGTTTGTAAGAGACCGGGCTGATTTGTCTCAAGACTTCAAAGGGACCAATGAAACGGGGACCCAATTTGTACGATGGTAACTTCAAACGGATGTACTTGGAGGAGAGCCATACCTTGTCTCCTGGACGAAAGATGGGAGCCTCCAAACGTGTTTTGTCCGCATGCGTTTTCATACGTTGAGAGGCTTTCTCCAAAGCAGACCTGGTATCTCTCCAAATGTTCGAGAAATTCTTAGACAAGGTATCGACTGCCGGAACATCAGACAATCCAGAGATAGGAAGAGGAATTACGGGTTGGAGTCCAAACACAATCTGAAAGGGAGACTTTCCAGAAGATTCACTTACTTGGTTGTTGTAGGAGAATTCCGCCCAGGGCAGTAATTCTACCCAGTCATTATGATGAGCGTTGATGAAGTAACGCAGGTATCCAGCCAGGATTTGATTGATCCTCTCCACTTGCCCATTAGACTGGGGATGGTATGCAGAAGAAAAATCTAGTTCAATTTTTACCATTTTACAGAGTGCTCTCCAGAACTTAGAGGTGAACTGGACGCCCTTGTCGGACACGATGTGGAGAGGAAATCCATGTAAACGGAAGATGTGCTGAATGAAGTGAGCAGCCAGTTCTGGAGCAGACGGGAGACCAGATAGCGGAACGAAGTGGGCCATTTTAGAGAAGCGGTCCACCACAACCCATACCACTGAGCAGCCAGAAGAAATGGGAAGATCCGTGATGAAATCCATCGCGATGTGCTGTCAGGGAGCGGACGGAATCGGAAGAGGCAGAAGCCTGCTGGCTGGTAGATGTTTAACAGTTTTGTTACGGGCACATGAAGGACAAGCTGCGACGAACTCCTGGATATCCTTGCCCATGGTAGGCCACCAGTAGTAACGGGAGATGAGTTGCTGCGTCTTTTTCTGACCAGCATGGCCAGCCAACTTAGAAGAATGACCCCACCGCAGAACACGATTACGATCAGAAGTGGACACAAGAGTCTTCCCTGGAGGAAGCCGGGCAAGATCAGTGGAGGCAACAGAGATTAACTTAGAAGGTTCAATAATGTGCTGAGGTTCTTCCTCCAGTTCAGGAGGCAAAAAGGCTCTGGAGAGTGCGTCTGCCTTGATGTTCTTGTCAGCTGGACGGAAATGAAGTACAAAATTGAAACGGGCAAAAAACAATGCCCAACGGGCCTGACGGGGATTCAGCCTTAAAGCAGATTGGAGATAGGCAAGGTTTTTATGGTCGGTGAATATGACTACCTGGTGATGAGCTCCCTCAAGAAGATGTCTCCATTCTTGCAGAGCCAATTTGATGGCCAACAGTTCGCGATCACTAACAGAGTAGTTCCTTTCTGCAGGAGAAAAAACCTTGGAAAAAAAACCACACGAGATCATCCGCCCGGTAGATGACTTCTGGGTGAGAACTGCTCCTGCACCTATGGAAGAAGCGTCAACCTCAAGAAAAAATTGCTCATTCGAATTAGGACGATGGAAAACGGTGCGGAAACGAAGGCTTTTTTGAGAGAAACAAAGGCCTCTTCAGCCTCGGAGGACCATTCCTTAGAGTTTACACCTTTCCGGGTTAAGGCTGTGATAGGAGCCACTCGGGTGGAAAAGTGTGGAATGAATTGCCGGTAGTAGTTGGCGAATCCTAGGAACCGTTGTATGGCTTTTAGCCCAGACGGACGAGGCCAGTTGAGAACTGCAGACAACTTCTCCGGGTCCATCTTTAATCCTGTGGAAGATACAATGTACCCAAGGAAAGGCAAGGAAGACTGCTCAAAGAGGCATTTCTCATATTTGGCATATAGCCTGTTCTCTCTCAGTCTTTGTAAGACCAGGCGTACTTGCCTCCGGTGTGACGCCAAGTCTGCAGAGAAAATCAAAATATCGTCCAGGTAGACCACGACACAAGTATAGAGCAGGTCCCTGAAAATGTCATTAACAAATTCCTGAAAGACCTCAGGTGCATTGCTTAGGCCAAATGGCATTACCAAATGGCCGTCACGGGTGTTGAAGGCTGTTTTCCATTCGTCTCCCTCTCTGACTCGGATCAGGTTGTAGGCCCCTCTGAGATCCAATTTGGTGAAGATCTTGGCCCCTCGGAGACGATCAAACAGCTCTGAAATAAGAGGTAATGGATACCTGTTTTTTACCGTGATCTGATTTAGACCCCGGTAGTCGATACAGGGCCGCAAGGATCCATCCTTCTTCTTCACAAAGAAGAATCCAGCTCCTGCCGGTGATGATGACTTTCGGATAAATCCTCTAGCCAGATTCTCTTGGATGTAGTCCGACATAGCCTGAGTCTCTGCCTGTGAAAGGGGGATAAACTCTCCCGCGAGGAGGAGATACTCCAGGAAGAAGCTCTATCTATACGACCTGTGTGGAGGTAGTCTCTCAGCCTCCTTTTTCCCAAAGACGTCAGAGAAGGACCAATAGGCGGAAGGCAACCCTGGCAGGGTATCAGGCTGGACTGGAGGCGAAACAGGTTGAATCCGGGTTAAGCAACGATTCATGCAGGTATCTCCCCAACGCAGAACTTCTCCAGTTTTCCAATTAAGGACTGGTTCATGCATCTGGAGCCAAGGTAAACCTAAAAGCATGGGATGGGACAAACCGGGATATACATAAAATCGCATTCGTTCAGCATGCATTAGACCTACCCGGAGTTCCACCAACTCGGTTTGGAACTGGACGGGCTCGGTCAGTGGTTTGCCATCTACGGCGGTCACCTGCAACGGATCAAGAAAACGCTGGACTGGTAAGCGGTAATGATCCACAACCGCCTGCTGGACGAAGTTCCCTGCAGCTCCAGAATCCAGTAGACAATGTTCGGAGAATTTTATTGCTCCATAGGACACGGAGACTGAGATGTGTAAAGAGGGAGAGGACGGTTCTCTACCTAGGTTGGCCCCTCCTACCGAACCTAGGCACTGGAGTTTCTCGACTTTTTAGGACAGAAATGGATCAAATGTTCAGAACTACGCAGTAGTAACAACTTCCCTCCTTGCGACGTGCCTCCCGGCGGCTGTTGGCCAAACTTACACGGTCTACCTCCATTGCCTCGGAGGAGGAAGGCGAGGTACCTGTTTTGAACAAACTAGAGTCCAGGTGATAGGACCTTTTGTCCCGCTTGATCTCCATGGAACGCTCCTGAAAACGCAGGTCAATTCGGGTTGCCAAGGATATTAGCTCCTCCAAGAGGGTAGGTCTGTCCCGTCCCGCCAGCTCATCCTTGATTCTTTCGGATAGGCCTTCCCAGAAGTTAGCAACCAGGGCCTCATTGTTCCACGACAATTCAGACGAGAGGGTGTGGAATTTAACAGCATACTGAGCTACCGTGAGAGTACCTTGGCGCAGGCGGAGCAAGGCAGAAGCAGTCGAAGTGGTGCGACCAGGTTCATCGAAGGTCCTGCGAAAAGCCTCTAGGAAAGATTGAAGATCATTAACCAGCGGATCCCCTCTCTCCCATAGCGGGTTTAGCCAGGCGAGGGCCTCTCCTCCCAGGTGTGACATGATGAAGCCCACCTTGGCTCGGTCAGAAGCAAACATATGCCCCAAGATTTCGAAGTGTAGAGTGCACTGATTGAGAAAACCCCGACACTGAGTAGGATCACCCTGGAAACGGGTAGGAGCCGCCAGGCGGGGACCTTTACTTGCCATGGGAACTGGTACCTGAGTATTGATAGAAGAGTCAGGTGCAGACGAGGACCCCAAGGAATCCATGCGGGTAGACAAGCTGCGTAGATAAGTCGTGATCTTGTCCTGTTGAACTCCTAAACGGGCCACCTCCTGGCACAGATCCGTGGTCGGAGGTCTCTGGGATCCAGCGGGTTCCATGGCCGGAGCAATCTGTAACGAATGGAAGCGGAGGCAGAGATGGTGAAGTTCACATTCGTCTTTATTTTTTAATGTGGAACCTCGAGACCGCGGTCCGGGGGGCTCCGAAGGGGGCGTGACTAATGAGCCCCGGGTACCCGTAGTAAGGCCTCTCGAACAGGACCAGAATGGAATACCCAGAGGACACAGGTGCTACCTCCAGTTAGACCCCGGACACGTGGCAGCTGTCCCAGAGGGACCAAAAGGATAACAGGTATATACAGAGTCCGGGAGGGTTCTTGACGGAGCTGAGTAAGGTCCTGGTCCAGAATGGATGGTGGCAGGCTGGCTTCAGTGACCTTGTCACAGTCCACGGGTATGGATGGCTGATGGCGGAACGGGATGACACTTGCGCCAGTAATAACCGAGATTGTCCAGGTTAGCCAGATACGGGTTAGAAATGATCTGTGAAGACAAATAGTATAAGCGAAGCACAGAGACTGCAGACGCAGCGCAGACAGATCAGGAACAGAACCGGATGTAGCAATGATAGAACACGTTGCTCCGGCACTCCCTTATGGTGGAGTGACCAGATATAGTACTGAGTGCGCTGCCGTTGGTTAATTGGCGATTTCAAAAAATGCACGTTGCCCCTTTAAGAGAGACGGTGGGCGCGGCCTCGCGTCCTAAGCAATCTATCTGGAAGCCTGCTAGCAGCGTGCCAGGAACTGGAGGAGGACACAGGACGCTGAGGAGCAGATGTTACAGGAGACCTCAGCCTGCGCGCAGACTGCTGCAGAGGGACAGCTAGAGGAGCAGGTGAGTGACCAGGACGGAGTGCAGAGCCAGCACGGGGACCGAGTGTAACACATGGAATGTAAACTTCTTGATTATGTTGGACACCTTGAACAAAGGAACATCACAATCTCTGGATATGGACTTGTACTCTGGAGATTGTTGATATTTTTCAACAATTTTGTCTTCTCTTTCTGTTCGCCATCCTTAGTGTGGCACACACAGACACACAATGCAAAGATTGAGTCATTTTCTCACTTTTTATCTGGTTTCAGGTGTGATTTTCATATTGCCCACAACTGTAGTACGGTAACAGGTGTGGGCAATATGAACGAGCATCACATACTTGAAACAAGTTGTTTACCCACAATATTGGAAAGATGCCAACAATTTTGTGGGAAATTATGTCCAATTTGCTTTTTTTTCTCTTTTTTTGTGTGCTGTTTCAATACACAGAGATGAAATAAACATGTGTAAAGCAAAACATGTGTAATTGCAATACTTTTCTGGGAAAAATACTTCAACTTCTGCAACAATTTCAAGGGAGCCAACTTTTTTGGCCATGACCGTAAATGTAAGCGACTATCTGGGAAAGGTTGGTTCCTTTTTCGATAATAATACCAAATTTATTTTAATTTACTAGTTGACAAAAAGCATTGATCATATGTGAGGTTTTGTTCGAATTGTGCAACCTGAAACATTATTTTTGTTCCAAGGTTATTCTCTTACCTGCATATCTGCAATGTGTGAACAAGGCTGTAAAGTTATTAATGATGCCACTGTCTGTAGCTGCCTTCATGGTTACTCTCTGGGAAAAGATGGGAAAACTTGTTACGGTAGGTTTATACATTTTTATTAAAAATAAAGAAACAAACATTAAGGTCAAAGATTATGAAAGGAATCAAGCAAGGAATGTCACGGCACCATTATCATAGTGGAGTTACATAATCTACGGTAACTTAAATATTGTGTATCTCAAAAACATTGAAAACGTGAGGTTAAGAAATAGAAACTACACTTGTGAATGGTCTAAGAGCAGAAGATGTTAAAGTTTTCACAGGGTGGCGTAAAAGACAAGGACTGAACACATTTGGGACAGGTTTATTACTCAAATACTCCAAAACGGAGGCTCAGATTGAGCATGGTGCACCACATTTGTTGGGTGTTTTAGATACTTTTTTTTATCTCATTGACTGAGGGTACATGGATCTGTGGGAAAAGGGTGGTAGTTTACTGGAAAGGGCATGGCTTAAGATGCACCACAAGGTACCAAAATTGGCCTAAAGTGAGCAAACCGGAGGTGTTAAAAAATTAAATAAAAAAGTCTAAGTAAACTTCAATTTCATACAATATAAATCTCTGTGCAAATTTGGGGCATTTAGTATTGACAATTCTGCCCCAATGTTTTGGTGATAAGTTAAAATGAAATGCTGAAACTAAAGGCCCCGTCTCACATAGCGAGATCGCTGCTAAACGCGATCTCAGCAGCGATCTCGCTATGTCTGACACGTACCAGCGATCAGGCCCCTGCTGTGAATCGCTGGTCGTGTCAGAAATGGCAGGACTTTTTTTTGATTGCTGGTCTCCCGCTGGCCAGCACGCATCAGCTGCGTGTGACAGGCAGGAGACCAGCGATCAACTGGTAACCAAGGTACACATCGGGTTTCCAGGCACCGCGCAGCGCCTGGAAACCCGAAGTGTACCTTGGTTACCAGCTCCCTGCATCAGGGCGCTGGTATCCAACGTACACTGCGGGTAACTAAGCGATGTTACCCGCAGTGTCGCTGTCCTGATCGTTGCCTGAGCTGCCTGTTTGGCAGCTCAGCAGCGATCATGTAGCAACACACAAGCGATCCTGATCGTTGTCGGGATGGTGTGTCACTATGTGAGACGGGGCCCTAAGCAGAATGTTGTGCTGCTGATAACTTGATAGTGTGTGGAGACAGAGCTATCCTAATAGCACTCATTCTGTCTCCATAACTATTCGTCTGTATAAATAGACAGGTTAATGAATGCAAATTTAGTATATAATTGATTGACTCTTGTTAAAGTCTATTAATATAGGCATGACTAAATACACTATTATACAGGCAAAGAGACTTCCTACACATAACAGATAACCTTAATCAGACACTGAGTCAGCTAATGAATTCACCATATAAAATACAATGTTCGAAATCACAACCTACAAGAACAGGCAAAATGAAGGTCAACGAATATGAAATAGACAGTCAGAATAAACTGGCCAAACAGTCATTGGGGTTCGTCATATTGACTGTGCTAGCATACACATTATATTAGTTAACAGAGTTATGTCAAATTAATCAGGAGATAAAGGAAGGTAAGGCACATGGGAGCACAAAATAGTCCCCACCCAGAGATGTGCCAAGCATCGGTAGAGTTGGTTCAGCTGGTAGACATCTATCTAATCCTTGAGCCATAAGCTCATGAACCATATCTGTAAGGAAGTGTGTGTGAATTATATGCATACACACACACACACACACAACACCACACACACATAAGCACTGACTAGCTATGACTAGAGCCAGGCCCTGATTTAATTTGGTGTTCAGTCAACTAAGGAAGTTTAGCAGTCTGTGTGTTGGAGCTGGCGAGTGACCAGCAAAAGTGAGCTGTCTGGGAGGTGAACACTTATCTGGGATAGAAGAGCTGAAGAGAAGTCAGATTTGATTTACAGACTCTACTTGTGACAACTAATATCTGTACTGTGGTGTGAGTACAAAAGTGTAAACGTACTGTAAAGACCCTCACTAAAGGACTGTGTGATTTATTATATGTTTTGGGCTGAAGAAAAGCTGTTTTATTTTCTTATGCTGGAGAAAGCATTTTAATTTGGAGTGCAGAGAAATGCAATAAACCTTGCTTTGTGTTGCACCAAGGCCTGTGTCTGTGCTAATTGAGTGCCTATTGCTGATTGTGAATCCCTACTGTATATATTTATTTATAAATACAGTGGCTTGTGAAAGTATTCACTCCCTGGCATTTTTCATGTTTTGCTACCTCACAACCTGGAATTTCCCTGTTTTTTTAGGGTTTGCATCAGTTCATGTAAAGAACATGCCTACAACTGTGAACATTTGGCTTTTGTTTTTATTGTAAAGTAAACAACAAATAGGATAAAAAAAACTGAAAACTTCAGTATAAATAACTATTCATTCACCCCCTAAAGTTAGTACGTTGTAGATTCTACTTTTTCAGCAATTACAGCAGGAAGTCACTTTGGATATGTCATAGGAGCTTTCCACATCTTGCCACTGGGATTTTGCCAATTCCTCAAGTCAAAACTGCTCAAGCTCCTTCAAGTTAGAGGTTTCCTCTGGTGAACAGCAATCTTCAAGTCTGACCACAGATTCTCAATTGGATTAAGGTCTGGGCTTTGACTAGGCCACTCCAAAACATTTACACATTTCCCTTAAACAACTTGATTGTTGCTTTAGCAGTCTGCTTTGGGTCATTATCTTGTTGGAAGGTGAACCTCCATTCCAGTCTTAATTTACTGACAGACTGAAACAGGTTTTGCTCAAGAATATCCCTGTATTTTCCACCATCTTCCCCTTGACTTGGACCATCTTCCCTTTCCATGCTGCCAAAAAACGTCCCCACATCATGATACTGTAACCTCCATGTTTCACTGTGGGGATGGTGTTATTAGGGCGATGAGCTGTGTTGGTTTGGTACCAGACATAGGGTTTACTTTGGTGGCCAAAAAGTTCAATATTGGTCTCATCTGACCACAGCATCTTCCTCCATACATTTGGAGAGTCTCCCACATGTCTTTTGGCAAACTCAAAATAACCTTACAATTTTTGTGTACGCAAATTCCTTTTTCTGGCCACTCTTCCATAAAGGCCACCTCTACGGAGTGTACAGCTTATTGGAGTCGTATGGATACTCCAGTCTGTGCTTGGGAACTCTGCAGCTCCTTCAGGGTTACCTTTAGTCTCTGTGCTGCCTCTCTGATTAATACCCTCCTTGCCCGGGCTGAGAGTTTTGTGGGTGGTCCTCTCTTGGCAGGTGTGTTATGGTATCACATGGTTTCCATTTGATGATAATGGATGTGATGGTGTGTGGCCCAGCTATGTAAGGCACACATAAAATCCAGGAGAGTGCACAGGAAGGTAATCGCAACGCTTGATATGCATTCACTGCCACTCACTCTTTTAGACACACCATCAGGGGTATAAAAGGGAGTGACACGTAGCTGAAAGGGGAGTCAGTCAACCTAGGAGGGAGAGTAGTGGAATCTGTTTCTTGTCTTCGGACAGATCAGTTCAGTGTCAGTCCAGTCTGGACTTAGAGGATACTGAGGGCTGCTCAGCGAGCCCTAGAGAAAGCTGACCTCACCATCGAAAGCTACAAGTGCTTATGTTAAGAGCGGGAAGCAGGGCGAAGGGCGCAGTGGAGAAGACAGAGAAGTGCTACAGGTATTGGATTACCTGCACTAAATTGCCGGACACCGGGGTCCGAAGCGTTGCTAGTGTTTCAAGCATAGTAACAAGAAAACCGGAGGCATCTGGACTACAGGTCGCAGAGTGCAGCCCAAAGCGTCAATACGTAACCGGAGTCAGGGAGAACGGGGACTTTGAGTCAAGCGCAGACAAAAGTAAGGACTTAGTTCTCACCACTTAGAAGGCTCCATCACAATGTTGGCCGGGCATTACAGCTATAGAGAAAGCTGGAGAGTTCAGAGTTAACTTCGCTTCAGGCAAGTTGGGCTCACATACATATTGAAGTTAAGGAGGCCTCTAACCTGCTCAGCGGTTACCCGAATGTGCATTCTCCACCCCGACCAGCTCCCCGGGATCTTCTTGAACCATCTACCAGTAAAAGGTATGAAAAGAAGCTGTATTGTGTGTGACTGAATTATTACCTACACCCTGCATCATCACCATAGACTTCCAGGGACCCGTCTCACCTGTGGGAGACTTACCACCCAGCTGCCCCATAACATCCCCTGTGAAGATCATTATAGCAGCGCTGGTCCAATTAACCAGATACCAGAGGTGGCGTCACGAACTACCTATCCTAATAATCCCCTGTAAATATCCCCCATTGCTTGACTGCCAGGGCCACGGACCGAGTCCCGCTGCCAGTGACAACTCCCATAGAAATCATTGGGCTCGGCTCCGAGTACCCCATAGCCCTGGTAACCACCTCAGTGTGGTGCGAGTCAGCGGTGCTCCGGGAGATCAGACATTGGGATTTTTTTTATACCCCAACACTGACTTACACTTCTCAACAACTTTGTACCTGAATTGTTTGGAGATCTCCTTGGTTTTCATGGTGTTCTTTGGTTAGTGGCGCCTCTTGCTTAATGGTGTTGCAGCCTCTGTGGCCTTTCAGAAAAGGTAAAGTGTATATACTGACAGACATGTTACACTTAGATTGCACAAAGGGGGACGTCCTGTCACTTAGCTTGTGACTTATGAAAATAATTGCTTGCCCAAGAAATTTTTAGAGCCTTCATTGCAAAAGGGGCGAATATATATGCACATGCCAATTTGTAGTTATGTGATTCTATAAATGTAATTTATGCCTATATTTTTCTCACTTCACTACATCAACTTAGACTATTTAGTGCTGACGCATCCCACACAAATCGGATGACAAAAATATTTAAACACAGGTTGTAATGTAACAGAATTGGTAAAAAGCCAAGGAAGGGAATACTTTTGCGAGCCACTGTACATACAGTTGTGACCAGACTGACAAACATTTTATTTTGATTTTCACAAAATTTGCTACTTCAGTGTGTTTAGGTCTTTTAATTAGATATTTCAATGATTGCCAAAGTACAATTTTAAGCATTTTATAGTGTTTTACAATTTTATTAACAAATATATTGTTAATTTATTTTTCTAGCCTTATGCCCTTGCCCTGACAGGTGGATGTCAGCTTCTGGGATAAATCGTGACTGATGACAACACACTCTTGTCTAATCAGTGCTTGGAGTTGATCACAATTATTGTGGTTTTATTTGTTCTACTGCTGTTCCAGAATTGACTACAGGTTCTCAATGGGATAGAGATCTAGTTATCATTTTTGCCTTGTAATATGGTCACATTCATGCTGGAAAAAGCATTGTCCATCAGCACCTCACTTTTGGATGGTTTGGAGAAGTTGCTTTTGGACGATGTTTAGATCCTATTCTTTATTCATGGCAGTATTCTTAGGCAAAATTTTGAGTGAGCCCTCCATGGATGAAAAGGACTCCACACATGAGTGGTTTCAGGAGACTTTAATGTTACCATGACATAGGACTCATGGTAGCGCTCACCTTTTCTTCTCTGGACAACCATTCATCCTGATGTCCCAAACAGTCTGACAGGGGCTTCATCAGAGAAAGTAACTTTACTGCAGTCCTCTATAGTCCAATCCCTGTACTTCCTGCAGAATGTCAGACTGTCCTTTGTGTTTTTCATGGAGAAAAGTGGCTTCTTTGCTGACCTTCTAGACATCATGAATTTCACATTTCAAAAAACTGACCGTCACATCCAAACATTAGGTAAGCACCTGTTCACACTTAGTTTATGTTTGGATGTGACGGTCAGTTTTTTGAAATTTGTATTCATTAGCCTTCTGACTGAGCACTCCGCCTCTTAGCCTCAGGCGTTTTTAATCACAGCAGGGCCACTACCCCTCCACAGAGATATAGAGTTCAGTCTAATGGTACTGCCACACTGAGCTATCCCGCTAGCGATCTCGTTAGCGTTGCATACTAATGAGATCGCTAGCGGGATTGTTTCTATATCGCTAAATGCTGCCGCATTTAGCGATATAGTTAACGACGCTATCGCCGTTAGCGATCTTCTTAACGACTTTAGCGGTACAAAAGTACCGCTAAATCGCTAAGAAAAGGTGCCACACAGCGATTAGATACTTACCCAGCAGGAGCGCCAGCGATGAAATAGGGTCCGGAGCGATTCCAGCGACGAGCGAGATCACAGCAGGAAGCTCGTCGCTGGAAGCTGCCGCACTGAACTATGCTACGGGATGCTAATAGTGATGTTTTTTAGCGATCGTAGCCCATACCTTCAGAGTTATAGGTGCATCCTAAGAGAGGATTCACATTAGGTTCCCATACAGATGAAAAAGAGGATTGGCATTAGGTTAGGTCCTGGAAACGAGAATCGCCTTAACGTGGCTTCCAGGTACACATGAATTGGCCAATTTATGCGTTAAGCATTCTCAATTTTTCATATTTCTGGTGCAGTAATGCAATTCATTTTTCATATTTCATATTTGCATGCTATGGTGCTACAGAGTGCTGCCTTTTTTGTTTGAGTGTATATGAGTTGGTGACACTAGGTAGGCACCTGTTCACACTTAGTTTGTGTTTGGATGTGACGGTCAGTTTTTTAAAATTTGTATTCATCATTAGCCTTCTGACTGAGCACTCTGCCTTTTAGCCTCGGGTGTTTTTAATCACAGAATCACAGCAGGGCCACTACCCCCCCACAGAGATATAGATTTCAGTCTAAGGCTGTGGTTCCACGGTCCGGAACCACAGCGCTTTGGACGGAGCGGAAATTCCGCACCGCCCAAAGACCTGCCCCCTTTCTGACGCGCGCTCTTTCCGGATGTGTTCTGGACACCTCCGGAACACATCCGGAAAGAACGCAGGGCTGCATAGCCCTGTGTTATTTATCTTGCTAGGACATGCTGCGGTCTGAAAAGACGCGCCGCATGTCCGGAAACGCAGGTCTTCCGCCTGCGTATTTTTACGCATAGTGGAGACGGGATTTCTTGAAATCCCCTCCACTATGCTGTAACATCTGGACGCTGCGTGTTTGGCGCTGCGCCAATGCACAGCGCCAAACACGCAGCAAATCCGGAGTGTTTCCTTATCGTGGAAACATACCCTAAGAGAGGATTCACATTAGGTTCCCATACAGATGAAGACTTTAGTCTAAGAGAGGATTGGCATTAGTTAGGTCCTGGAAACGAGAATCGCCTTAACGTGGCTTCCAGGTACACATGAATTGGCCAATTTATGCGCTAAGCTTTCTCAATTTTTCATATATCTAATGCAGTAATGCAATTAAATTTTCATATTTCATATTTGCATGCTATGGCGCTACAGAGTGCTGCCTTCTAGACATCATGATTAGCCTCCAAAAGGCTTTGCTTCACTGTGCGTGTAGATGTGCTGACACCTGTCTGCTGCCATTCTTGAGAAAGCCCTTCACTGGAGCAGAACCTATCTTGTAGCTGGATCCCCTTTAGGGGACAGTCCTGGCCAGAGGTGTATCTAGGTTTTCTGGCACCTGGGACAAGTACTCAATTTGGTGCCCCCACCCAAGCACATATTAGGTTTGCACACTTACGTGCCAACAAGCTGCTCGCTCTAATTCAATGTTCAGTGAAATCAGAGAAGCAGAAAGAGAAGCTCGTTCTTACGTGACCGAAGTATGAAAATTGTATATGAGTAAAGTGGCCATGTGATGACTGATGGAACCTGCAGAGCTGAATCCTGACAGTGAGTCTGTTACACGCTGTTAGGATTGGCTTCAGGGCTTCATTTTATAACTAAGGGGTGCATCCAGGTTGGAGATGAAAGTCTGCAGTCACTATAGGTAACTGCAGGCTTCTGAATTCTCACAGTGCATGCACTTCACACTTTTAGGATTCTCCTTTGCACAAGTATGTGATTTGTATACTTCTGGCCATATTCCATCTAGACGTGTCCAGCCTCGCTTAATTCATTTTCATTAAGTAATGCCACCCATGCCTAATCTGTCATGGTCTGCTGAGTTTCTGGGATTAGGTGGTTTTAGGGTTAACCGGGATGGCCTCACTCTGGGATTCTGGGAGGCTTTTTATAGCCTCATTGTGGGGCCATCCTCTGTCGCTTATACTCTGACCCTTGGCCGAGTGTGTGTGACCCTGTTGTGCTTGTGCCAGTGCTTTGTGCCTGTGCTAGGTTCTGTTTGTCTGGTTCTGATTTGGCTGTGTCCCTGTTTTGAGTTTTGCCTTTCCCTTTTGTACTCTGCTGCCCTCTACGTGTATGACCCTTGGCTACGTTCTGACTCCGCTCTGCCTGCTCCTCTTGTACTTCGTCGCCCTCTATGTGTATGACCCCTTGGCTACGTTCTGATTATCCGTTCGGTATATGCCCTTGGTAACTGTGTCCCGTAGTTACCCTTCTAGGAGTTTTCCTTCACCTCATAGCTCTCTGGAGCTTAGGCCACGCCCACTAGCAGTCACGTGCCTGCAGGTCCTTTGGTCTGAAGCATTCTCTATCTGCTACTGCTGACTCTGAGAGACGTGTGGCCGGCTCCGCCCACTAGTAGTCACATGTGGAAGGTCCTGTTACTGAGAAACAGACGTCATCTCTGCTGCAGCTCTGCTACAGGTATCTTTGGGCATAGTTTGTTCACTCAGGACACACGCACTGGCTCAGTGAGCAAGTGCAGTGCGGTGTCCCTGACATAATCGACATGTGACTGCATGTATTCAAATCACCGGCACCAGAAAATACAGCGTGCAGTGGGCTGTAAGAATTCAGAAGTCTGCAATCACATAGAACGACTGCAGACTCATCACAAACTTGGACAACCCCTCTAATGCTACTAACATAAATAAAAATGAGCATTAGTCAGTATCACAAAAACACATTTACATCCAGGTACCTGATAGATGAGGATTTCTCTGGAGTCTTTCTCTTTCTTTTCTTAATCTTGTCCATACCCATGATGAGTTTTGTCATCCACAGCTCGTCTCTGCAGACTTCCATTTTCTCTGGTCTTGTGCAGCACATCACCACACAATGCCCTTAAAGATAGAAGTGTCATTATAATGCTCCTGAATAAAAATATCTGCCCCACTCTGACTGCCCTATAGGGACCAGTCTCTATTCTATGCCCCCTCACCATACTCCTCCTCCTTGGTGTGCTGTGCCCTTACACTGTTCCCCCATGTTACCCCCCACACTACTCAGTCTCTATTTTGTGCCAACTCACACTTTTCTCCACCTATACTGTCTCCTCACACTATTCCCCTCAATAGTCTCTTCACACATTTTTCCCTACCTCCTCATACATTTACCCTCTCACGTTCCATATTGTCTCCTCACACATCACTCTGACTTACCATACTGTGTCCGCACCCATCCAATCTTCCTCGCTCCCCATACTGTGTCAGCATACATTTTCCCCTGGCTCCTCATGCTGAATCTGCATGCATACCCCATTCACCACACTGTGTCTGCACCCATACCTCCATACATGCCCCTTCTCAACCCTTCCTTCTCATATTGTGTCTTCAAATTTCTCCCGCTCCCCATATTGTGTCTGCAACTGTCCATCTTTGCTCCCCAAACTTCTGTCCTCAAATCATCCCACCATTGCAATAAATCGCTCCCAACCCTGTTACACTAAATACCCCCATGAAAGTAAATCTAACCCAGGCCTGTTACACTAAATACCCCATCACAGTAAATCTTATCCAGGCCTTTTATACTAAATACCCACATCACAGTAAATCTTCCCCAGGCCCATTACAGTAAATACCCCCATCACAGTAAATCTCCCCCACACACAGTAAATACCCCCCACACACAATAAATACCCACACACAGTAAATACACCCACACATAGTAAAGACACCCTATACACATTAAATATGTCCCCCCACACACACAATAAATATTTAACCCACACACAGTAATGACACCCCCAGGCAGTAAATACCCTCCAATCTTCGGTGTAGTCAGCTCCACTAACATGAAGCACTTACCACCAATGCTCTCTGCGCAGGCGAGTGACGTCAGCAATGTGATCACATGACCTGGTCATGCTACTGACTTTGCTCTGACTCGGCGGTCAGAGCTTCAATTGTACTAGCATTAGGTGGCCCGACTGCACCCCACTGTCAGCTGTGCCCGGGGCATTTCCACTGTGTGCTTCCCCCAGATACACCTCTGGTCCTGGACTTTCTTGGGCGCACTGATGCCTTCTTCATAGCAATTTAAACTCTCACTCTAAAGTTCTTAATGATCCAATAAATGTCTGATTTACATTTGCAGTTCATCTGATCCCTCTTCATAACAATCTAGACTTAGTGCAAATAGTCATAATAAAAACTGAAGCAGAACACTTTGTGGAAACCAAAATTTGTGTCAGTCTCAGAACTGTTGGTCACGACTGTACAGTATGTCATTGTGTAGTCCTGTGTCCTGTATGCCATCCAGTAAGAGATGATGTCAGCCTCCCCTGAATGCTGCTGTTAGGTAATACTCGTCTCTCCTCTTGTGGATTTTATGTGTAATTTAGGCACTGCTCTTGACGTGTTTGTATCTCTTTATAAAGTAACAATCCTGGAGATTTATTTCACATAGGTCATAGAAACGATGTCTTGTGGTGTTGCCTTGAATCCCAATTTTATAGGGATTTAGATGGAACCTTCATAGACTGCTATGACACAAATAAAGTGAAAATTAATTCTGTTTGTGCTTTTTTTAACTAAAAAACTCAGTTTTTCCAGAAAGGTTGAAAAATGTAGCATTTCTGTGTCCATCTGAAAACACAGACACTGTCAGAAAAAAAGCAAAACAGAAATCATTTGAACTCTGTTGTGTCATAGCAACCTATGGCGCCATCGGGGCTTCTTTCTGATTTCCGTTCTCATAGGGATTCAGACAGAACATAATGAATAAGCGCAGTGTGAACAGGGCATTCAGATTCTGTTTGTGCAGTTCCCAGTTATGCCTCTTGGGAATATTTTCCATTATCATTGGGGCATGGCCCTATAAACTCCTTACACTATCACAGTGCTGCTTTGTCAGCCTGTGCAGGGACACTCGAGTGACAAAGGGAACGATAATATCCAGTTGTCAATTTATTTGAATTTCCAGGAGAAATAACAGAGGAACAATACAACACAGATTTATTATGTCAAGGGTAATACAAGTTTTTAATAAAACAACATGTCTGATGAATGGACAGGTGATCTTTATCACATCCCTTGTACAATGTCATGATATTCTGATTATAACATACTGTTTGTTGCTGTGTCAGATGTTGATGAATGTTCCCGACCTCAAGCATCAAATCTTTGCCAACAACAATGTAAGAACAACATTGGAAGCTACAGATGTCTGTGCTATTATGGATTTCAAATTTCTCCCAATGGCCGCTCATGTGTACCTATAAAGCACCCCAACACAATTGCTGGTAAGACGTAAGATTACTTCTAATTTTGGGTTTAGCAATGGCGGGGCCACATCATTTCACCAGTCCCTACGTCCTCTTTTGACCTTAATTGATGACTGCTCTGTCATGACACATTATAGGTAAATGTCAGCTAGCTTTTGCTATGTAATCCGAGAGCAGCATGATGTAGGGGCTGAGACTGATTCCAGCGATGTATAACTTGGGCTGCATGCTGTCATTTTGATACAATCACTGTTTTTTTCTGCTGCAGTTCTAGCAGTGCTCTGAATGCTGATCTCTGTATATCCCCACTCAAACCACTGATTGGCAGCTTTTCATGTTCACTGTGCATAGGCAGAAAGCTGCTAATCAGTGGTGGGGACGGGGTTACACAGAGCAGTTGACTAGGAGGCACAAGACGCCTTGTCCTGTAGTGATAATCTTCTGCTGATAAAACACTGACATTATTGAAACTACAAACACACAGTCTAGTAAGTGACACATCATTGGAATCAGGGTCTCTGCCTCTGCGCCATTCTGCTCTCAGATTATGTAGCAAAACCTGCTGATAGATTCTCTTTAAAACCAAGGGAGAGGGGATAGGTGGGATTTAGTGAGGATAGCTGACATTGAATCTGTGGGGGTCTGATTCTTTTGACCAGGGCTTGTTCTGCAGTTCCCGGCAGCATGTGCTACACATTGCAGAAAGGTGTGATGTGCAGCTCCGCTCCATGTGGGTGATGCATGCTGCACATGGGTTTATGCAGCATAAATTGCATGACAGGTTCCCTTTAATCAAAACTAGTTACAAAGTTTTCAATAACTATACGGTTTCATTGGTGGCTTTTAATGATGGATGTGCATGTGTGTCACTGGCATTTTGTTGTAGAAGATGTTGTGTGTGCGGAGAATCTTGCGTGTCCTACAGAGCAGTATATACATATATATCCTCACATCAGACTGGAGGAGGACAGACCTCGCTGTAGACATCTGTGTCCTGGTGTGCTTGTTCCCTGGTGTTCAGCAGATGTGCATGACTACAGAACAATTCACAACAGTGCTGAGATCGTCCCGTAATGTCAGACATTAAATCCAGGCTCCGTATAATTCTCTTCAGCTTTGGTAGATAGCATTGCAGGAAGTTGAGGCCTCACATATGTCCACCATCAGTCTGTTATTACAGTCACTGTCATACAGAGGAAGCCATAAAAAGCGACATAATATTTTGTCATTATCTCTCAGCGAGACCCGTGTTTTATCACCGAGGCTGTCAGTCATTTACGTGCTACAATTCTCACTATTTATCCTTGTCACAGACTTATAGGGTGGGCTCCTCCGCTCCATTACAGTGGGCAGTGCTGGCGGTGGAGGAGGCAGTGTGCCTTCAGTCTCGGACGGGGCACTTGACACCCCACATCCTCACTGGAGGGGCAGCGTACTCCTTTCCTGCTGGGTAGTGTCTGTCATCATAAATGGTCACACAATAAAGATCCTGCTGGTTGGCTGCTCGATGGAGCTGGTTGGCTTGCACCGAGTTTGTCAGTGGTAGCGTTTCTAACGCTTAGCTCCCACGATGAGTATTTGGGGAGTTTTGCAGATTTTCTACGGCATTTCTTCACCTGTTAGATAAATTAGCTTACTTCTGTTTTTTACACAACCATTTTATCTCCTTTTTGATGCTGTGGTTTTCGTCTCCTGTTGCTATGTCATGTTTTAAATAAAGCTGCATCATTTTTGATACATCCTGATATTGAACAAAACTTTATACAGTCATTTCAGATTACATGCGTTTTTATCTATGGATTTTACGCATCTAATGCTGTTCTGTGGAGAAAATACACACACAAAAAGAAACTGACGTGCTGTGGATTTGAAACTCGTTCCATAGGTCAGTTTACGCTGCATAAATAAAAAGCACATGTGTAGCCCTGGTGTTAGGCACACGCAGTACCCTGGAGAGTGTGTGGCGAGACAGCAGTTTAATGCTAAATACCCATTCACTCAACATACACTAGACACACCCTTAGGGTAGTGTAGTTACTTGTGAGGGAGTGGTCAGGGTGTATGTTTGTTGAGTGATTTTGAGTGAGTTCAGTTCCTGTCTTCGGACAGAGAAGACGTCTGGAGTTTAGCTGGAGGGAGGAAGCCGTCCAGATTGCTCTATCATCAGTTCAGAACGTGGAGGCTAGTACAGGTGGTCTAATTCACCTTAGCCTAGTCAGAGCTGTACCTCACCTGAATACATTGAAAGAAAGAAGAAGCTTAGTGCAGAAAGACTTCAGTCACCTGTCTCCAGGACAGTGAAAGGTTCAGAGACGTGCTCCTGCCTAGTGATAACTGAGCATCTGTAACTAACTCTAAAGGAAGTGAATGAAGGAAGTGACTACCCGACTTTATGCAAGTGTGAGTGCTTATGCTACCAGCGAGGACAAGGCGAAAGGCACAGTGGAAAGTTTATTGGAAAGGTGCGTTTGGATTGAAGAAGTCCTGCACATTGCAACCGGTCACTGGGGACCGAAGGATCACTATTAGCTTCAAGCATAGTGGTAAGAAAACCAGGGATTTACCGGACCTTAGGTCGCGGCAAACAGCCCCATATAGTCAGTACGTAACTGGGGTCAGGGGGAGTGAAGACTTTGAGTCAGTGCACGACAAAATAAGAATTCAGCTCTCTCGCAGGAAGGCTCCTACCACAAAACTGACTGGGCAGTACAGCTATGGATTAGCTGGAGTTATTGAGGGAACTACGCTTCAGGCTGGTTGTACTCATCGTGTTGTTGAAAGTAAAGGAGGCCCCTAACTTGTCCAGCTGCTGTCTCAAGATACACTCTCCTTGGATCAGCCTCCCTGGGACTTGCCTGAACATCTTACAAGTAAAGGTATGGAAAGACGCTGACTGTGTGAGACTGTGTTATTTACCTGCACCCGACTTCACTAACTTCATAGACTTTGAGGGAAGAGTCCCACCTGTAGGGGACCCGACATCTAGCTGCCTCACCATCCCCTCAGAGCTCTACAGCAGCGCTGGTATAAATTACCAGAAGACTACAGGTGGCGTCACGAACTGTATATAAATCTATCCCCTGTAAATATATCCCCCAACATACGCCAGACCGCCAGGGCCACAGACCGAGCCACAGCTACCTGTGACAAATCCCATAGACTTCCATGGGCTCGGCTCTGAGTACCCCATTGCCCTGGTAACCCACAATTGTGGTGGCGGGTCGTTACAACTTGGCGTCACGAACAGGATGCGAAACTCGCAAAATTGCGAGCCCTGTGTGCCTATGGAGTTGTTTTTGTGAAAAGGACTGTTTGCACTTTTGGCGCCAAAAATCGCCATCTTTGTCGCCATATTCGCGCCCTCAGGCGCTGGAGAAGAAGGTGGGCGTACCTTCGTGGGCGTGTACCCCCCTGTGGCGCGAAGAAAATGCCTGTCCTCTCAAAGTGCTATTACAACATGCGATCCTGCCCTACAGCAAAGGAGGTCCGCCTCCTCTTCACCTTCCCTGCGAGGAGGAGGAGACGCAAACCCCGCCTCCACGGAATAGACCGGACGTCTCTGGAGGAAGAAGAAAGAATCTTCTGGAACATCATGGAGGCAGGACGTGTGCAGCCGAGCAGGGAAGCGGAGGAAGGCAGGCTCCGTGCCCCAGCCAAGCTGCCACCAGCACCGGAGTCATCCGTGGTCCTGCACCTGCAGCAGGCGTTGCTAGAGATAAAAGAAGAAAATGCACGCCTGAAGAAGATGATTTCGCCACAACTTGGATTTGAAGAGATTGAGAGACGCCGGCGTACCCTGGAGCAGCGGAGGCTGTGGGACGCGGTGATCTCTCCCTTCGATGATCCCCTACGTCTGGAGTTACCAAAACTTCTGCTGCCCAAGGCAAAGGAGCAACCGGAGGCTGCCCCTGAAAGTACCAATCCTGATCCCACCGGTGAAGCGGTGGAGGCGAAGGAGGTTGAGGAGGTACCGCCAGTTCCGGAACGCCCGCCCGGCCAGGAGGCCGCAGCAGATGATCGAACCCCGACAGGGACACCGGAGGGGTCCTGTCCGTCGTTACCAGACGTCGACTGGGACGAGATGGCGCGCCTGGATGACGTCGCCTACACCGCCCAGTGGGAATATGAGTGGCAGCGTCGTGAGGAGAAGCAGAAACGCCAGCAGGAGGAAGAGCGGGAAGCTCAGCGGAACCGGCAGCGGCAACATGCAGAGCTGATCGCGGACAAGGAAAGTGTCCGGAGAGAGAAAGGTACCCTGAGGGAACCGCGGCGGCAGGGGTGTGTGACTGAGTTCCAGCTCCGGAAGGGCTGGGGCTTCATCCGTGAACCGGGCCTCTACCCCGGGGTCTTTGTCAGCAGGCGTGACGTAGAATCCCACCTGCCGCAAGGCCATCCCGGGAGGGACTTAGTAAATGGAGACCTCGTCACGTACACACGGCACTGGGGAATGAAGGGATGGTATGCCCTTAACGTCACCATCGTCCGTGACCCGTCCCCGACGCAGGTAACGTCACCACTACCGCAGCGTCCCTGTCTCCAGCTCAAGCAGTATCCGGCCGTGCCCCAGCATCGCCCCCTGCAAGTTCATCGCAAATTCAAGCCACCTCTGCATCGCAATATGCGACCCAGTCTCAATCGCAATCCATGACACGGTCCATATCGTTAACTGTGATTGAAACGCAATCGGTGTCTCGTGAGGAGAATGTACCCGTTGCGCCCCTAGTGGTTCGCACGAGAACTGTGGCGACCCAGACCCTAATCGCAGCGCATGATTTGTTAGTCCTGGGATCTAGGGCCCATTAAATTGTTCCAGCCCCCGGGGTGGAAAGTGTATTTGAAGTAAATGAATAAATAGTAAAGAAGAATCGGTGAGATCCCTATAGGGTCTACCATAAGTAATATTGTAGAAAGTTTAGGAATGTTTTACAAATTTTTGCATAAGTTGAAGAGTATAACGTATATAATACATATATATTTTTCTACCAGTAGAATGCCCGCTGGGTAAATAGAAAAAAAGTTTGCACTTTAGTATTATAATGTGATTTTATAATATGTCTTCGTTTAACAATGGACTTTGAGGTTGAGGACTGTGCCAACCAGAACTTATTTGTACATAGTTGCGCTTCGGTGCTTTCTCTTGGTTTTACATAAACCAGCACAACTACCTCTGAACAGAAAACCCGTGTGGTGTGGCACTGAGTGAGGTCTGCATTCGGATGTCCTGCAGCCCACCCAGGACCCACGTTGAAGGTTTGGTGCGGGTCCTTCACAAGAATACTGTATATTTATTGAATGCTATTTAATACATTTGTATTTTTCTATAATGTTTTGTTTGCAACGTTCAAGATATCCTCACCTCCCGGATGGGACGAATTAATGTTATTGTTAATGTTTTCATGCATAAACAAAATGTCTCTTTTGTATTTTACAGCCCGGGAGTGCTGTCTTTTACCATGGGGGAATGTGTAGCCCTGGTGTTAGGCACACGCAGTACCCTGGAGAGTGTGTGGCGAGACAGCAGTTTAATGCTAAATACCCATTCACTCAACATACACTAGACACACCCTTAGGGTAGTGTAGTTACTTGTGAGGGAGTGGTCAGGGTGTATGTTTGTTGAGTGATTTTGAGTGAGTTCAGTTCCTGTCTTCGGACAGAGAAGACGTCTGGAGTTTAGCTGGAGGGAGGAAGCCGTCCAGATTGCTCTATCATCAGTTCAGAATGTGGAGGCTAGTACAGGTGGTCTAATTCACCTTAGCCTAGTCAGAGCTGTACCTCACCTGAATACATTGAAAGAAAGAAGAAGCTTAGTGCAGAAAGACTTCAGTCACCTGTCTCCAGGACAGTGAAAGGTTCAGAGACGTGCTCCTGCCTAGTGATAACTGAGCATCTGTAACTAACTCTAAAGGAAGTGAATGAAGGAAGTGACTACCCGACTTTATGCAAGTGTGAGTGCTTATGCTACCAGAGGACAAGGCGAAAGGCACAGTGGAAAGTTTATTGGAAAGGTGCGTTTGGATTGAAGAAGTCCTGCACATTGCAACCGGTCACTGGGGACCGAAGGATCACTATTAGCTTCAAGCATAGTGGTAAGAAAACCAGGGATTTACCGGACCTTAGGTCGCGGCAAACAGCCCCATATAGTCAGTACGTAACTGGGGTCAGGGGGAGTGAAGACTTTGAGTCAGTGCACGACAAAATAAGAATTCAGCTCTCTCGCAGGAAGGCTCCTACCACAAAACTGACTGGGCAGTACAGCTATGGATTAGCTGGAGTTATTGAGGGAACTACGCTTCAGGCTGGTTGTACTCATCGTGTTGTTGAAAGTAAAGGAGGCCCCTAACTTGTCCAGCTGCTGTCTCAAGATACACTCTCCTTGGATCAGCCTCCCTGGGACTTGCCTGAACATCTTACAAGTAAAGGTATGGAAAGACGCTGACTGTGTGAGACTGTGTTATTTACCTGCACCCGACTTCACTAACTTCATAGACTTTGAGGGAAGAGTCCCACCTGTAGGGGACCCGACATCTAGCTGCCTCACCATCCCCTCAGAGCTCTACAGCAGCGCTGGTATAAATTACCAGAAGACTACAGGTGGCGTCACGAACTGTATATAAATCTATCCCCTGTAAATATATCCCCCAACATACGCCAGACCGCCAGGGCCACAGACCGAGCCACAGCTACCTGTGACAAATCCCATAGACTTCCATGGGCTCGGCTCTGAGTACCCATTGCCCTGGTAACCCACAATTGTGGTGGCGGGTCGTTACACACAGAGGGCGTGAGATCTCTAGAAATCCCATCCACTTTACTGGAACTGTAAGACCCTGTGTCTTTTGTGCAGCGAAAATATGTAGCGTCAGAAACTCATCGTGGGAACTTTACTTAACCGTAGCTGACGGATCCATACTATTCTTTCTATATATAACTTCCCCCTGAAGCTGCATGATCCGGGGCATGGAGCACAGCGGGGAAAGCCTATATACAGTGAAGGAAATAAGTATTTGATCCCTTGCTGATTATGTAAGTTTGCCCACTGACACAGACATGAACAGTCTATAATTTTAAGGGCAGGCTAATTTTAACATTGAGAGAAAGAATATCAAAAATAAAATCCAGAAAATCACATTGTATAAATCATATAAATGTATTTGCATTTTGCAGAGAGAAATAAGTATTTGATCCCTACCAACCATTAAGAGTTCTGGCTCCTCCAGACCAGTTAGACGCTCCTAATCAACTTGTTATCTGCATTAAAGACAGCTGTCTTACATAGTCACCTTTATAAAAGACTCCTGTCCACAGACTCAATAAATCAGTCAGACTCTAACCTCTACAACATGGGCAAGACCAAAGAACTTAATAAGGATGTCAGGGTGGTATTCTGTGGTATCCGGGTCTCAGCCTCCTTACCTCGGCCATGTCTCTGAGCACTGAACACCTTGTACATTTTGGTCTTGTTCAGTGGTGGTCGGATTTCAGCATCCTTACTTCGGCTATGTCTATGAGCACTGAACCCCTTGTACTTCCGTGTCTTGTTCAGTGGTGGTCCAGTCCAGCCTACCTTTCCTCTGCCATGTCTCTGAGCACTGAACACCTTGTACTCCTGTGTCTTGTTTAGTGGTGGTCCGGTCTCAGCCTCCTTACACCGGCCTTGTCTCTGAGCACTGAACACCTTGTACTCCTGTGTCTTGCTCAGTGGTGATCGGTTCAGCCTTCCTTACCTCGGCCACGTCTCTGATCACTGAACACCTTGTATTTCTGTGTCTTGTTCAGTGGTGGTCGGTTTCAGCCTCCTCACCTCGGCCATGTCTCTGAGCACTGAACTCCTTGTACTTCTGTGTCTTGTTCAGTGGTGGTCCGGTGTCAGCCTCCTTACCTCGGCCATGCCGCTGAGCACTGAACACCTTGTACTCCTGTGTCTTGCTCAGTGGTGGTCCGGTCTCAGCCTCCTTAGCTCGGCCATGTCTCTGAGCACTGAACACCTTGTAACTCCTGTGTCTTGCTCAGTGGTGGTCCGGTCTCAGCCTCCTTACCTCGGCCATGTCTCTGAGCACTGAACCCCTTGTACTTCTGTGTCTTGTTCAGTGGTGGTCCGGTCTCAGCTCCTTACCTCGGCCATGTCTCTGAGCACTGAACCCTTGTACTCCTGTGTCTTGCTCAGTGGTGCTCGGTTTCTGCCCTCCTTTCCTCGGCCATGTCTCTGAGCACTGAACACCTTGTACTCCTGTGTCTTGCTCAGTGGTGGTCCGGTCTCAGCCTCCTTACCTCGGCCATGTCTCTGAGCACTGAACCCCTTGTACTCTGTGTCTTGTTCAGTGGTGGTCCGGTCTCAGCCTCCTTACCTCGGCCATGTCTCTGAGCACTGAACACCTTGTACTCCTGTGTCTTGCTCAGTGGTGCTCGGTTTCTGCCCTCCTTACCTCGGCCATGTCTCTGAGCACTGAACACCTTGTACTCCTGTGTCTTGCTCAGTGGTGGTCTGGGTCTCAGCCTCCTTACCTCATCCTCGCTGAGCACTGAACCCTTGTACTTCTGTGTCTTGTTCAGTGGTGGTCCGGTCTCAGCCTCCTTACCTCGGCCATGTCTCTGAGTACTGAACACCTTGTACTCCTGTGTCTTGCTCAGTGGTGGTCCGGTCTCAGCCTCCTTACCTCGGCCATGTCTCTGAGCACTGAACCCCTTGTACTTCTGTGTCTTGTTCAGTGGTGGTCCGGTCTCAGCCTCCTTACCTCGGCCATGTCTCTGAGCACTGAACACCTTGTACTCCTGTGTCTTGCTCAGTGGTGCTCGGTTTCTGCCCTCCTTACCTCGGCCATGTCTCTGAGCACTGAACACCTTGTACTCCTGTGTCTTGCTCAGTGGTGGTCTGGTCTCAGCCTCCTTACCTCTGCCTCGTCTGAGCACTGATACCTTGTACTTCTGTGTCTTGTTCAGTGGTGGTCCGGTCTCAGCCTCCTTACCTCGGCCTTGTCTCTGAGCACTGAACACCTTGTACTCCTGTGTCTTGCTCAGTGGTGCTCGGTTTCTGCCTCCTTACCTCGGCCATGTCTCTGAGCACTGAACACCTTGTACTCCTGTGTCTTGTTCAGTGGTGCTCGGTTTCTACTCTACTTATGTCACGATCCATTTTTGGATCCGTGGCAGCTCTGGTTCAACTATCTATCTATCTATCTATCTATCTATCTATCTATCTATCTATCTATCTATCTATCTATCTAGTTGGAAGAATGTCTCAAGTGGGGTACCACAGGGCTCTGTCTTGGGCCCTGTATTGTTCAACATCTTTATCAATGATTTAGATGAAGGAATTGAGGGTAAACTGATTAAATTTGCTGATGACACAAAGCTAGGAGGGGTAGCTAATACTAGAGAAGAGAGAGAGGATTCAAAAAAATATAAATAAACTGGAGCAGTGGGCAGCAACTAACAGAATGGTTTTTAATAGGGAAAAATGCAAAGTACTACATCTTGGAAATAAAATGAAAAAAGCGTATACAGAATGGGAGAAATAGGGCTAAGCAACAGCACATGTGAAAAAGACTTGGGTATACTAATAGATCACAGACTGAACATGAGTCAACAGTGTGATGCAGCAGCAAAAAAAGCAAATACAATTCTGGGATGTATTAACAGAAGCATACAGTCTAGATCACGTGAAGTCATTATTGCCCTCTACTCCTCTTTGGTCAGACCTCATCTGGAATACTGTGTCCAGTTTTGGGCACCACATTTTAAAAAAGACATCAACAAACTGGAGCAAGTTCAGAGAAGAGCCACCAGAATGGTGACCGGTCTGCAAACCATGTCCTATGAGGAACGGTTACAGGATTTGGGAATGTTTAGCTTGCAAAAAAGAAGACTGAGAGGAGACTTAATAGCTGTATACAAATATCTCAAGGGCTGTCACATTGTAGAAGGATTATCTTTATTCTCATTTGCACAAGTAAAGACTAGAAGCAATGGGATGAAACTGAATGGGAGGAGACACAGATTAGATATTAGAAAAAACTTTTTGACAGAGTGATCAATGAGTGGAACAGGCTGCCACGAGAGGTGGTGAGTTCTCCTTCAATGGAAGTCTTCAAACAGAGGCTGGACAGACATCTGTCTGGGATGATTTAGTGAATCCTGCTTTGAGCAGGGGGTTGGACCAGATAACCCAGGAGGTCCCTTCCAACTCTATCATTCTATGATTCTATCATTCTGTGATTTAAATGTTGTTTTTTTCCCTTCAGGCCAGCAGGGGTTAATGTCAGTTTTCCTTGCTGAAACTGCAGAGTTGCCAATTCAGCTGATGTGGGTGGTGACCAGTCCCACCATCCTTTAAATAGTCACCTGATGCATCAGCTGACTGTCGGTGATAGAGCAATCTATGTTGACCAAGCCTGGAATAAGGAGCTCTCTGGTTTCAGTGGTGAATCTGCTGGTTTCATGGAGTTCATGGTCCTGGTGCCTTTCTTCTGCTGTGCGGTGCTTTGCAGCAGAGAAAGTTGTTAAGTTTTGTGTTTTTACCTAGACCCTAGTCCAGAGCCTCTCATCCAGCCAAATCAGATCTCTCCTACTTTGCACTGCCAAGGACCAATAGTCCGAAACACCGTGTCTGCAAATGGAGATACCGATTTGGCTTTTATCCTAAGTCATATTACAAGACTCGTTAAAGGGTTGATTGTGACTTGTAGGATCGCTACTTCCAATAGGTGGCGCTATAGAGACAAGTCCTCTTTTTTTGAAGAGGCAATTTGCATATTAAATTTCCCAGAGGAGCATTGCACGGCAAATAAGCCTCCTTACCTCGACATGCCAGAGCTGGTATGTCACTCTCCACAAGGAGAAACCTTACCCCTTAGACCCTAGTCCAGAGCCTCTCATCCAGCCAAATCAGATCTCTCCTACTTTGCACTGATGAGGACCAATAGTCCGAAACACCGTGTCTGCAAATGGAGATACTGATTTGGCTTTTATCCTAAGTCATATTACAAGACTCGTTAAAGGGTTGATTGTGACTTGTAGGATCGCTACTTCCAATAGGTGGCGCTATAGAGTACAAGTCCTCTTTTTTTGAAGAGGCAATTTGCATATAGTGTTTTTACCTAGTCTGTAGTGTACTTGTTACCACCCCCTATGTTGCACCATCAGCAGTGGTGAGGCAAGCGCCCTTGCCGGCCAGTGCACTAGCCAGGGCAGTGTGAGGTGACAGTGAGGGACGAGGTCGTGATGGCACTGGGGGAAGGACCCGCTTAGGGCATTAGGGGAGTGCAGGGACTGACTCAGGTTTGAGCTCAAGAGGTGTCCCATCCCTCATTCCCTGTCTGTAGGGCCTTCCTCTCCCCATTATCATTCCGTTGTGTGTGTGTGTGTGTTGTGACGTCCACTGTCCGACCCCCTGCTGGGTCATTACATTCTGTGACAACTTATCTCGGCCATGTCTCTGAGCATTGATCACCTTGTACTCCTGTGTCTTGCTCAGTGGTGGTCCGGTCTTAGCTTCCTCACCTCAGCCATGTCTCTCAGCACTGAACATCTTGTACTCCTGTGTCTGGCTCAGTGGTGGTCCGGTCTTCGCCTCCTTACCTCGGCCATGTCTCTGAGCACTGATCACCTTGTACTCCTGTGTCTTGCTCATTGGTGGTCCGGTCTTAGCCTCCTCACCTCAGCCATGTCTCTGAGCACTGAACATCTTGTACTCCTGTGTCTGGCTCAGTGGTGGTCCGGTCTTCGCCTCCTTACCTCGGCCATGTCTCTGAGCACTGATCACCTTGTACTCCTGTGTCTTGCTCAGTGGTGGTCCGGTCTCAGCCTCCTTACCTCGGCCATGTCTCTGAGCACTGATCACCCTGTACTCATGTGTCTTGCTCATGGTGGTCCGTCTCAGCCTCCTTACCTCGGCCATGTCTCTGAGCACTGATCACCTTGTACTCCTGTGTCTTGCTCAGTGGTGGTCCGTCTCAGCCTCCTTACCTCGGCCATGTCTCTGAGCACTGATCACCCTGTACTCATGTGTCTTGCTCATTGGTGGTCCTGTCTCAGCCTCCTCACCTCGGCCATGTCTCTGAGCACTGATCACCTTGTACTCCTGTGTCTTGCTCAGTGGTGGTCCAGTCTCAGACTCCTTACCTCGGCCATGTCTCTGAGCATTGATCACCTTGTACTCCTGTGTCTTGCTCATTGGTGGTCCTGTCTCAGCCTCCTCACCTCAGCCATGTCTCTGAGCACTGATCACCTTGTACTCCTGTGTCTTGCTCAGTGGTGGTCCAGTCTCAGACTCCTTACCTCGGCCATGTCTCTGAGCATTGATCACCTTGTACTCCTGTGTCTTGCTCATTGGTGGTCCTGTCTCAGCCTCCTCACCTCGGCCATGTCTCTGAGCACTGATCACCTTGTACTCCTGTGTCTGCTCAGTGGTGGTCCGGTCTCAGCCTCCTCACCTCAGCCATGTCTCTGAGCACTGATCACCTTGTACTCCTGTGTCTTGTTCAGTGGTGGTCCGGTCTTCGCCTCCTTACCTCGGCCATGTCTCTGAGCACTGAACACCTTGTACTCTGTGTCTTGCTCAGTGGTAGTCGGCTTAGCCTCCTCACCTTGGGCATGTCTCTGAGCACTGATCACCTTGTATTCTGGGCTCCAGGAGGTTGCAGTTCTGGAATATGACAGATAATGGCTTCCTGGTTGCTTCACGTTTGGTTCTTTGAATCTTGGCAGTAATGTCTTTTTCAGCTATGTGTCTTATTTGCAATCCTGTTAGCCATTTTCAAAAAAACTCTAATGGTTCTTAACAATTTCAATAGTGCTGCATTTAACACTTGTAACCATTTTTGACTTTTCAGCGTCAGATAAATCTCTTTTTTGGGCCATTTTGCCTAGGAAAACATAATGCCTTACAAATTCATGGGGAGAAGTTGCTCTTGGAGGATGTTTAGATCCCATTCTTTATCTATGGCAATGTTCTTAGGCAAAATTCTGAGTGAGCCCATTCCATTTATAAAAAAATCACCGAGCACACCGACACTTCATGTGTGAATGCAGACTAAAAGATGTGAAAACAATGAAGCAGCAAACTTTGGAAAAAAGAAAATTTGTGTTAGTCTCCAAACTTTTGGATATGACAATAGAATAAGATGTAGAGAAGTCAGGATACCGAAAGTAAAAACAAAACAAACTCTGACCACTAGAGGTCAGTGCACACTAACCTTATTTTTTACATTTTCCATAAAACTCAGAAGATAAATATGTTGTCTCCATAGTAACAACAACTTGCTTATAATACCCAAATAATATTTCATTATTATTCCATAAATTACTTTTACTTTACAAAATATATCAATTGTAACTAAAACATTAGAATTCAATGCTGGCCTGTGCATTACCCCTGAAATACCATTAGGCCATGTTCACACATTCAGTTTTTGTTCAGTATTTCTAAGCCAAAACCAGGAGTGGGACAGTCAGAGGAAAGGTATAATAGAAACACGTCACCACTTCTGTATTTTTCACCCACTCCTGGTTTTTATTGACCAAATACTGAATGTGTGAATGTGGCCTGTAAGCACCACTCCAGCTTTTTTATAATTGCTCCACTGGAATGGTGCTTTAAATGCAAATCCCTGACCCCTGTCCCATACTCACCTGCTTCATCCTTTTCCAGCTTCGCTCCAGTTGGCAGCTCCAGTGTTTCATGGAGCGGCGCAGAGGTCATTTTTCATTAAAAGCCTCGTTCTGGCTCTCATAGACTTGCATTGAGCTCTTGTGACATCACTTCTGACATCCGGACAGTCAGAAGTTACGTGCACAAGATGGCGCCGCGCGACTGGAGCGGCGTTGGTAAATGGTGAAGCTGCTGGAAGGTGAGTATAAGAACAGGGGAAAAAACAAAACACAGTGACGCTTTGAAGAATAAAAAGCATCACACAAAGGGGGTTGGGGAGTATCACTGCATCTCATCATTTTCTTCAAAAATTCTTAAAAAAAATGTTGCACATTATATTTGTGCAAAAGTTTGCAACCCTTTGCTGTTTTGCACAGCGCTCGCCACCTTTAACCCTGGGTTAGGCGCATCTCTGGCGCTCCCGAGTTCAGGCATAGTGCGCCTGACAGGCACAGGTTAGAAAATCGCCTATAATATCTAATTATCTGAATTTCTGGGCTCTAAAAGTAATCAGTAAAGATAAGACTTGGCACTCAACTTAGTGGAATGATCCAATAGATATTTTTATTGCAGACAATCCAAAAATAAACGTTTCGGTCCAACATGGGCCTTCATCAGTCTGTAATGAGGTAGATCCTATTAAATAGAAAATCCTATTGTATGGGGTGTAGTACAGGAAAAAACTGTAATGAAAATTCTTTGTTAGATAATATATTGCTCTCACTGAGATATGGAGTGTGGTACAGGATAAGCTCCTTTGTTAGGTAGAGTGGTGCTAACACTGACGCAGCGTCCACCGCTGGTTGGATCCTGTACTACACGCCATACAATAGGATTTTCTATTTTATAGGATCTACCTCATTTTAAACTGATGAAGGCCCATGTTGGACTGAAACGTTTATTTTTGGATTGTCTGCAATAAAAATATCTATTGGATCATTCCACTAAGTTGATTGCCAAGTCTTATCTTTACACATTTTGGCCTGGGAACCTCCTTGAGCATCACTTACTTAATTGGCTGTGCTATGTTGTATATCACACTAAAAGTAATCAGTGACCTCATAGGGAGGTATTAAAAGAGAGCACACAAAATCAGATGCAAAAAAAAAACATTCAATAACCATAAACGTAATAAAACAAAAAGTGTCCCAAATTTCACAACTGTCATAGCCTCCAGTTTTCAGGACATAACTATTACTAAACCTTAAAATTAGTAAAAAAATGTAATTGTTAGACACATAGATGTTACTGGCGTCATATTCACTTAGATTCAGACGCTAAAAGTTCAGCAGAAGAAACAAATTGGCAGAGAAAAAAGCAAGGTCAGCAGATCATATTATTAGTATGTGTTTCAGGCGCAATGTGCCCGAGAGGCCATTTCTAAGAAAACCCTCTAATTTGTAAGAAAACCTATGAAATATCCACAAACCTCATTATCCAGTCATAAAACGAGCAAAATAAACAATTATGATGAAAAAACCCTGGAAAGTGCGAACCTTCAAAAGTGAGAACCTTCAGGCACAATGAGCCTGCGAGGCACGGAGGTCACACCTGCTGAGTGGGGGGTTTCAAGCAGGAGCTAAAGATAGGAAGGTACTGGGAGGGGTAGGATCCCGTGCCTCCTTGGAGTGGAGGGGGGAACAAAAATGTGTGAGCTGTGCCTGTCAGGCCTATTGTGCCTGACGCGGGGTTAACCAGTGGGTGCAGAGCAGTTGTCCCCCATCTAACCATGCCAGCCATACCAGATCTCGCATCATCCTCATTAATCTGCGTCTTCTTCCTTCCAGATTCTGCGCCGTGCGGAGAATACGGCTGTGAGCTAAGTTGTAATGACGGAGGCTGCGTACACATTTCAAGGGTTTGTCCTGTTGGATTCAGAATGGCAGAGACGGCTAATGGCGTAACCTGCACCGGTATCCCAGCATGCTTTACTCCACCGCCGTGATCGAACAGACTAACGATCACCGCTGTGTCACTAAATCTCTCTCTTTCTCCAGACATAGATGAATGTGCAGCGTCCATCTGTAAGGGGGCTTGTCTCAATACTGAAGGAGGGTATATGTGTGACTGTGGGCCTGGACTCAAGTTGGCTGCTGATAGAAGCACTTGTCTGGGTAAGAAGCAGAACTGCAGTATAAAGCATGGGGGAGGAACAACGCTGCAGTCTGAATGCTAAGGAGGTGGAATTCAGACGATGGTTAGCAATCTGTGCCACTCGGCTACTAACCAGCATTACCACTGTGTGTGAATATGTCTCAGGGTAATCTTACATACGTGCCGATAGCTCTAAAGTTGATGATTATGTAAAAGTACGTAACAAATTTTTGGAAATACAGACCCCACTCAGAGCAGGAATAGCAGTATTAACCCACAGGCAGAGTAGATGCAATGAAAAAAAAAATGAGCTGGAGCATAAGTTGGGATACATGCTACACATAGGAGCATGTTCACACTGTGATCATTTAACTGGCAGAACCTAAGATGGCAACAAAATGAGCAAATGCGCTACTGTAAGCCAATAGTAATAGTATATATAAATAACATAGGGTACATAGCAAACACTGCTTTTGATTAAAAAAAAAGCATAAAAGCCATCCCACCACAACGAGGTGTACCCCAATCTGGACAATACTAATCTCTGGTTTTAAAACCTCAACTTGTGTCAGCAGACCTCAGTGTAGATGGGGCAGAGCAGGACCGAGGCCCGACTGTTCAGGCTCCCAGCCATGGGACGTGGTGGGATGACTTTTACTATTTTCTGATCAAAAACAGTGTTTCCTAAGTACCTTATGTTATTTATATCTTATTGATACGTCATTAATATGTTATTATGTTATTTATGTTATTGATACGTTATTTATATGTTATTTATATATTATTGATATGTTATTGATATGTTATTTATATTATTGATACGTTATTTATGTTATTGATACGTTATTTGTTATTTATATGTTATTGATACATTATTTATATGTTATTTATGTTATTGATATGTTATTTATGTTATTGATATGTTATTTATGTTATTGATACATTATTTGTTATTTATATGTTATTGATACATTATTTATATGTTATTTATGTTATTGATATGTTATTTATGGTATTTATATGTTATTGATACATTATTTATATTCTATTGATATGCTATTGATATGTTATTGATATTTGTTTATGTTATTGATACCTTATTTATATGTTATGTATGTTATTGATAGTTGTTTATGTTATTGATACTTATTTAATGTTATTTATGTTATTGATACATATTATATGTTATTGATATGTTATTTATATTATTGATACATTATTTATATTCTATGATATGCTATTGATATGTTATTGATATTTGTTTATGTATGATACCTTATTTATATGTTATTTATGTTATTGATACATATTATATGTTATTGATACATTATTTATATGTTATTCATGTTATTTATGTATTTATGGTATTTATATGTTATTGTACGTTATTTATATGCTATTGATATGTTATTTATACGTTATTTATATGTTATTGATACGTTAGTTATATGTTATTGAAATGTTAGTGATATGCTGTTGATATCACTGTATTCTTACTTATTTCAGGGTATATGCGCATGTTGTTTCCATCTTAGGTTTTGTCAGTATAATAGGTACAGGGGCTGCAATGACATCTGGGCCCTTGTGCCTGGGGGCCCAAAAGAACCCTTTGACTCATATGAGAAGACCAATACTTCTAAGGACTAGTGATAGTGAGCCCAGTTGGACATTTTACAATAGGGCCCATGAGCTGAAAGTTACACCACTTCCTCCAGGTACCAGGGATAATGTTATAATTTCCAGCAGACACCGGGAATAAAATTGTTATTATATTACCTACTAGAGAGCAATAATAACATTATTATCCCTTTAGATAACAGAGAGGCCCTTGTAGCCTAGAAGAATAGCCCACTGTCTATGAATGACAGCATTGTTAACCCTCTAGAGAACAGTCATAGCATTGTTAAACCACAAAATGTCAGGAACAACATTGTAAACCTGTTAGGATATTACTATTATTAACCCAAGAGAGATCAGCAAGATTATTACCAATCTGCGAGACACCAGGGATAGTATAACGAACTCACTAGATCTTACGGATAATATTATTTTAAAACACTAAAGACCAGGATACCATTATAACCAAGCAGACACAAGGGATAAGGATTATGAACCCTTATGTGACCATAATAGTATTTTTTTTTATTATTATAGCCCTTTATGGTTCAGGCGTAGCATTATATTCCACTGGACACCAGGGATTTATTTATCATCCCTTTAGTGACCAGATATACCAATATTAATCCAATACAGGGGTGTAGCGATAGCAGTCATATACCAGGCCCTAGTGCTTTAGAGGGGCCATATAGGAAGTCACCAGTTTAAGTGGCACATGGTTTTGAGAGGACCCTTTTGCAGATTTTGCATTAGGACTGGATCTTCAAGCGTTGCATCTGACCTAATAGCATTAGTTTCCCAATACAATCAGTAAAGAGCTATTCCTAAAATGACAAGTTAACCCCCATTCATAAGATAGGGTATAACTTCTTGATAGCTGGAGGACTGAGAGCTGAGTCCCCCCCGCCATTACAGGATCGGGGCTTTGGAAACCTTAGAAGCAGAGATGCACATACTCAACCTCTGCTCCATTCATGGTCTATGGGACTGACAAAAAAAAGCTGAGAACAGCACTGGCTATGTGCAGTAGCCCCATAGATATCTAATGAAATCAAGGCCGAAAGTGCGCACCTATTCTCCAATCAAGATGGGGCAGCAGTGTCCTGTTATCCGGGTTCCCAAGCCATGATCTCAGGATCCTGGTGGATCTTTACGGTTGACCCCCCCCCCCCAGCGATCTGCAAGTTAATCCTGTAGGATATAACTTGTTGTTTAGCAAATCACCCTTTAACCCACTAACACGGACAACAATATTTTATTATAATATTGTATTTATTATTATAAACAACAATATTATCATTATTATTATTATTATTAATCTATATATATAAATGAGTGTATATGTGTGTGTGTGCATGTTATCAAGTCACGCCCACTCCACATTGCCGCACCCACTCCACACGCAAAGCCCCGTATAATAAATATCTAATATATATATTTCATAGGCACATCTTCATGACAATGTCTGCCCCCAGAAAGGAGCAGAGAGCACATGACAGAAATGAATCACCCCCTCCTCTATTACTGCCGAGCTGTCTTGTTACTTGCATAAAAATCGCATCACACAGAGCCGCACACAGAGCCGCACTGCCAGGTTACATAACAGCACATCTGCAGGAACTCCCTGCTCAGCTCCACCCGGCTCGGGACTATGGGATGAAGGATGTGTGATGGGTATATGGGCACGGGACTATGGGATGGAGGATATGTGATGGGTATATGGACACGGGACTATGGGATGGAGGATGTGTGATGGGTATATGGGCACGGGACTATGGGATGGAGGATATGTGATGGGTATATGGACACGGGACTATGGGATGAAGGATGTGTGATGGGTATATGGGCACGGGACTATGGGATGGAGGATATATATGATGGGTATATGGACACGGGACTATGGGATGAAGGATGTGTGATGGGTATATGGACATGGGACTATGGGATGGAGGATATATATGATGGGTATATGGAAACGGGACTATGGGATGGAGAATGTGTGATGGGTATATAGGCACGGGACTATGGGATGGAGGATTTATGATGGGTGTATGGTCACTGGACTATGGGATGGAGGATATGTGATGGGTATATGGGCACAGGACTATGGGATGGAGGATTTATGATGGGTATATGGGCACAGGACTATGGGATGGAGGATTTATGATGGGTGTATGGGCACTGGACTATGGGATGGAGGATGTGTGATGGGTATGTGGGCACTGGACTATGGAATGGAGGATGTGTTATGGGTATATGGGCACGGGACTATGGGATGGAGGATATGTGTGATGGGTATATAGGCACGGGACTATGGGATGGAGGATTTATGATGGGTGTATGGGCACTTGACTATGGGATGGAGGATATGTGATGGGTATATGGGCACTGGATATGGGATGGAGGAATTATGATGGGTATATGGGCACAGGACTATGGATGGAGGATTTATGATGGGTGTATGGGCACTGGACTATGGATGGAGGATGTGTGATGGGTATGTGGGCACTGGAACTATGGGATGGAGGATGTGTTATGGGTATATGGCACGGGACTATGGGATGGAGGATATGTGTGATGGCATTATGTGCACGGGACTATGGGATGGGAATGTGTGATGGGTATATGGGCACGGGACAATGGGCTCGAGGATGTGTATGATGGGTATATGGGCACGGGACTATGGGATGGAGAATGTGTGATGGGTATATGGGCACGGGACTATGGGATGGAGGATGTGTATGATGGGTATATGGGCACGGGACTATGGGATGGAGGATTTATGATGGGTGTATGGGCACTGGACTATGGGATGGAGGATGTGTGATGGGTATGTGGGCACTGAACTATGGGATGGAGGATGTGTTATGGGTATATGGGCACGGGACTATGGGATGGAGGATATGTGTGATGGCTCTATGGGCACGGGACTATGAGATGGAGAATATGTGATGGGTATATGGGCAGGGGACTATGGGATCGAGGATGTGTATGATGGGTATATGGGCACGGGACTATGGGATTGAGAATGTGTGATGGGTATATGGGCACGGGACTATGGGATGGAGGATGTGTATGATGGGTATATGGGCACGGGACTATGGGATGGAGGATGTGTGATGGGTGTATGGGCACTGGACTATGGGATGGAGGATGTGTGATGGGTATATGGGCACTGGACAATGAGATGGAGGATGTGTGATGGGTATATGGGCACGGGACTATGGATGGAGGATATGTGTGATGGGTATATGGACACGGGACTATGGGATGGAGGATATATATGATGGGTATATGGGCACTCGACTATGGGATGGAGGATGTGTATGATGGGTATATGGGCACTGGACTATGGGATGAGGATGTGTGATGGGTATATGGGCACTGGACTATGGGATGGAGGATATGTATGATGGGTATATGGGCATGGGACAATGGGTTGGAGGATGTGTGATGGGTATATGGGCATGGGACAGTGAGATGAAGGATATGTATGATGGGAATATGGGCACGGGACTATGGGATGGAGGATATGTATGATGGGTATATGGGCACTGGACTATGGATGGAGGATATGTATGATGGGTATATGGGCACGGGACTATGGATGGAGGATGTGTATGATGGGTATATGGGCACTGGACTATGGGATGGAGGATATGTGTGATGGGTATATGGACACAGGATTAGGGGATGTAGGATGTATGGGATGGAGGATTTATGATGGGTATATGGGCACAGGACTATGGGATGGAGGATTTATGATGGATGTATGGGCACTGGACTATGGGATGGAGGATGTGTGATGGGTAAGTGGGCACTGGACTATGGGATGGAGAATGTGTTATGGGTATATGGGCACGGGACTATGGGATGGAGGATATGTGTGATGGCTATATGGCACGGGACTATGGATGGAGAATGTGTGATGGGTATATGGGCACGGGACTATGGGATGGAGGATTTATGATGGGTGTGTGGGCACTTGACTATGGGATCGAGGATGTGTATGATGGGTATATGGGCACGGGACTATGGAATGGAGAATGTGTGATGGGTATATGGGCACGGGACTATGGGATGGAGGATGTTTATGATGGGTATATGGGCATGGGACTATGGGATGGTGGATTTATGATGGTGTATGGGCACTGGACTATGGATGGAGGATGTGTGATGTGTATATGGGCACTGGACTATGGGATGGAGGATGTGTGATGGGTATATGGGCACGGGACTATGGGATGGAGAATGTGTGATGGGTATATAGGCACGGGACTATGGGATGGAGGATTTATGATGGGTGTGTGGGCACTTGACTATGGGATGGAGGATATGTGATGGGTATATGGGCACAGGACTATGGGATGGAGGATTTATAATGGGTATATGGGCACAGGACTATGGGATGGAGGATTTATGATGGGTGTATGGGCACTGGACTATGGGATGGAGGATGTGTGATGGGTATGTGGGCACTGAACTATGGGATGGAGGATGTGTTATGGGTATATGGGCACGGGGCTATGGGATGGAGGATATGTGTGATGTCTATATGGGCACGGGACTATGGGATGGAGAATGTGTGATGGGTATATGGGCATGGGACTATGGGATCGAAGATGTGTATGATGGGTATATGGGCACAGAACTATGGGATGGAGAATGTGTGATGGGTATATGGGCATGGGACTATGGGATGGAGGATGTGTATGATGGGTGTATGGGCACGGGACTATGGGATGGAGGATTTATGATGGGTGTATGGGCACTCGACTATGGGATAGAGGATGTGTATGATGGGTATATGGGCACTGGACTATGGGATGAGGATGTGTGATGGGTATATGGGCACTGGACTATGGGATGGAGGATATGTATGATGGGTATATGGGCATGGGACAATGGGATGGAGGATGTGTGATGGGTATATTGGCATGGGACAGTGAGATGAAGGATATGTATGATGGGAATATGGGCACGGGACTATGGGATGGAGGATATGTATGATGGGTATATGGGCACTGGACTATGGGATGAAGGATATGTATGATGGGTATATGGGCACGGGACTATGGGATGGAGAACTTGTGATGGGTATATGGACACTGGACTATGGGATGGAGGATGTGTATGATGGTATATGGGCACGGGACTATGGGATGGAGGATATGTATGATGGGTATATGGGCACTGGACTATGTAATGGAGGATATTTATGATGGGTATTTGGGCACGGGACTATGGGAAGGATGATATGTATGATGGGTATATGGGCACGGGATTATGGGATGGAGGATTTGTGATGGGCATATGAGCACTGGACTATGGGATGGAGGATGTGTAATGGGTATAAAGATTATCCTCTATCCCATAGTCCAGTGCTCATATAATTTGTTATAATTAACCACAGTTAGTTACTATGCTCTTCAGCTAGTAATAATAATAATAATGATAATAATATTGATCAAAAAATACAAGAAACCGGAGGAAGCATCATTTACCTACTTGATGCCAGAGATTTGAAAAATTGCCTTAGACCTGAGGGACAGCACGCATTATTATTTAATAGCAATTTTTCTGTTATTTTTAATTCTAGTAGAGCTGAACTTTAATATTGTTGTCCTGTATTGTAATTTATAATATATTGATGTTGTAGAACTGTGTGTGCAATGTGCTATAAAGCTACATCATGTATACGTGTATCATGTATGTGCCCTAAGCAAACATCTAACAGCAGCCTCTTCTTCCATGCTTCTAGATATTGATGAATGTTCAGTTCATAGATCTATCTGTCAGCACAGATGTAAAAATGTCCATGGGAGTTACAAGTGTTTGTGCGGAGCTGGGTTCACCCTGCAGAGCAATGGACGCACTTGCACAGGTAGCTATAGGAGAGAATGTCAATTTTCAGCTAAAATTTTGAATATGTTAAAAAACATAAGCAAATACATCCTCTTCCTTGCTGAAGAAATAATATCTCTAGCATCTAAAAGTCAATATCGACCCTATAACGAGCCTTGCCACATGACAGGATAAGTCTTGGCGCTCTCCACAAGGAGGAACCTTCCTCTGTATACCCCATATCAGAGGCCTGTCACCCATCTAAATTATTCAAGAAAAAAAGGTAGCACACTGTAGCGCTATAGCTTGCGGACACAAAATATGAAAATATGAATATGAAAAATTAATTGCATCACTGCCTTAGAAATATGAAAAATTGAGAAGTCTTAGCGCATAAAAAGGCCAATTTATGTGTACCTGGGAGCCACGTTAAGGCTCTTCTCGTATCCCAGGTCCTAACTATGCCAAGAATTTGCATATTTAATTTCCCAGAGGAGTATTGCATGGCCTTTAAGCCTCCTTACTCTGGCACGTCAGGCATGTTACTCTACATAGGGCGAAACTGTTACCCTTGGACACCCCACCAAAAATAAATGAAACACTAAATTTGTAATTTTATTTTTATTGAACCTTTTTTATGCAAAATGTTTCACCCAAGAGGAGAGTAAATACATATTGCTAACTTTCATTTAGCTAATTCCTTGATTTGAAGATTTGGTCTATATTATTGCCTGAGGCTATTACTTCACAGATCACATTTGCAACAAGTTGTAAAATAAAGATTTCCCATGAGATCCCATATCCATATACTTTCTAAAAGTTGACACCTGGCATGTTGTGAAAATGCAACACAGCGCTTTACAATCAACCGTGCAGCAAAGTAACATATTTCTTAAATCATAATTGTTCTTTTTTATAGACAAGACCGCCAATTACTACAAATACGTACACGCCCTCTGGTATATATTTAATATTCACATGATAAATATATGTAAGATAACACTGTCACATTCTTTTGGTTCTTTTGAAGACATCAATGAATGTCGCCGACCAGGAACGTCTCTCCTTTGTGAACACTTCTGCCACAACACACAAGGAAGTTTCTTCTGTTCCTGCCGAAGTGGCTTTGCCCTCGGAGCAGACAGAATGTCATGTGGTGGTAAGTGTTTTGTGGGACACGACTTTGCGTTCTTAGAGCTCCATTGGATCTTGTTTATTTACCCTGACAATGGCTGACTTCTTGCAACACAGAGTTTCTGAATTTTGCTCCATGCAGAACATTTTCCCTTTGTAATGACAATCTGCAGATATATAAGGTGGGAATAACTAAAAGGAAATTAGTAAAGCAGTCAGGACTAGATGTATCACTTCCAAGGTAAACCTCACTTGAGTTTTAAGAGCTGCACTTGGATGGATGGTCCTAGCACAAAATAAACCATTAGGGTTACCAATATACTACCACAGTGGAACCTTTTCTAAGGACCCACAAACAAGCAATCATCTCACCGCACCAGTTTATTGTGAACATCATGGGTGCTCAAAAGCCTGAGCCTTCATGGGGACAAATCCAAGTGAAGAAAAACTCGTCACTCTGTCCTTCTGGATTTATACCAAATCCATGTGCACAGACGACATTAAAAGTAGATATTAAAACACTGACGCGTTTCAGGATAAAATTCCTTAATCATAGCTGTTCAATACCGTATTGTACATAAGGAACTTTACTCCGAAACACGTCAGTGTTTTGATACCTACTTTTAATGCTGTCTATACACAAGGATTTGGAATAAAGAGTTTATCCAGGAGAACCGAATGCTACATAATCTTCTGTTGGACGTTTCTAACAACCACCTCTTTGAGAAGACCATTCATTTTCCCAGATCAGATTGCTGTTACAGATTCTCCATTTAATCATCTACTATGCAGACTGGACATACACTTTGAGAGGTCCACTCCTCTAGTAGATATCTTGTGGTGTGCTTTTTGGCTGCCTTCTCATTGAGGTTTCCCTGCATGATAAAGGATTTATGATAAAGGATATTTATATTCTACTTCATAGAGTATGTATTTTTGGAGATATAAAAGTCTTGGAGGAAACCTTTAGAGAATTCTAACTATAGAAATAAAAGCTCCTTGGTGGATCATCATACAAAGACAATAACCGGTCAAGAGGCAGAAGATGACAGAGTCAGATAAACGCTTTTTTCTATTATGGGACCACCCATACAGAAACCCATATTTCTCCTTTCTGCAAGCCATGTGACCCTTCTCTTAGCGTACTGGTAGGTCTAAAAGTTAAAGGGTTGTCCCAAAATTCCAACTTGTGAATTATCCATAGGAAAATAAATTACTAGGCTTATGACTGCTAACACTCTAGTGTGATGAACTTGCTGATTTATGCTATGCTCACACTGGGTTCTTGGCTTCTTTTTTTAATGGTAGCTATGGTGCTGCATCAGTTCCTTCTTTTGGTTTGGTAGTTCAAAAAGGTCCCCAACAGACCAATCACGGCTCCTTCCGTCTTTCAATTTTATTACAAGTGTTATTCCTGCCTTCAAAATTGACAGAACCCCCTGCATTACTGCAGATGTGAACAGCGCCTCAGGCAGTTCTTCTTCAGTTTACCTAAAACACTGTTCTATGTAGCTTATTGTCTTTTATTTATATGGTGGCAACATATTATGCAGTGTTGTGCACATTGTAGAGTTCATCATATACATAAAGCTCATAGTGTAACCATTCATTGGGGGCTCACAATCTATATTCCCTATCAGTATGTCTTAGGAGTCTGAGAGGAACCCGGGGAACCCGGAGGGAACCCACGCAAACACAGGAGAACATACAAACTCCTTGCAGATGTTGGCATTGGTGGGATATGAACCCAAGACCCCAGCAAAGCCACAGTGCTGACCAGTCAGCCACCATGTCGCCCTAATGATTATCCAAAGAGTAGATAGCATGGAAATATGAGGACATAGAGATTCATAAATGTCTACAACTATTGTGTGATCAATTAATTATATGAACGGGTCTTATGACTTTTATATATATTTATTTTTTAGATGTAAATGAATGCCTGGAGAATACCACCCTTTGTTCCTCTGGAAGCTGCGTCAATACTCTGGGGTCTTATGTCTGCTCGTGTCCTGTTGGGTTTCTATCAATTAATGGTAGTTGTGCAGGTAACAATAGCTAACGTTTTACTGTGACCAAACTTATATGTATGAAATATAGTGATTTTGTGCCTATATATATATGTATTTTTGTATGTTGCAGCTGTTACTCCTGAGGCACAGACAGTCGGCTTTCTACAAGCATTGCCCACCTTACCGCAAATGAAGCCAACATCTCCACCACCAATAAGCCTGGGACCACTTGTGACCACTGCCTCCCAGACTACGGTGGTCAGCACTACATTATCAAAAATGTTTACAACAATGTCTACATCAAAACCACAAACTGCAACCACCAATCTGAATCCTTTCCCACCACCTCAGCACCTCAAAACGGGTAATTCGCAACTAGCTCAAAAATCCTCAGGGGTCTCCCATATGTCATTGAAAGAAAACATTATATTCCCAACTGGAGCTCCCACTACCCCACACACAAATTTGCACTGCTGGCACAACCAGGAATTACGACAGACCGGCAGCTCATGGACAGAAGCAGATTGTATGGATTGCACTTGCCAAGTAGGTGACACCGCTTGAAGATTTGATTCCATTTTATAGTCCACTTCATAGAATTACTGTCTTAATACATCTTGTAGGAAGGTACCATATCCTGTGAAAGAAGAATATGTAGCCCAACCTGCTCCCATCCGGTTCTGCACCCAGAAAGTTGCTGTCCTACATGTGATGGTGAGTTCTTTAAAAAACAAAGTTGCACTATAGCATGAAAACATAAAATATATGAAATATTCATAGCACTACTACTCTAGAAAATAGGAAAACTTGAGAATATTTAGCGCATAAATTGGCCAATTCATTTATACCCAGCAGCCAGATAAGGCGATTCTCATTGCTAGGAACCTATCTAATGTGAATCCATTTTTTGGCTGAAGCGTACATTTATGTGGGTAGATAGGATCCTGCTGCGATTAAAACCACCAGACGCTGTAGAGCGGAGTGCTCAGTCAGAGGGCTTATGTATATAAATAACAAAAGACTCACTGTCACTTCCAAGTGAAGTATATGAGAAAATGGTGTGCACTCGGGCTAAATGGGTCGAGGTGCCGGTATAGTGGACAGAACGTCCTAGATACTAGAAATACAAAATATACCGCACACTCTATGGAATTCCATGCAAAATAATGAAGTTTATTTATGACAAAATAGGGAGCAATGCATAAAGCGATTAGCGGAGTGGCTGACGTTTCGACTCTCCCGAGTCTTAATCATAACATCGCTTTAATCATATCAAAATAAGTTCATATGGAAAAGTGAAAAGAGATTCTTGTGAATACACAGTAATCTCTTTTCACTTTTCCATATGAACTTATTTTGATATGATTAAAGCGATGTTATGATTAAGACTCGGGAGAGTCGAAACGTCAGCCACTCCGCTAATCGCTTTATGCATTGCTCCCTATTTTGTCATAAATAAACTTCATTATTTTGCATGGAATTCCATAGAGTGTGCGGTATATTTTGTATTTCTACTTCCAAGTGAAGTAACTCTCTGTAGTGCTATGGCATGCAAACATGAAAATATATGAAATGTGAATCTAATTTACTGCTCTAGAAAGTAGGAAAGATTGAGAATACTTAGCGCATGAATTGGCCAATTCATGTATACCCAGCAGCAGATAAGATGATTCTCGTTGCTGCGAACCTATCTAATGTGAATCCTCTCTTAGTCTGAAGCCTGCATTTATGTGGGTAGATAGGATTCACATTAGGCAGGTTCCCAGCAATGTAAGTCGCCTTATGGCGGCTGCTGGGTACACGTGAATTGGCCAATTTATGCGCTAAGTATTCTCAGTTTTTCTTATTTTGTAGAGCAGTAAATGCAATTCATATTTCATATAATTCATGTTTACATGCTATAGCGCTACTTTAGAATGCTACCAAATAAGTTGGTTATGCATGGAGATGGCTGCTCTAAGTTTGCACCTATACACGCCTGTATAGTGTTTGGAAGTGTTGGTCAGTCTTTTGTTATTTTTTTAAAAAAACAGATCCTATTAAATTGTGAAGTACTTAATCTGAGTTATAGGATATCCTTTACCCTTGACTCAACCTTCCATTCTGGTACAGGGTGCTTCTTCGAGGAGACATTGAGGGCAGATGGAGAACTTTTCCCCACTTTCCCGGATAACTGCACAATATGTATTTGTTTGGTAAGTTATTAAGACTGAAACTTTTGGTTTCTTTCCTAAGTTTATTTATCTAATTTCCCATTGCATATATAGCGCCAACCATTTCCGCAGCGATGTACAAAGATGATCAAAATTCACATCCCAGCTAATCTCCAGATATCTCGTCCACTCTTGGACCAATTTCATATGGTAGCAATACACCTTACATCACTGTCAGCTATTCGCTCATATTCTCACGTAACTCAGGAAAGTATGTAAGGGATCTGAAAGAAGAGATTGGAGTAAGCCACTGAGAGACACTTGGGTCCATCAGTTCTGTTGCATATTCTGTTCAAGTGAGTTATCAATATTGGATCATATCAATATTAAAGGAATAACTTGCCACTTTCTGACAGTACAGAGTAAAGGCTCAGTGTCTCATATGAAATGAAAATTTCATTTGTCAAATATTTTCATTGTTAATAGCATCTTGTCTTTTTTTCCCGTTTATTGTGGTTAATATTGCAGGCTGGAAATATCACCTGTATCCCGCCCGTGTGTCCCCCTATTTCTTGCTCTGACCCTTTCATGTCAGATTGCTGCTTGCGGTGCCCAGGTCTGTACTATGCTTATATACCGTGTAACTGAGGGTAATATTAAACAATACACTTATGCAATCATGAGCCGATAATCCAATGACCAATAACCCATGGAAATCAGATAGTTAGATTTTTGACTTCCATGTCCACGAGTTGTGTCATGTGTTGCAACTATCTTGACTGTAGTGGGGTGAGTTGCAATTCTAGACACCAGACGAGTGTTTCCAGGGGTTAAAAAACATCCTTATTATTTCCCCAATCCTTTTGTAATGGGGTCTAGCATCTTTGTGTGTTCTCACATAGTGATTGATGTCTTGGTTTTCGACTGAGCATACTTTAATTGTAGATGGATGTGAATTCCAAGGAAACCTTTATCCTCATGGTGCCAAGTTTAGCCGAGATGAAAATGGATGCACATCCTGTGTGTGCCAGGTTTGTACCAATACTATTCTTTTCCCCTTGTTCTTGTTCATTGTAAATATTGCTGTCTCCATTTGCACTCCTTATTCCTATAGAATGGAGCAGTGGAGTGCTCCTTTGTCCCATGTCCCAGCTTAGAGTGCCTTAGAGAGGACTGGGTGCTGGAGTCTGGACAGTGCTGCTTTCAATGCCAGGAGCCACCACAAAGCACAGGTATTGGATATTTCTGGGATACTCAATAGAGGGAATGTAAAGTGCAAGCTTCCATTAACATTGCTTTGATCCACTAAATTGACTTTCCTTCTGCAGCAGTTTTCCTTATAGGGAATCTATCACCAGATTTTTACTACTCCATCTGAGAGCAGCATAATGTAGGGGCAGATACCCTGATTTCAGTTATATATCACTTACTGGGCTGTTTGTTGTAGTTTTGATAAAATCATAGTTTTTTTTTCTGCAGATTTACCTGTTCTCTGCTTGCTGAGCTCTGTATAACCCCGCCACGCCACTGATTGGCTGCTTTCTTTTTACACAACTCATTGGCAGAAAGCGAGGGATCGGTTATACAGAGCATGTGAATATGGAGGACTACATGGCAGCAGGTTTACTAGTCGTCTGATCATAATCTCCTGCTGATAAAGCAGTGATTTTAACAAAACTACAGTTAGCATCCTAGTAAGTATCACATTGCTGGAATCAGGCTTTCTGTCTTCACAATATGCTCCTCTCAGATTAGGGCACAAAAATCTCTCTATCCCTATTTATTTGCAATAGATTTTTGTAGAGTTTTTCGAAAATTACATAAGTGATACGCTATTAACTTGAGAAATTTGAATTAGATAAAATTTACTAAAACTTGGGAGAAATATACTTAATGTACTTTAACACACCAAGTAGAGCATATACACCGTCCTGCTCAGCCCTCTAACACCCTGCAATAGGTCTGGTATAACTATAACCTGTTCGGTATCTACATCTGGCTGCTGTCAGAGCTGTATCTGATCAATGGGTACTCCAGGTGTCGGACCCCCACCTATGGAAAGGTCATCAATATGTTGTGACTCTACACTGGCCTTAGGAAGTTGTGTATATGAGAATGCTCCTTATGTAAATTATATTGCTGTATGTATAGGATGTCCCTTTGATGACAATGGGATTGAGATTCCTATTGGGCAAATCTGGTCCCCTGGAGATCCCTGCTCCATCTGCATTTGCCAGGTGAGTTGAATTATGATCCCATAGTTGGGACAGTAATGAACATTGTTACCTTGCAGTGCTTGGGTTTTGGGCAATATCTGCATGGAGTTTGTATGTTTTCCCCATGTCTGCACACATTTGCAACTTCTGTCCTAGATTCCATCACTTACATGGTCTCTTGATGATCCAATCCCTCCACTATCTATCCTACACATTCCAATAAGAACTATTGTCCAAGACTACATTTTAGGCCTACTGGGAAACCAGATCACTACTAAAATTCCTGTTAGTGTAAAGCCTTTGTAATTGGGGGCTTTCCGTTCACTGCTATCCACGCCCACGCGGCGTCCACAATAATGACCACAGACACAGGTCTCGGGGATAACAGTTGCGTTTACTTTCACAGGAATGGGAAAATATGATACAGAGTAAATGCTTCACAGCTCACGGGGTTAAACCACAGCAAATACTATACAGAGCTAGATTCTTACATGGAATTGAGACTTTGGAGCTTTATGAACCTGCTCCTTTAGATGTAATGCTTGTAAGTTGTTATAGAGCGATTCGGAGCCTTTTGTAGCTATATGCAGAAGATTTTACATAGCAAGAGTTTTTCACCAACCTCTAAGTCCTGGGGTAATTTTGTCAGGCCTACCAGAGGGTCTTGGAGAGAGGGAGCCTCCACATGTGCTCGGCTCCCAGAGACAGCTTGTTCCAGACTAGGGTTTTTCCAGCTCTTCTGGTCTAGACGGCACAGAACCTAGAATAGCCCCTCCTCTTGAAACCTCAGTTCTCATGTCAAAACTTTACATTGTATACATTTCACATGAAGATGGTGCTGGAACACAACAAATTAGAATACCTGGAAAAATACATGGATCAAATGAAAGCACATGTCTAATAACAGTAAAAGGAGTAGCTAGAATGTGAGCTGTAGTGTACAGGATTATTCACGGTCCAGGGGTATTTAAAGGGACAGTCATAACCTGGACCAGTTCACTACATTAGTGCAAAAGGTATTCTTTCCACTCTTCTACAAACCCAACTACACCCTTCCCAGTTTTAAGAACAGCACCAGTTTCACCAACAATTTAAGCTCCCTGCTCGCCATGAAACTCAAATGCCCTCACTTGGCAAGAAAGCCAAGCTGTGTTATGTTTAGGTAGCTGATGAATGCAAGACTCCAGCAAACTTCCAAATGAACCAGGAACCACAATTGAGACAAGAACAATTGATCACCGGCGACCATCATGGGAGGGAACCTCCCTTATATCAGTCCAGTCCGTGATCCCAGATTGCCATTCCTCGCTGGAAGGTTCAGTACTGTCTATAACCACCAGAGGGAGCCTCTGCTCAGAAACCATCTCTAGCACATTCATAACAAAGCTGTCTTCCACTCCAATGTTCTGGACAAACACCTTATTCGATACAGCTATATGTAAGTTTAGCACCTGACACAGTAAACTGCGCACTTTTGAAACTAGTGACCAAACTCCCCAATTTATCAAGCTTTCTCTAGATTCCCCCCACTAGAGGAAAAAAAAGGGGGAGACAAGCAAACAAAGGGTGATATTGAAAGGTACAGATGAGTAGGGAGTTATGGAGTTGCTGACCTGAAAAGTTTGTGATCGTCACAACTCCAATAATTGCCCATGAATATTACTGCTTCTGCAGTCCCGTCAGCAAACGAAGGGAAACCCTCTTTTTCATATTGATTAGTAGAAAAAGGAGATTGATATTTCAGAGTAGGCCGCACTGCTATATAAAGGAAGTAGTTCCAGAGTGGAATAGCAATTTCATAGTTTTTATTTTTATGCATTTCGTGCTAGCTTCGAGCTTTTTTTCGAAAACGAACTGCATGGAACAATCAGTATAACAGGGAAAGGGGGTTTAATTACTGACATAAAAACACCAACACTTAAAAAACTGAAACCGCCCACCTGTGCGTGAACAAATAGTTAACATTGTTAAAAGACTAATATTGGTATAAACATTAAAAGACATAGTTATTAAGACGTAAAACATGACAATAAGGAAAACAATTACGTTTGCCGACAACTACCGTGTTTAAATACCATTTCATTCTTTTAATATAATTGTCCCATAATTCCTTAATTTCTTCTTATAAAGATTTGTTTATTTAGATCACAATTAATACCATGGTGCTGTATATGTGTAAAGGGGATACAATTATAGATAACAATGAACAAGACAATAGTAAGAGACTGGTACAGAGGGGAGAGAGACTTGCCATGGTGGCCTTATAGTCTGCATGGTATTGGGGAAGGAAACAGTAGGTTGGGGGTTGCGGCAGTTCCGGTGGTGGTGAGGTGACAGCAAGGCATTGCAAGTTGTAAACTTTCTTGAAGAGATGGGTTTTCAAGTTTTGCCTAAAGTATCTGAATGTTGGGGTCAATCGGACGTGTTGGGGCACTGTGTTTCATACCTGTATGTTCTAGAAAGAGGAAGACGTCACCGGCTGCCACCAGATTCCTGAGGAGTCAAGATGTTGAAAACCCTTGAGTGACTGTAAAGGATCTGCAGGAAGATTTAGTGTGATCAGGCACTGAGGTATTAGCTTGCATAGTAAAGCACATGCTCAGACTCCAAGACGTAGCCTCTACTGACCCAAAAGGACAAAAAAAAGGTGACTTGATTATGATTAAAACCATATGAAAAAGCCATAGATGTTTAGGGATTTTGTTTTGTTGAGCGATGAAAAGAAACTAGAAATTTTCAGGACTGTGGATTAGCCCGGTATGTCTAGAGGCGGAAGAATGAAGAGCACCCTACCTTCAGTTAAGCATGGGAGTGGCTGGGTGATTCTTTGCTTCACTAGCACTGAAAACCTACAGGATGTATAGAGCAGGATGGATTCAATCAAACCAGGAAATCCTAGGAGAAAACATCATGCTTTCCGTGAAGAAGCTGAAGCTTTGGTGTCATTGAATCTTCAAAGAGGGCAATTTTCCCAAGAATACCTCAAAGTCCACCATGGCTTGGTTTTAGAAGATGTCGTGGAAGATTCTGGAGTGATCACCTGAATTAAATTTCATAGAAAATCTGTGGAGGGATTTTAAGAAGGCTTTGCAGTAAGCAAACCCAAAAATATTAGTGAACTGGAGGCTATTGACTCCGGGAATGGGACAATGGGTAAGATTAGTCAGTAATGCTGCTAGAATCTAGTGTCTGGCTATGCATCATGTTTGCAGCAAGTCATAACGGCCAGATGGATGATGTACTGTTATTAAGGGGGTGATTAGCTCTGATACTGCAGTAGTCATTCTTGTTATGTTGAACTTGGAGAAACCACTTTTTATATGAGTTGCTTTGAGCTATTTAAAGTGTTCTTGTTTGTTTCGTTTATTCCAAGATGAGAAAGTTTATAAATTTTGAAAATACATCAAATTTGCAACAAAAATTAAATAATTTTAATTGCAATGGTATATATTATATACAGCGGCATGTAAAAGTTTGGGCACCCCTGGTCATAATTACTGTTATTGTGAACAGTTAAGCAAGTTGAAAATGAATTGATCTCTAACAGGCCTAAAGCTAAAGATATTTCCTTTGTATTTTAGCCAAATATATATTTCATCTTTTACATTTTAAAATTACAAAATCAAAAATGGGCTGATGCAAAAGTTTGGGCCCTCTGCATGGTTAAAGGGAATCTGTCACCCCAAAAATGCCATATCAAGTAAAGATATGGCTGAATAGAGCGTCCCATAACTAAGCTAACGGTGGGTATCATATATCCTGATACCCCCGTTTTCATAGCAAAATACCTTTGTAAAGTTGTGATTGAACGTGTCAATCACTGCAGTCAGGTCAGGAGGGCGGCGGTTTTCATGTCCTCCCCTGCCCCCTCTCCTCGTCATCTCTTTCGTATCGCCGTCTGTGAATACCACAGACGGCGTTAGTTTCCCGCAATTGCGCAATTCAAAATTCTGCCGGCACATGCGCAGTATGCTTTGCCCAGCAGTGGGCAAAGCATAAAATTACTACAGCGCATGCGCTAGTCTTTCCTTGCCCCGGAAGTCGTCCAAGGCAAGCAGGATTTTCCGGGGCAAGGAAATACTAGCGCATGCGCTGTAGTCATTTTATGCTTTGCCCACTGCTGGGCAAAGCATACTGCGCATGCGCCGGCAGAATTTTGAATTGCGCAATTGCGGGAAACTAACGCCGTCTGTGGTATTCACAGACGGCGATACGAAAGAGATGACGAGGAGCGGGGGCGGGGGAGGACATGAAAACCGCCGCCCTCCTGACCTGACTGCAGTGATTGACACTTTCAATCACCAACTTTACAAAGGTATTTTGCTATGAAAACGGGGGTTTCATGATATATGATACCCACCGTTAGCTTAGTTATGGGACGCTCTATTCAGCCATATCTTTACTTGATATGGCATTTTTGGGGTGACAGATTCCCTTTAATAGCACACCTGTTTGAAAGTATCACAGCTTGTAAAAGCTTTTTGTAGCCAGCCAAGAGTATGGTGATTAAAGCAGCTAGGAGTTAGGTAGATTCTGTGTGCCGACCTATGAGAATACTAAAAAATAGGAAATAACGTGCAAACTCCCTCGCTAAAGCTCCTGATAGTGGCACAAGCCCTATATGTGAAAACTAAAACATCCAGAAATACTGTCACTTGAGAATCAGCATGAAGAATGGCACTATAGAGAAATCCTTTATAAAACTCCCAAATAACACTATAAAGTGATTGCTGTTCGTGGACAAAGTCAAGTAAGACCTAGTAAGTGAAACTAGACCGACCAAAAGACTCACACCAATTTCTAATTGTGTGTAGCACCTGCAAATGGATATATGCAAGTATAAGTGCTTGACAATTGAAGGAGAACTGCATCTCCTTCAAAACGCGTTGGTTTTTGGCCACTATATGAGCCTGTAGCTCTGCACCTATGACGTCACCCTTTTGTGACACCAACCGCTCACCTTGCCGGTCAGCGGCGCTGCTTCCGGTCAGAGTGCGCCGCATCTCAATACCTCGACAAGCAGTTGGTAAGCACGTGAACGGGAGGACGCTCCCGCAACATATCACACACTGATCTGAACCTCACCAGCACGCATGGTTAGGACAGAAGCTGCAACTGGACAGACACAGTAAGTGACTCAACTATACCATTTACCTATGTCAAGCACTTATACTGTGCAATCTTTCAGCAAACTTAAGCCCTTTAAGAGGTTATGCAACAAAAAGGATACCTGATAAATCGTAATGTTCAATACATAGATGTCTCACTGTTCACCCCTCCTTCTGACTGCCGTTCACAACATACACTCATTTCTCTTGTGCTTTGATCTAGGCAGACGGCTCTATTGTGTGCAAGAAGACAGACTGCGTGGAAACCTGTCCTCATCCTATCATGGTGCCGGGACAGTGCTGCCCTGACTGTTCAGCAGGTAGAGAAACAACTCCGCTATTGTGGGTATATCTAAGGAGCAATGGTACATTTGTACCAAAAACTAATTATAAATACTGTGAAACAGGTAGGGCTGGGTAACGTAGCTCATTGTGGTCACCTGACGTCAACCATTACCTGTCACGGGTGTGTCGCGGCGGAGATCGTCGCGATTGCACACCCTGACTTCGCACAGCTGAGTTTCTGGTGCTGGGTGTTTTTCAGCACTGAGGGAGTTAATTCTTTCTCTCTCGATGCTGGACAGACCAGCCTCGCCCAGCTGCGATTGATGTTTTGTTAATTAGCTTCCTTCATATACCTGCTGGTCTGCTGGGGAAGTTGCCGGTGAAAGCATTCATTCAGACCAGCAGAGCGGATCGTTTCTGAGAAGACTTAAGGTACTGCCACACTAAACAATCCCGCTAGCGATCACGATAACGACGCATACTAATGCGATCGCTAGCGGGATTGTTTCTATATCGCTAAGTGCGGCCACATTTAGCGATATAGTTAACGACGCTATCGCCGTTAGCGATCTTCTTAACGACTTTAGCGGTACAAAAGTACCGCTAAATCGCTAAGAAAAGGTGCCACACTAGCGATATATACTTACCCAGCGGGAGCGCCGACGAGAAAATAGGGTCCGGAACGATTCCAGCGACGAGCGAGATCACAGCAGGAAGCTCGTCGCTGGCAGATGCCGCACACAACAACATCGCTAACGGGATCGCTAAATAGTGACGTTTTTTAGCGATCCCGTTAGCGATATTGTTCAGTGTGGCATACCCTTTAAGCTAAGAGTGCCTGTTGTGGTTTTTCCTCTCCTCGCTTATTGTTTATCTTCTTAACCTTTTGTGTTCCTCTGTAGTGGAAGTTTTGTATGCAAGGCAGTGTTTTCTTTACCCCCTGTCTGTCTCGTTTGTATTTGACTGTGTGTAAGCTGTTACCTGCCCATTCCCTGTGGTGGTAATCAGGGTCCTTCTCAGGACTAGATTACAGTGGTCAGGGATCTACAGGAGACAGGGTTACGCTGGCGGCCTGGACCTCTGTACCATTAACAGTACCTCCAGGTAGAGGGACTAGTCAGGACCCCAGTTCAGGGTCAGCATAGACCCCGGTCCACCTCTATCCTGAGACAGCGTTTCACGTGCACAGTATAGACCCACAATACATTGGATATTATGTCAGGTAAGACATTGCTGGCAGATTCTACGTATACATGTTGATATTTTCTATAATATGAAATATAGAATGTTGTCTCATTAGATATATGTTACTATCATAGAATATATCTGTTATACGTCGTGACATTACCTGCAACATGTTGCAAACTATATTTTTGCATGAAAACGGAAATGAGAAATTGTTTCTCGGCTCTTTTTTAAAGGTTGCTCCTATGGAAGGAAGACATATAAGAATAATGAGAGCTTCCCTTCATACTCAGATCCCTGCCTCACATGTATTTGCTTGGTAAGAAGTATTGGAAGAATACATTGCTTGTTAAACTGGATTGATGAATGTATTGGAATGAATAATCCTCGGCTGGCATAAATAGAACAGATACTTTCCTTGTTGTACAGGTGGGTACTGTTGCTTGCTCGCCCATTGAATGTGCCCCCAACTGCACTTACCCTTTCCATGATGAGGGAGAATGCTGCCCGGTTTGTCGAGGTGAGAAAGGCTGGATTGGTTGTGTATCTCCTCTACTTTTAGTTCATGACATAAACCTGTTCATGCCTCTGCAGATTGCACATATGATGGACGGAAAGTGCTAAACAAGCAAACGTTTTCACTGGAAAGTGAACCCTGTACCCAGTGCACATGTCAGGTGAGTGATTTCTTTTCCATTAGAAAATCAGCAATATTGAAACATAACTAATATAAGCAGTTAAACCAATATAGCAACCAAATTTTTAACCACATTCTAAACACCTTGGTGGACTGGAAAATCAGATTACTTATTTGGTATTGGAATCCACAACTATAAATTCCCCGTTGAGATCTGGTCTTCTTTTCATCTATCCCAGGATGTCAAAATTGATTTTATTCTACAGAGGTGGATATCCATTGCACTTTATCTCCACGTAGATGATAAATTTATTGTGACACATTGACTAAAGGGAGATGACTGACAACTTATTAAAACTCCTTCATATTATGGATCATATAAAAGTGAACCTGTGATACTATTCCTTCCCTCTCAGTAATTGAAAACATTCAGCTGCCAATTTAGTTGGCAGAAATGGCTGAAGCTACAGTTTTTTTTTTATGTCCCAGCATCAAGACATAACATTGGGAAGCCGAACCCAAATTATAACACTTCCACCTGTTACAGGCTCAGGAGGCGCAAGTGGTTCGTGGACCCACTGTGCCATGGACTGAGGAGAGCCTGGAGGGGCATGGCTAAGTGAACACCCGACTTTTCACTAGACCCGCTGATGGTGGGGTTAGACTTGGCTCCAGATGGACTCCAGGCTCTACTGCAGGGCGGACCTCTGATGCATGGCAGCTGATCCCCAAAGGTACAGGACACTGTAATGGAAAGTCCAGGCTGATACTGTAGGTATACTGTCTGGCACAGCTGAATCACAGACAGGCAGGTACAGGCGGGTAAGGCAGACATGGCTGGTGTACAGACAGGTCGGTGCTGGCAGGCACGACTGATATACTGGCTGGTGCAGGCGTGCATGGCTGATATATTGTTGGGCAGACAGGCACGGCTGATATACTGGAAGACAGGTGCTGGCGGGTACGACTGATATATAGGCATGTGCAGGCGGGCACGGCTAATGTACTGGCAGGCAGGTGCTGGCGGACAAGGCTGATATACAGGCAGAGGTAGAGCCCAATTTAGACTGGACGGACAGGAACAGCTTCAGGAAGAACTGGGTCACTGACAGGAAAGGTTCCAGTCCGCCGGTGCTGACAGACTGGGAACCGCAGCTGCAGGCAGGTAGGAACTGCAGATTCCCACAAGACATACAAGAGCAGGTTCACATGGAACAGACAGGGTCAGGTACACACAGAACAAACCCATGGACAGGTACACGCAGGACAGACAAAACCAAATTCACACAGGGTACTTACAATGAAATAGCAAGTGTACACACAGATCACTAATGTTGCACAGCAACAACAGAATAGAGATTCAGACACTGCAGGTTTGGAGATAGGCATTGGTTCAGAAAGATCCAGGTTTAGATATAAACAGGTTCAGGGATAGATTCTAATTCAGACTAGAGCAGACACAGGTACAGGTACACGGTACAGGCCTGGGCATACAGACCAATGGAAACAGGTTCAGAGACAGAAACAGGACAGGACCTGGCAACTTAGTAGTTGCTCCAACACTAAAGGAGAATGTTGCTCTGGCACCTTCCAACAGGTGGAGGTGCCTTAAGTACTAAGTGCTTCCCTGCAATTGGCTGAGGACACATTAGGAACCATGAAGTTCCTGAGCGTGCGCCCTGAGCAGCAAAGTATAGGCTTTTTTATCTGCTCCAAACATTTAGATCAAGAAGGTGTTGTATTAGTAAATGGACAACCCCTTTAACTATTTTGCATGGCTTGACTATCTGGATTTAAGGGGTAATCATACAAAGCTTGAAAATTGCTAATTTTTTGAATTTTTTGTCAAATTTCTGATATTTTATTTATAAACTCAAAACATATTGACTTAAATTCAACATTGTGCTAAATTATAATGTGTCACAAAAAAATCTCAAAATCACTGGGATATGTTAAAACATTCCAGCGTTATTGCCACATAGAGTGACACATATCAGGTTTGAAACATTTGGCCTGGTCACTAAGGAATTAAACTATTTTATTTGGACAGTTACCAAAAATTATTTATCTTTTTTTGAAAGTGAAGGAAAGGGCTGCAGCAATTTTGTGGATTAGAACTCTCTACTCTTTGATATACCGTAATAAATAATAATAATTTAATAACCCCCTTTATTCATTATGCCTTAGACCCCGTTCAGACGTCCTTTTTTTCTCATATGTGAAAAAAGGGACCTATTTTCATCTGTGTTTTTGATCCCATTTTAATCAGTGTTTGGTCAGTGAGTCTGTTTTTACCATCATTGATTTTCTTTCATGCCCCCTTCCCAAAAAGAAAAATTACAAAGCTTCTTCTACCTGTTACCACGCTAATCACAGTACGCGGATTGGTCACTGATGCCATCCATGTGCTGTCTGTGATTTTTGCTGACCTATAGACTTGTATGGGTAATTTTAATCCATCATTCGGATCAGAAATAGTCGTCTGCATCATTTTATTTTTTGCAGACTTGTGGTTCGTAAAAAACCCCACATACTTGTGAATAGCCCCATAGATTAGAATGTGAATTTGTGAAAATCACATATAGAACAGATACATGAAAATGGTAGTCTGAATGAGGCCTTAGGCAGATTGTTATGTGATATACTGGTATTTTACTAGAAAATTCTTCTTTTTTTCATCATGAGGTTGGTGAGG
>JARQOD010000010.1:90245463-90392220 GCA_033576555.1 Oophaga sylvatica
GAAAGGGGAAAGGGAAAACAGGTCCATAGTCAAAAGGCATGTTTGAAGAGCTCCAGACAAGATTGAGCCCCCAAGGAGACCAGGCGCCTTCGCGGGGAATTGAGGTTACCCGCAAAAAAAAGGAAACGTCGTCCCTGCGAGGCGATAGCTTCGAAAACAGCAAGGAAGGCAAAACCCTTTTCCTTTAGAGGAAACTCCAAAACCCTTGTCAGCCCGTCTGCAAAAAGGCCAAAAAATTTTGGAAATGGAAAAAATCCTCGGGCCCTACAAAAACCCGAACACACGGAAAAGAAGGTTCCAAAGTCTTGTGAAAAATCCTAGTGTGCTGGACCTTGGCAGTCGCAGGTGGAAGACTTGGCTAAAAAACCCTTGGGGTCAAGTTTTGGTCTCAGAGCACGCGTCAAAGAAGAGACTTGGCCCGGGTACGAATGGGACTTGGTTAAAAGGGTCCGGGCAAAGAGGAAGTGGAGGGGGCGCTGCCGAAGCGAAAAAAAAAGTCGAGAAACGTCCTCTCGGCAATTGGGGTATCAACTAGGGGACTTTCCCCAGTTGACCCGACGCAACCCCCAGAGGAAGTAAGGAATGGGCGGAAAACATAGATTAGCTCGAATTGGTCCAAGGAGCCACCAGAGCATCCACTGCACAGCGTTCGAGTCTTGTACCTGGACATGAACGTCGGTACTTGGCATTGAACCTGGATGCCATTCAAATCCACTTGGGGGTTCCCAACGGAGACAGCAGTGAAAAAATTTTCCGGATGAAGACTCCATTCTTCGGGATCCATCTTTTGGCGACTGAGGAAGTCCGCTGTGATATTCTGAACTCCTGGATGTGAATCGCAGAGATGGCTTGGCCACTCTGGCCTCGGCCCATTCCAGAATTCGAGACACTTCCATCATGAGCTGAAGCTCCTTTTTCCCACCTTGATGGTTGATATACGCGACCGCCGTCGCGTTGTCTGTCTGCACTCGGACTGGTAGACCGCTTAAAGGGGACCGCCAGTGTTGGAGGCAAAGGAAAAACTGCCCTCAATTCCAGGTGTTGATCGGCAGGGACAGACTCTTCCAACGACCATACTCCTGAATCCAGAGATCATTCCAGACACCCCCAGCCCGTCAGGCTGGCATCGGTGGTTATGATCGACCACCTCGGAGGAAGGAAGGAAGGACTTCCCGGGGATAACGCTTCGGACCGTAACCACCATTCTAGAGACTCTCTCACCCTGTGGGAGATGATGACACTGCAATCCAGTGAAAACTGCGATCGATCCAACGGTTCAAGATGAACATTTGGAGAGCCCTGGAATGAAATTGGGCAAACGGAATTGCTTCCATTGACGCCACATCAAACCAGGAAGGCGCATACACCTTCGAAGGGAATTGCTGCGCAGATTTCATAACCTGTATATGACAAGAAGACTCGCTTGCTTGTCTGGAGGCAGAGACACCTGCTCGTATCGTGTCGAAAATGCATTCCCAAAAAACAGGATTGACTGCGTCGGTTCCAGAGACGACTTCTCCAATTGACCAGCCACCCGAAGTCCTTAAGGAGCTGAGGGATGATTGCGAGCCGTCACCGCCTCCTCCTTTGAGACGCCACAATCAAAAGGTCTCCAGATAGGAAGAATCGTAACCCCCTTCTTCGCATGAATCGCCATAAGAGGAGCCAGAATTTTTGTAAAAAACTTGGGAGCTGAGGCAACCCGAATGGCAGAGCCACAAATGGTATGGTCCTGGCCTATGGCAAAAACGAAGGAAGCGTTGGTGGGCCTTCCGATGGGGATATGCAAATAAGCGTCGCGAATGTCGATTGACACCGAAAATCGTTCTGCGACAAGCCGCCACAACGGAGCGAAGTGACTCCAGCGGAATTTCCGGGAGCGGACATGCCGATTCAATCTTTTGAGATCTAGACGGGGCGAAATTGTCCTCCTTTTTGGGGACCACAAAGAGGTTGGAATAAAACCCTCTTCCCGGTCCTCCGGTGGAACTGGTACCACCACACCCTTTGTAGAAGGGAATCGACCTCCGCAGTTAGAGCGGCATATAGCTCGGGCTCTGACGGAATGCGGGATTGGCAAAAAACTGTTGGGGGTCGAGAAAGAAACTCTATGAAAATAGCCTGCGACACAACCCGGGTCCCCAGGACGTCCGACACGCGGGAAGCCCAATCGGTTTGAATTGGAGCAGGCGACCTCCCACTCGAGAGCCTCGGTGAGGTCCTGGCGTCAGTCCGCCTTGCGGGTTTTTGTCAGCTTCCGCTTGTCTTGGCGGAGCTCTGTTTTTCCCGGAAGTGCGGGATTTCTGAACGTTCTTTTTTCCCGAAAAAGAGGGACGCCCGATCCCCAAGAGGGCTGACCCGACCGTCCCTGGACCGAAAGGACCGCCGATAGTACCGGCACTATTCCTGCCAGCCGCAGAGACACAGCTCTTCGCTGCGGTAAAGTGTTTCTTTTGCTTTGCCTTGGCAATCAGCTCCATGAGGTCAGATCCAAATAGCTGACCACCCTTGTAAGCTAAAAAAGCAAACCTTGCTTGGAAACCGCGTTCTCGGTCCACTTGTCTAAGCCACAGAGCTCTCTGACTGTGATCGCCGAGGATTGTGCCCTGGACAGCAGTGAGGCAGTATCCAACCTGCATCCACTGCCATATCGTGCTGCATCCTCCCAATGACTTGAAAAGCCCCTCTACCTCGGATAGAGGGGATCCATCTTGCCCGCCGTCCGTAGACGGTCTAACCAGCTCAGGGAAGCTTTACAAGCACACATGGTCCTAGCACTGCTCTGAATCCATGACCCGCGCCTCGTAGATGGATTTCGCTGCCATCTCGTTTTTCTGTCCAAGCGGATCCTGCAGACTCGCCTCCCTTTAACAGGAAGCAATGAGGATTTGCTAAGTGGGATAAGGGACCATCCACTTCAGGAGAAGGAATCAATTATCATCAACTCGTCGAAACTGTAACGCCTCCCTCATGGCTCAATAAAAGCTTGTACGGCTCAAAAGAGAGGCAGAGTGACCCTGCCGATCTCCTTATCCGAATCGGACACCTCCCCATCGAGCTTCAAGGGGAACCCTCCATGCCCGAAATCTCCGAGTCGCTAAGCGGGGGCAGAGACACGGCCTGTGTCGCTTCCTACCATGAGAGGATCTAGCTGACACCCAATAACCTAGAAGGTCAGAAAGGCCATTAATAGAAACGAGTGAGGCCTCCATTTTGTCATCACTGACACCTCCGACCGCTGCGCTTGATGCGTCGGAGGTCTGTGTGTCAGATACGCGAGACTGATCCTGTAGCGGATCTGGGAGACGGTCCGCACCTCCTGGACCCTGATCCGACATGCCCTCACCAGTATATTGCAGGTCAAAAAACTGTCGCAACTAGAACAGTGTGGTTTTCAAAGGCAAAACGTAGCTGAAGGGTTAAGCTCTTTAAAGAGAGAGCTACCCCAGCTGTCTCCCAATAAAGGGTTAACCCCAAGAAGGGGTTAATGTCGCAGACTCCCCACAACCCTTGTGTAATGAAAGGGTGTGCGAGCCCCAGGTGCTCTTATGAGGTAACAGCTGCAGGACAGAGATTCAAAGGTATGCCACACTAAAGAACGCCAACGAGATCGCTAACATATTGCGCTGAATTGTACATCGTAATGACCGCCAAAGTCGCTAAGGAGATCGCTCAATGAGATCGCCACTGTGGCAGCTACTAGCGACATTAAAAACGATCACAAATTTAGCGACGCTATTGTGATCGTAGCGGGAGCGTTCCGTTGGTGACAGTACCTCCTGCGCTGTGGGTGAGAGGGGGTCAAGCTTCTGCCCTGAAAGGTAGAAGCGACTCACCCAGCTGGCCGCGGTATAGTGTCTTCCTTTCGGTCGGTCGGGGGGGGCGAGAGTGAGGAGCCCGAGAAGGCCTTCAGTAATGGCCGCCACGCTGAGGAGAGAGACGGAAGAGAAAAGACAGGGAAGCCACGCCCCACGCCGGTTTCAAAAAAGCGCGCGACTCACTCCGCTCCCGCTCCCATGTCCTGCAGGTATCCACCTGCGGACAAAAGTACACAATCACCACACATGGATACATGTAGCAGCGGCTGCCGCAGCGGCCGCTGAAGCACTCAAACACATTAAAATGTGGAGTACTCACCCAGCTGAGCGCCACAGGGGACCCCTCAGAGATTTGTGGCGCTGTGCCCGTAGCTTCCCCCCAGGGCGGGGAACGCAGTGACCCCAGAAGCACGGTTTGAGTCCCCGCCAGGGAAGCAATCCTCATCCCCAGGGCGGCAGGGTTCTGCAGGGACCACCTTACAGGGTAATACAGATCCGCCAAGGGAGAGGTGGGGGTCCAGCAGCGCTGAGACCCTGAGACCTCTAGACCACTGGCGGTCCAAGTCTCTGTCCGACTAAAATAAAAAAATCTTCTGAGGAGCTGCTTCCAGCAGCGACTATCCTCTGTGACCTCAAATTTTAGACTGGAGAGCTGGAGTAGGAGGAGCCCTATATGCTGGAGGGGCCGGTCAACACTTTTTTAATCTGAGGTGTTTCTATCCTATGTGGGCTCCGCTACCCACTAGTAATGACTAGTGTGTCTCCCTTCCTTCATCTGCTGCTGAAAAATGACACATACCTATAATTCAGACTCTCTTGCTCTGTTATTCTGATTGTAGAATAAAGAGAAAAAAACTGCTACATATTCCCTTTTTTAAATACAATATCTAAAAAAGACAAAATTCCAAATTCAGAAAGAAAAATAAAGAACGAAAAAATATAAATCAAATATTAAGCTTGATCTTCCATCAAACTTTTCTATGCTACGTGAATAAGAGGACCGGTTCGCATTACTATAAACCATAACAAAACCTAAATATTGTGATGTTAGGCTAATTGGAGCTATCACAGAATACAGTCATGGCCAAAGTTTTGAGAATGACACAAATATTAATTTTTACAAAGTCTACTGCTTCACTTTTTCTAATGGCAATTTGCATATACTCCAGAATGTTATAAAGAGTGATCAGCTTAACAGCAATTACTTGCAAAGTCATATTTGGCTAGAAAATGAACTTTATCCCCCAAAAACACATTTCAACATCATTGCAGCCCTGCCTTAAAAGGACCAGCTAACCTCTTTCAGTGATTGCTCCATTTAAAACAGGTGTAGGTGTTGATGAGGACATGGCTGGAGATCAATCTGTCATGATTAATAAGAATGACACCACTGGACACTTTAAAAGGAGGCTGGTGCTTGGCATCATTGTTTCTCTTCTGTTAACCATGGTTATCTCTAAAGAAACACGTGCAGTCATCATTGCAATGCACAAAAATGGCCTAACAGGGAAGAGTATCGCAGCTAGAAAGATTGCACCTCAGTCAACAATCTATCGCATCATCAAGAACTTCAAGGAGAGAGGTTCCATTGTTGCCAAAAAGGCTTCAGGGCGCCCAAGAAAGACCAGAAAGCGCCAGGACGTCTCTTAAAAGTGTTTCAGCTGCGGGATCGGGCTACCAGCAGTGCAGAGCTTGCTCAGGAATGGCAGCAGGCAGGTGTGAGTGCATCTGCACGCACTGTGAGGCGGAGACTCTGGAGCAAGGCCTGGTCTCAAGGACGGCAGCAAAGAAGCTATTTCTCTCCAGAAAAAACATCATGGACAGACTGATATTCTGTAAAAGGTACAGGCAGTGGAATGCTGAGGACTGGGGTAAAGTTATTTTCTCTGAAGAATCCCCTTTTCGATTGTTTGGGACATCAGGAAAACGCCTCATTCGGAGAAGACAAGGTGAGCGCTACCACCAGTCTTGTCTCATGCCAATGTTAAGCATCCTGAAACCATTCATGTGTGGTGTTGCTTCTCAGCCAAGGAAATCGGCTCTCTCACAGTCTTGCCTAAAACACAGCCATGAATAAAGAATGGTACCAGAATGTCCTCCAAGAGCAACTTCTCCAACCCTCCAAGAGCAGTTTGGCGAACAACAATGCCTTTTCCAGCATGATGGAGCACCTTGCATAAAGCAAAGGTGATAACAAATGGCTCAGGGAAACAAAACATAAAGATTTTGGGTCCATGGCCTGGAAACTCCCCAGATCTTAATCCCATTGAGAACTTGTGGTCAATCATCAAGAGACGGGTGGACAAACAAAAACCTAAAAATTCTGACAAAATGAAAGCATTGATTGTGCAAGAATGGACTGCTATCAGTCAGGATTTGGTCCAGAAGTTGATTGAGAGCATGCCAGGGAGAATTGCAGAGGTCCTGAAGAAGAAGGGTCAACACTACAAATATTGACTTGCTGCATTAACTCATTCTAACTGTCAATATAAGCTTTTGTTACTCATATGTTTGCAATTATTATATTTCTGTCTGTGATAAAAACATCTGTCAAACACACATAAAAACCAGAGGGCAGCAGATCATGTGAAATATAATATTTGTGTCATTCTCAAAACTTTTGGCCATGACTCTACACCGGACTCTTAGTCTATGAGTCAGGGGTAGTCATGAGGAAGCGCTCCTTCTTCCTCTCCCCATCTCCGTGCTGCATACATAGCAGGCTGTCATTCACTTTGAAGAGAACAGAGGGAACACCCTCTTCATGAAGACTTAGGGTCTGATAGTGAAGCGGGGTACAGGGCCGGTTTGCTGTGGGCCAGAACTGAGTTCTGGTTATCCTGAAGCCCCTCTTCTAAACAGGAGTCTGACATGTGTAGGGTGTTGTGCTGTGGAGTTTGTTCCTTACTTGCTGTTCCTTTAGTAGTTGTTTCTACCTCACTGTCCATGGGACCGGGTCCGACTGTAGCTACAAACAAAACAAGAGACCTTAACAGGTTCAGCTGTGCAATTTGGTTACACACGACTGCAGCATAAGACATAGTCCCATTTTGGTGGACATAGTCCCATTTTGGTGATGTTTCCTTTGTTTCCTGGCTTATCAGTCTTCGTCTCCTTTCTGCCTGACTTGTCCCTAGACCACCTGTCCTAGGGACCCTCCATTCGGCATAACAACTTCCCTGAGGAACACCATCCTTCCCCTTCTCTGCTACGCTGCCGACATCTTCCTCACAGGAGGACATGGGCATTGCACTCAATTCCCCTTCTGGACATCAAGCCCAAGACTGTCCCGGTGTCCAGATGAAACTTTGGATGTGCCCTCATGCTGTGTGGAAACCCGGACTGACATCACCCGTTCCGCTCTGCTGAATCTGTCTTTACTTGCACCTGTTAAAACTGAGTTGTCTACCTTTGCTTCTGCTCCCTGACACCTCACTAGACTCTCCTCCTCTCTCCACTCTCCAGAAATCTCTGTTACCCAGAAACCTTTTCTTATAAAAAACCTATCTAACCCCTCCCACACTATGGGCTAATCCCATCACTATTAACTCCATAAAACATAAAAATAGCACTCACCAAATCCTTTAGGGAAAAGTCTTTTATTCCAACTGGTTTGGACTTGAGTTCGGTGGGATGCAGGTTGCGAGATGCAGTGACAGACAGGAGGCAGAGCAAGGGTTAACAAAATTTAACAATGTAATTAAACAAGGTATTAACTCCACGCAGGGAGATAACTGGTTAAGGAATAGATAACAAAAACAACAAGTGCAAAATAATAAGCAGTCCAGTGAAGGAACTTATCGTGTCCTTCATGCTTTTCCACAGCAGATGATCCCACAGGGGTTGTAGCACCGGCAGCGGCCGGGAGAGTATCCACAGAAGGGGGTCCTTGGAACGATGATCCGTCTTTTGGTGGCAGCGGTCGGTCTTCGGTATCTTCCGCTAAGCTCCTAGTCCATGAACTTGTGCGGCTGAATGAACAAGACCGCAGCGTTCCCAGAGTCGGATGTGAGCTGGCGTACAGCAACCGACAGGGAAGGCGGCAGAAGTATGTCCAGTACTCGGCTTTCTCTCCTCCACACGTGCGCTGTACTCACGGTCACTGAGCGCATGGCATCTCTCTCTCCTAGTCACTGGGCACACGGCCCCTCTCTCCTCAGCGGACTCACTGAAGACAGAATGGTTCAACACTCGCATCCTGTCACGGCGCCGGTACTCAGGGGACAGAGCACTCTGCTCACTCAACTGCGCACTGCTGCTGATTCGCACCAAACTGTATGCTGCTGTGCGCTTTCTCTTTTATCTGGCACCCCCCTACCCGGGTCATGAGGTTGGACTGGTCCCTCACTTCTTCACAAAGACAACATGTGAGGCAGCCTCCGCAGTTCATGTCCCTACTCGGTGCAGGTACCCGCAGCCCGGTTTTCCCCAGGTGTGCAGGTAAGCTAGGTGGGGAGAGGAGGTGGGACGTCCGTTTCCGTCTAGCCGACGCTTCTATGGGTCCAATCTACAATCTTTTACTTAAGGATTTGGTGAGTGCTATTTTTCTGTTTTCTGTTTTATGGAACATTTAAGTCTCAATTTTTTGCACTACCTTAATATATCCTTAAGAAGTTGAAATTGTCAGTATTCATTCCATACAGTGCCTAGTTTTCTCTAATTATGTGGAGTCTAGCACTACTAGCTACCTAACGCTCTGTGTAGTGCAAGCTATGTTCCTTTACCTAGTGTGGTTCACCTAGTGGACAGACCTCCAGCATTTCCAGGGACGGCCATCAACCAAAGCCTAGAGGAGAACCAAACACAACACCGGCAATAGGAATGTAATAAAACATTTTATCACACATATCAAACTTCACATAGCTTCATGTGGCGCTTCCCACGGCTGTGGGGCGCCGGGACATGGCATAGCTTGCCTAGCTAGCCAATGCTCCCACGCCGCCAGTCCACGACGACGTGAGGCATGGGTCCCAGATGATAAGAGAATGTGGACCCACTGGACCACGGAGGGAGACCCGGGCCTGCCCGGACTAGGGAAGGGCAGCGACCGGGATCCGTGGCAGCTGAGCATGTGGGCAAGGTGGCGACCTGCAGGACTAGACAACACCGCACAACTTCAGGTAAGAAGAAACATAAAGTTTACTTAAAGAAACACAGTACATAAACAGAACATAAGACCGGACTCCCAATTCCGCACATCAGAGAAGGGTACACGACTCAGAATCACTGACGAGTGTTGGAGGACATCACGGGTAGATGCAGTCCAGGGTTATCTGGCACGGGCATACTTGGACGGCCTCTCTCTCAGGCCTTAGGCGTAGCACAGGCTCAGCAGGAAAACATCAGACACCGACCTCAGACAGACTTCAGACGATGGCGGGGTCATCACGGGTTGATGAAGTCCAGGATCATCTGGCACGGGCATACTAGTATGGCCTCACTCTCAGGCCTCGGGCGTAGCACAGGCTCAGCAGGAGAACATCAGACACCGGCCCAGGACGAACGTCAGACGATGGCGGGGTCATCACGGGTTGATGAAGTCCAGGGTCATCTGGCACAGGCATACTAGGACGGCCTCTCTCTCAGGCCTCAGGCGTAGCACAGGCTCAGCAGGAGAACATCAGACACCGACCCAGGACAGACGTCATCACAGGGTAGACCAAGGAGGAACCGGCAGGACATCGGAACATCAGGAACACGGACTGGATCTCAGGGACACAGGAACACGGACAGGAAATCAGGAACACGGATTGGATCTCAGGGAGTCAGGAACACAGACAGGAACACGGACTGGAAGATCAGGAACACGGATTGGGTCTCAGGGACACGGACTGGAACACAGGCAACGGACTCCGGACATCTGGTACCGATTAGCAGGCTCCGGACATCAGGTAGAGATGGATAGAATCCGGACATCTGGAAATGGTCATCGGACATCGGATATCAGGCAGTGGTCATCAGGGAGGACACGGACAGGAACATCAGGAACACGGATTAGATCTCAGGGAGTCAGGAACACAGACAGGAACATGGATTGGATGATCAGGAACACAGATTGGGTCTCAGGGACACGGACTGGAACACAGGCAACGGACTCCGGGCATCTGGCACAATCGGCAGGACCCGGACATCAGGCAGGAAGGATAGGATCCGGACAACTGGAAGTGGTCGTCGGACATCGGACATCAGGCCATGGTCATCAGGCATAGGATCCGGACATCTGGCAGCGACCTGAAAAGGAACCCCAGCGGTCTGGTGCAAGCCCCGCCAGGCTTAACGGGAGCTGGCCGGGGATTGCACAGAAGCTGAGCACAGAGTAACAGAAACTCAGTACACACCGGACTCCTCCTTCCAAGATGAACTCAGGTTATATAGCAAGGATTCACAGTCACTGGCACAGGGTTCTGGACTCAGCAGGATTTCACGGCAAGTGACCAAGGCAGTCCCTGGGACAGGCAGGTTGTCACGGCAAGTGACCAAGGTAGTCTCCGGGACAGACAGGTTGTCACGGCAAGTGACCAAGGCAGTCCCCGGGACAGGCAGGTTGTCACGGCAAGTGACCAAGGCAGTCTTTGGGACAGGCAGGTTGTCACGGCAAGTGACCAGGCAATATCTGGACAGGCAGGTTGTCACAACAAGTGACCAAGGCAGTCTCTGGGACAGGCAGGTTGTCACGGCAAGTGACCAGGCAATATCAGGACAGGCAGGTTGTCACAACAAGTGACCAAGGCAGTCTCTGGGACAGGCAGGTTGTCACGGCAAGTGACCAGGCAATATCAGGACAGGCAGGTTGTCACAACAAGTGACCAAGGCAGTCTCTGGGACAGGCAGGTTGTCACGGCAAGTGACCAGGCAATATCTGGACAGGCAGGTTGTCACAGCAAGTGACCAGGCAGTCTCTAGACAGGCAGGTACATACGACCTGATATGGTGGAGCCTCCAGGTAGGCTGCAGTCGGATGGCAGATGATCGCTCCCAGGTGAGCAGGCAAGAGCCGGGGATCTCTGCAGATGATGTCCGAACTTCCGGATGGAGCTGCAGTCGGATGGCAGATGATCGCTCCTAGGTGAGCAGGCAAGAGCGGGGATCTCTGCAGATGACGTCCGAACCTCTGGATGGAACTGCAGACGGATGGCAGACAGGCAAGCCAACAGGTAACAGGCAGGTAACTGGAATCAGGAGCTGATGGCTGAAACAGAGTTAGACTGCACAGGTACAGGATGTGATCCGGGATCAGGGGTTCAGGTAATTAGACACAACAGGAACAGGCCTGGATATACAGCCTCCAGGAACGGCGATCTGGGTAATCAGCCCCCAGCATAGGCGGAAACACAAGACACAGTTCAGACATTCAGGTACCGGGTTAGATCCAGGATCAGGGAACAAGACACAGCAGGAACAGGGAATCAGCTCTCCAGAGCTGATCAACTTCAGAGCAGGAGCTGAACACACAACCACATACGGCTAGGTTCAGGGATTCAGTGTGGATTCAATGTGAAGCTCTGGCCACGCCCACTAGGGCTGGGGAACTTTATATATGAGCTGCTTCACAGCGATAGGCTGGAGCAGTAATTCTAGTAAACACCCAATCCACATAAAAGCAGGACAGGTGTGGGCCGCGCCCCCTAATGCAGAGCCAGACAGCACAACACAGAGGGAACCCAACAATGGCTGCTGCCACAATCGTAGTAAGTCATGCACCACTGCAGAGGACTTTGCAAGCTACAGACGGCTTTCACAGCAAGTCAGGAACCGCACATGCGGGCGGTCATGCAAAGCAGCGGAGCCACTCACGCAAGTACGGTTACGCAGCAGAGCCGGGAACTGAGCAGCATCCATATAGGTAACAGACAACAGTATCCCAGCTGGTTAGGGGGAAAGGAGCAAAAGGGTATATGCAAAAAACATGCAGAGTAACGCTGGAAAACAAAGTACAGAATACCAGCGTTACAGTATCCCCCTCCTCAGAACCCCTCTTCTGAAGACCCAAGTAAAAAAAAAAATTCCCCAGAAAAATTCACTTGGGTTTGGCGGTAAGTCCCATAGTTCACAATATGGCAGCATAGTTAATAGCTCGAAAAGTCCGAACCGCTGACCAAGCGGGGAATCGAGCCATCTAGTCCACTTACCGTGTGGGGACCAAGTAGTCTAGTTCGCACATCAGGTGGAGCTTGGAGAAAGTCCTGCAGACCGCACATGCTCAGCGGAGTCCATGGCCAGAGCTTTCTGTGGCGCTTCCCACGGCTGTGGGGCGCCGGGACATGGCATAGCTTGCCTAGCTAGCCAATGCTCCCACGCCGCCAGTCCACGACGACGTGAGGCATGGGTCCCAGATGATAAGAGAATGTGGACCCATGGACCACAGAGGGAGACCCGGGCCTGCCCGGACTAGGGAAGGGCAGCGACCGGGATCCGTGGCAGCTGAGCATGTGGGCAAGGTGGCGACCTGCAGGACTAGACAACACCGCACAACTTCAGGTAAGAAGAAACATAAAGTTTACTTAAAGAAACACAGTACATAAACAGAACATAAGACCGGACTCCCAATTCCGCACATCAGAGAAGGGTACACGACTCAGAATCACTGACGAGTGTTGGAGGACATCACGGGTAGATGCAGTCCAGGGTTATCTGGCACGGGCATACTTGGACGGCCTCTCTCTCAGGCCTTAGGCGTAGCACAGGCTCAGCAGGAGAACATCAGACACCGACCTCAGACAGACTTCAGACGATGGCGGGGTCATCACGGGTTGATGAAGTCCAGGATCATCTGGCACGGGCATACTAGTATGGCCTCACTCTCAGGCCTCGGGCGTAGCACAGGCTCAGCAGGAGAACATCAGACACCGGCCCAGGACGAACGTCAGACGATGGCGGGGTCATCACGGGTTGATGAAGTCCAGGGTCATCTGGCACAGGCATACTAGGACGGCCTCTCTCTCAGGCCTCAGGCGTAGCACAGGCTCAGCAGGAGAACATCAGACACCGACCCAGGACAGACGTCATCACAGGGTAGACCAAGGAGGAACCGGCAGGACATCGGAACATCAGGAACACGGACTGGATCTCAGGGACACAGGAACACGGACAGGAAATCAGGAACACGGATTGGATCTCAGGGAGTCAGGAACACAGACAGGAACACGGACTGGAAGATCAGGAACACGGATTGGGTCTCAGGGACACGGACTGGAACACAGGCAACGGACTCCGGACATCTGGTACCGATCAGCAGGCTCCGGACATCAGGTAGAGATGGATAGAATCCGGACATCTGGAAATGGTCATCGGACATCGGATATCAGGCAGTGGTCATCAGGGAGGACACGGACAGGAACATCAGGAACACGGATTAGATCTCAGGGAGTCAGGAACACAGACAGGAACATGGATTGGATGATCAGGAACACGGATTGGGTCTCAGGGACACGGACTGGAACACAGGCAACGGACTCCGGGCATCTGGCACAATCGGCAGGACCCGGACATCAGGCAGGAAGGATAGGATCCGGACAACTGGAAGTGGTCGTCGGACATCGGACATCAGGCCATGGTCATCAGGCATAGGATCCGGACATCTGGCAGCGACCTGAAAAGGAACCCCAGCGGTCTGGTGCAAGCCCCGCCAGGCTTAACGGGAGCTGGCCGGGGATTGCACAGAAGCTGAGCACAGAGTAACAGAAACTCAGCACACACCGGACTCCTCCTTCCAAGATGAACTCAGGTTATATAGCAAGGATTCACAGTCACTGGCACAGGGTTCTGGACTCAGCAGGATTTCACGGCAAGTGACCAAGGCAGTCCCTGGGACAGGCAGGTTGTCACGGCAAGTGACCAAGGTAGTCTCCGGGACAAACAGGTTGTCACGGCAAGTGACCAAGGCAGTCCCCGGGACAGGCAGGTTGTCACGGCAAGTGACCAAGGCAGTCTTTGGGACAGGCAGGTTGTCACGGCAAGTGACCAGGCAATATCTGGACAGGCAGGTTGTCACAACAAGTGACCAAGGCAGTCTCTGGGACAGGCAGGTTGTCACGGCAAGTGACCAGGCAATATCAGGACAGGCAGGTTGTCACAACAAGTGACCAAGGCAGTCTCTGGGACAGGCAGGTTGTCACGGCAAGTGACCAGGCAATATCAGGACAGGCAGGTTGTCACAACAAGTGACCAAGGCAGTCTCTGGGACAGGCAGGTTGTCACGGCAAGTGACCAGGCAATATCTGGACAGGCAGGTTGTCACAGCAAGTGACCAGGCAGTCTCTAGACAGGCAGGTACATACGACCTGATATGGTGGAGCCTCCAGGTAGGCTGCAGTCGGATGGCAGATGATCGCTCCCAGGTGAGCAGGCAAGAGCCGGGGATCTCTGCAGATGATGTCCGAACTTCCGGATGGAGCTGCAGTCGGATGGCAGATGATCGCTCCTAGGTGAGCAGGCAAGAGCCGGGGATCTCTGCAGATGACGTCCGAACCTCTGGATGGAACTGCAGACGGATGGCAGACAGGCAAGCCAACAGGTAACAGGCAGGTAACTGGAATCAGGAGCTGATGGCTGAAACAGAGTTAGACTGCACAGGTACAGGATGTGATCCGGGATCAGGGGTTCAGGTAATTAGACACAACAGGAACAGGCCTGGATATACAGCCTCCAGGAACGGCGATCTGGGTAATCAGCCCCCAGCATAGGCGGAAACACAAGACACAGTTCAGACATTCAGGTACCGGGTTAGATCCAGGATCAGGGAACAAGACACAGCAGGAACAGGGAATCAGCTCTCCAGAGCTGATCAACTTCAGAGCAGGAGCTGAACACACAACCACATACGGCTAGGTTCAGGGATTCAGTGTGGATTCAATGTGAAGCTCTGGCCACGCCCACTAGGGCTGGGGAACTTTATATATGAGCTGCTTCACAGCGATAGGCTGGAGCAGTAATTCTAGTAAACACCCAATCCACATAAAAGCAGGACAGGTGTGGGCCGCGCCCCCTAATGCAGAGCCAGACAGCACAACACAGAGGGAACCCAACAATGGCTGCTGCCACAATCGTAGTAAGTCATGCACCACTGCAGAGGACTTTGCAAGCTACGGACGGCTTTCACAGCAAGTCAGGAACCGCACATGCGGGCGGTCATGCAAAGCAGCGGAGCCACTCACGCAAGTACGGTTACGCAGCAGAGCCGGGAACTGAGCAGCATCCATATAGGTAACAGACAACAGTATCCCAGCTGGTTAGGGGGAAAGGAGCAAAAGGGTTAATGCAAAAAACATGCAGAGTAACGCTGGAAAACAAAGTACAGAATACCAGCGTTACACTTCATGTCAACCCCTTCCTGTTGCCACTACATCTTCATTGACCCTTCCACCCCCCTACAATAGATCAAGAAATTTATGGCATCAAAGACTTTGGCCTGTCCTGGATCGCCACTTACCTTTCCGACCGCACATTTAGCGTCTCCCACTCCCACTCTACCTCCTCATCCTGCCTTCTCTCTGTTGGAGTCCCTCAAGGCTCTGTCCTGGGGCCACTACTTTTTTACATCTATACCCTTGGCCTAGGACAACTCATAAAGTCCCATGGATTCCAGTACCACCTGTATGCGACGATACTCAGATCTACTTCTCTCTGGCCCAGATGTCTCCTCTCTGCTGTCCAGAATCCCGGAGTGTCTATCAGCCATATCCTCCTTCTTCACCTCTCGCTTCCTAAAACTCAATGTAGACAAAACCGAGCTCATCATCTTTCCTCCATCTCAAGTATCTACCCTACCCTATCTATCTATCTATTATGGTAAATGGCATCACGATCTCTCCCGCACCTGAAATCCGCTGCCTCAGAGTAACTCTCGACTCTGCCCTGTCCTTCAAACCACACATCCAAACTCTTACCACCTCCTGTCGCCTCCAACTTAAAGGGAATCTGTTACCCTAAATTGGCAGGATATTTTAATGATGGCAGTCAGGTCAGATGGGCGGTGTTTTGGGTACTTGCCTTAACATGTTGTTCGCCGCTGTCTCCATTATTTCTGGGAATTGTAGTTGTTGCCCTCCATATAACGTGCCTGCGCATTGCAATCTGCGGGTAAAGCATACTGCGCGTGCGCAATTCAAGATTGCAATGCACAAGCGCGTTATATGGAGGGCAACGACTACAATTCCCAGAAATAATGGAGACAGCGGCGAACAACATGTTAAGGCAAGTACCCAAAACACCGCCCATCTGACCTGACTGCCATCATTTAAATATCCCGCCAATTTAGGGTGACAGATTCCCTTTAAGGGTGAGTTTCCACGGTCAGGATACGCTGCGTGTTTGGTGCTGTGCGCTGGCGCAGCGCCAAACACGCAGCGTCCAGATGTTACAGCATAGTGGAGGGGATTTCAAGAAATCCCGTCTCCACTATGCGTAACAATACGCAGGTGGCAAACCTGCGTAAACGGACATGCGGCGCGTCTTTTTAGACCGCAGCATGTCCTCGCGTATTGCGGCGACGGTGCGTCGCCGCAACAGAATTAACACAGGGCTATGTAGCCCTGCGCTCTTTCCGGAGGTGTTCCGGAGGTGTCCTGAACACCTCCGGAAAGATCGCGCGTCATAAAGGGGGCGGGGCTTAGACGGAGCGGAATTTCCGCTCCGTCCAAAGCGCTGTGGTTCCGGACCGTGGAACCACAGCCTAAAAACATTTCCAAAATCCGTCCCTTCCTCAGCCCTCAATCTACTAAAACTCTTGTGCATGCCCTCATTATCTCCCGCCTTTATTACTGCCACACCCTCCTCTGTGGCCTCCCGTCAACTCTCTTGCACCACTCCAGTCTGTCCTCAACTCTGCTGCCTGACTAATCCACCTCTCCCCTCGCTACTCCCCTGCTTCTCCCCTCTGCAAATCCCTCCACTGGCTCCCAATTCCCCAACGAATCTAGTTCAAACTACTAACACTGACCTACAAAGCCGTCCACAACCTGTCCCCTCCCTATATCTCTGAACTAATTTCCCAATATCTTCCTTCACGTAATCTTCGATCCTCTCAAGACCCCTACTATCCTCCACACTTATTCGTTCCTCACACAACCGCCTCCAAGATTTCTCCCGAATATCCCCCATCCTCTGGAATTCCACGCCTCAACATGTACGATTATCCACCACCCTTGGATCCTTCAGACGGAACATGAAAACCCATCTCTTCAGGAAAGCCTACAGCCTGCAATAACCATTCCGCCTCGTCGCCACCACCCCAGCTGCCGCCTCGCCGCGATCACCCGAGCTGCCACCTCGCCGCCACCACCCTAGCTGTCGCCACGCCACCCCCACCAGAGCTGCCGCCTCCACCACCAGAGCTGCCGCACCCCTGACCTTCTGTTTCTTCCCCATTATCCCATAGATTGTAAGTCCGCAAGGACAGGGTCCTCTCCGCTCTGTACCAGTCTGTCATTGTAAATTTGTTTACTGTAAACGATATCTATAACTTTGTATGTAACCCCTTCTCATATACAGCACCATGTAATTAATGGCGCTATATAATATAATAATAATAATAATATGCCAGAATTCTGGTGTAGAACACTTCAAAATGACGCAAACAAATAGGCACGAATCCAAGGTGCGCAAAAATTTAGCGACTTCTCTTGCTTTTATGGCAGTCCCAGCAATGCTCCTCCAAAGTGGAAGGAGCTGGAGCGAGACTGAGTGTGGTGTAACCCACGTAGCAAATTCATCAAAATTTATGCCCCTTTAGTGGCACAAAGTATTCCAGAAATGTATGAGTCGCCCGCCAGGGCCGTGGGTACTCGGCACCGAGCCCGTTGACTTCTATGGGGGATGTCACGGTAGCCATGACTCTGTCCGTGGCCCTGGGCGCTCACCAAAAAGGGGATTTATATTTACAGGGATAATGTTCGTAAAGTAATTTGTGACGCCACCTGTAGTATCTGGTCAGGGTGACCAGCACTGCTGTGCAGGTCCTCTGGAAGGGAAGGTGTTATGCAGCTAGATGATAAACCTACTACAGGTGAGGCTGTGTCCTTCCAGGGCAGGTAGATGTTATGTATTTGAGGAATGGTGCTGAGGAGTGTTGCAGGGAGATGTGCGACGCTGGAATAATCAGGGAGACAGTCCGAGTGCAGTTTCAGGGTTTTTACTCACAGTTCTGATATGCGCAGTACAGATGCCCGCTTGGCACTGTGTACTTTGGGCGAGTGGTCCAGCAACCCCCAGGTAGATTGGTTGCACTTTCCAAGACTCCCCTTCAGTGTGATCCTTTCTTGGCCTTTCCTCTCTGTGCTTTTCTACTCCTTTCTTCCTAGCACCTCACCATGCAGTCCTTCAGATCAGAAGCTGTGGTCCTGTCGGGAAACAGATTTGTTCTGTACGTCCTTGGCCTATATAGCTTCCTTCCAGGGGATGCTGCTGGTGGTGGTAGCAATGACCCATAAAGTGATCACCGCCATCGGCTTACTAGCAGGGCATGAAGCTTTCCCACTAGTCTAGGGGCCGTTCCCTGATGGCCTGGTCCTTCTTTCTTCAGGATGGGGCCACGGGTGGATAAACCACCGTCCGTGCTTTTGGGACCCTATCTCACGCTCAGAAGCTCCTAAGGCTAGCTCCCCTCAGAGAGACTCCTAAGAGTGTCCTCGAGAGTCTGCTCGCTTCCACACCTTAGTTTGTTTTGCCCTCTAAGCTTCTCTTCTCCTACTGCTACTGCCTAAGCTCCACCCACCTATATATACACCCTTTGCTAACCAGTCTGAGTCAGACCATCCTCCCGTAGGGTATGTCCGTATACTCAGCTGGCATGGTGTGTTGGATGCAGGTGTTGGAGTCTAAGGAGTGCTCCCTCCTTACGTGGGGTGGGGTGTCACACCTCTGGATGAGATGCAACACCTCTGTGGAGACTGAACCCTCAGGGGCTCCACATTCCCCACCACCCCCTGTTACCCCCCCCGTTAAACACAGTACGTCCGCGGGCTGAAACAGAGTAAACAGGTGTTATGAGAAACATGCAAATTTTTGGATATGCATATCAATAGAAAAACAATTTTAAACTCAACTTCCCTTTATGGGAGGCACTTTTGGTTAAACGTTGCATAAATAACATTAATAAAACTCTCTTTTAATTTAGCCTAGGTAAAGTGCAATAAGACAGTTGCATTCATCTTCTGTTAAGACTTCAATGTCCTTACTGCCATCCGGCTGGTCCGGGAACCCCAACTTTTCAGGGCCTTTCCGGGGTCCCTGGAACAATATGCGCTTAGCACGGACAGGTGCTGGGGCTTCTGCTGAGGCTGGCTGCAGAGCCGGTTCGCTCCGGTCCTCTAGGCCGCAGGGCCTGTCTTCCCTCTGGGATGCTGGCGGCCTGCCGGGCACACTTACAGGCGGTGGGAGGAGGGAGTCCGCCGCCGATTCTTCCGTGGGGCCTGGTGCCTCCGCTGTGGTGTCAGCATTGGTACCGACATCTTCCTCTGCTCCAGGTGCCGGCGTGATGGGACGCCTCAGTGGGTGCTGCGGCTCCAGCGGCTGGTCTCGGCCAAGCGTGAGCGCTTTACAGCTCCGCTCCATTCGCTTGGCCTCCTTCCATTGCTGGGTCAGCTCTGCGGGCTCGGCTCCCTCCAGCTCTGGTCCCGGGATGGCCGGTGTTTCTTCATGGAGGAGTTTCTGCTCTTTTGTAGAGGGGCGGGGTTTCCTTGTCCTCTTTCTCCCGCCAAAGAGGATCAGGAGGCGGATCTCGTTTGCCGTGGGGCATGTTCTTACATTGCAGAAGCATTTAGACTGGGCGGTCATGATTCTCGCGCCACAGAGTGAGCTCACGCCCACGAAGATACGCCCTCCTTCTTCTCCAGCGCCTCGTGGCGCAAATATGGCAATGATAGTTTCAAATTTGGCAATAAAGTCTCTTGCATACAAACAGTTCAGTATAGGCACACAGGACTCGGTTATACCGAGCTTCGCTATCCTGTTCATGACGCCAAAAATGAGTCGACAGTCAGGGCCGTGGGGTACTCGGCACCGAGCCCGTTGACTTCTATGGGGGATGTCACGGTAGCCACGACTCGATCCCTGGCCCTGGGCGCTCACCAAAAAGGGGATTTATATTTACAAGGGATAATGTTCGCAAAGTGATTCGTGACTGCCACCTGTAGTATCTGGTCAGGGTGACCAGCACTGCTGTGCAGGTCCTCTGGAAGGGATGGTGTTATGCAGCTAGATGATAAACCTACTACAGGTGAGGCTGTGTCCTTCCAGGGCAGGTAGATGTTATGTATTTGAGGAATGGTGCTGAGGAGTGTTGCAGGGAGATGTGCGACGCTGGAATAATCAGGGAGACAGTCCGAGTGCAGTTTCAGGGTTTTTACTCACAGTTCTGATATGCGCAGTACAGATGCCCGCTTGGCACTGTGTCCCCTGGGCGAGTGGTCCAGCATCCCTCAGGTAGATTGGTCGCACTTTCCAAGACTCTCCTTCAGTGTGTTCCTTTCCTGGCCTTCACTCTCTGTGCTTTTCTACTCCTTTCTTCCTAGCACCTCACCATGCAGTCCTTCAGATCAGAAGCTGTGGTCCTGTCGGGAAACAGATTTGTTCTGTACGTCCTTGGCCTATATAGCTTCCTTCCAGGGGATGCTGCTGTTGGTGGTAGCAATGACCCATAAAGTGATCACCGCCATCGGCTTACTAGCAAGGCATGAAGCTTTCCCACTAGTCTAGGGGCCGTTCCCTGATGGCCTGGTCCTTCTTTCTTCAGGATGGGGCCACGGGTGGATAAACCACCGTCTGTGCTTTTGGGACCCTTTCTCATGCTCAGAAGCTCCTAAGGCTGGCTCCCCTCAGAGAGACTCTTAAAAGTGTCCTCGAGAGTCTGCTCGCTTCCACACCTCAGTGTGTTCTGCCCTCTAAGCTTCTCTTCTCCTACTGCTACTGCCTAAGCTCCACCCACCCATATATACACCCTTTGCTAATCAGTCTGAGTCAGACCATCCTCCCGTAGGGTACGTCCGTATGCTCAGCTGGCATGGTGTGTTGGATGCAGGTGTTGGAGTCTAATGAGTGCTCCCTCCTTATGTGGTTTTGCGCAACTATGTATTTTCTGCACCAGTTTTCTGGGGAAGAGGGTTTGTTGAGTTGGCTGCTAAGTGTCCAATGTATTCTGTGATCATTCCTGTTAGCCAATATATATTTGCATAGTTTTGGCTAATAGGAGGGTGGCCTTGTCCCCTTACTATAATACTATTACGGTACTTATCATAAATGCATTTTTGTTGTGTTTGTATTATAATATCATTATCACTACATTTACATGGCATTTTTATTGAGTTTACAACTTACATATTTGTTGATCTTTCTTCTTTGCGATAAATTCATTTTTATTGGGGGTTTTTCTGCATTTTACAAATCACAAATATTATATTGATTATAACAAATTTGTATTAATTAAGCAAAACTTTCCTCTTAAATGGGTGCTTATGATAAAGTTGTCATAGAACATGGAAAAAAGTAAAATGGCAATAGTACATGAAAAAAAACTAAAGAAAATCTGAAAACAAAGTCCAACTGGAAACAAACTACAGACTTAAAAATTAGCACTTCCATTCAGTGTTCAATATGAACAAATGGGGCAAATAACTAGTAAATATTGACATTTTGTAAGTGACCATAAAAAAACGAATCCAACATTACTCAGTAGACTTTCCAATCTTCTGCACAAAAGTCCCAAATTTAGAATTCAAGGTAGCCCCTAAAATTACTCAGTGGTTGAGATTGACAATTACCATATATACTCGAGTATAAGTTGACCTAAGTATAAGCCGAGGAATCTAATTTCGCCATGGAAAACTGGGTAAGCTTATTGACTCGAGTATAAGCCAGGTATGCATTGTCCCCCTCCCTGTCCTGGTATGCATGACTCCCCCGTTCCTGTCATTGTATGCATGGCTCCCCAATCCCCGTCCTGCTGTGCATGGCTCCCTGGTCCCTGTCATGCTGTGCATGACTCCCAGTCTCTGTCTTGCTGTGCATGGCTCCCCGGTCCTTGTCCTGCTGTGCATGGCTCCACGGTCCCTGTCCTGCTGTGCATGGCTCCACGGTCCCTGTCCTGCTGTGCATGGCTCCACGGTCCCTGACCTGCTGTGCATGGCTCAACGGTCTCTGTCCTGCTATGCATGTCTCCCCGGTCCCTGTCCTGCTGTGCATGGCTCCACGGTCTCTGTCCTGCTGTACATGTCTCCCCGGTCCTTGTCCTGCTGTGCATGGCTCCCCCAGCCCCGTTGCATGCATGGCTCGCTCCACTGGTCCTGTTGCATGCATGGCTCGCTCCCTCGATCCCGTTGTATGCATGGCTCACCCCCGTCACGTCGTTATATACATGGCTCACCCTCCTCCCATCCTACTCACCCTCCTCGCGCTGTCGCTGCATCTCCGTTGTCCCGGCGGTGCAGCTCTTCCTGTGCTGAGCGCTCACGTGGTACCGCTCATTAAGGTAATGAAAATGTGCTCCACGCCTATGGGAGTGGAGACGCGTGCATATTCATTACTTTAATGAGCGGGGCCACGTGACCGCTTAGCACAGGCAGGAAGAGTTGCCAGGGCCTAGACGGAGATGTAGGGATGGAGATGCTGCGACAGAGCGAGGAGGAGCGAGTATGATGTCTTCTGAAAGCCGGCGGCTGCAGCTGCAGCGGTCACTATGCCACAGCTGCCGGCTCCTGCCGCTGCTCCGCCGCTCCCCTACCCCCACGGCAATGACTCGTGTATAAGCCGAGGGGGGTGTTTTCAGCACAAAAAAATGTGCTGAAAATATCGGCTTAGACACGAGTATATACAGTATGTTAAGATGGATAACTTGTGAAGGATTCCATAGGCGCTCATTTTCTAAGGAGAACTGTTAGTAACAAATCAGTATGTGTGGAAGATCAATGATCTCCCAAATGTCTAGACCTGAATCTTGCAAGATCGATGAATATGATTTATTAGCATTGAGTGTTGAGTGGGGAAATGAAGATATTTGTTCCAATTGTTTTTGTTAGATATTATGTAACTAAGATATAATATGGTTTTAGCAATCTAGTTCATCCAAATATATTTATATATGGGTAATGGGTCGGAGAAAATTTGCAATACCATCAAGGAGGCATCTGATTGGATCCAAGCTTATTCTTCAGTAATGCAATGACCCAAATATACAGCCAGTGTCATAAATGAGTTCCGGAAGTGATATGATGGTCCCATGGAGCTCTGATCTCCACATCATCGAGTCAGTCTGGAATTGCTGTCCATGAAGAGACAGATGGTTTTGCACAAGCGACATCCACAGAACATCTCTGGTTGGTTCTCCAAGATGTTTGGAACAACCTCCCTGCTGAGTTCCCTCAAAACTTGTGTGCAAGTGACAAGTGTACATAGAAAAACAGATGCTTTGATGCTGTTTTGAAGGAAAAGTGCAGTCACACCAATTATTGATTTGATTTACACTTGGTTCACTAGAACATATTTTCTCTAATCCGAGAAAATCGGTCACATTTTGCTAATCACACTTTTATCACAGTCTGATCCGAGTGTGAATTAGAGTGGGATCATATTTTCTCGGATGTGGAGAAGATGCCAAAAAAATGTCCCCATCTTCTCCATTCTGTCAGTCCGTGAAAATAGGATCGCACTTGGATGACATCCGGGTGTGGTCCGATTTTTTTCCATGGACTCATTGGCCATGCTGCGATTTTTTTTTTTTCCTCGGACATACCCTGTCCGAGGAGAAAATTGAATATGTGCACAGCCCCATACAATAACATAGGTCCAAGTACGATGAAATGTTTTGTCGGCTCACACTCAGCCCAAAAATACAGCCATCTGCATGCGCCCTTACTCTTGTGTTCATTCACTTTGAATCTTGTCAATAGATAAAAAATAAAATATTAATACTTCTATTTTTATGACATTCTGACCTGCAGGAAAATCTTTTGCACAATACCGAACATAGAATTAGTAATGAATGACTTTACACCCAGGAGTTTCAAGTTTAATTTCTGCAAGACACTTAACAGACTCTTCAAGAAATTTTGGCTCCACCTGATGATCCAATAATCTACTTTGAACCAAGTCTTTAATGAACACAATTCTAAAACTTCAAGGCCAATGCATGACAATATGCCATTTCTGAATTGGCACAAGAAAAAAAATCAACAGGGCCATGCTCCTGGATCAAGAACGGTCACAGATGGATAACTAGAATTGAGTTCATTTTTTTTATCACAGAGTAGCATGTTTCAGGGTGTTTCCCTACTTCAGACTGGCTGATCAATGGCAATGAGGACATATTCATATTTTTTTTTGCTTTGTTATATATCCACATATTTTTACCCATACCTTTTCTGTAGGAGAAGGTCTAAGCGAAACATTTTCTTATTACGATTCATTTACACGTACTGTGTCTGTCAGTGTTCAGTGTGAATGTTTTTTTGAGAACACAGAATAGTTAATTGATATCCACCCCAAAATTATATCTCTAGGCTCATTCAACAAGAATTGTAATGTTCCATCTCTTCTGATAGCAACATAATCAAAAGCGTAACTATAGCCAATGCAGAAGTTGTATTCACACTTGGCTCAAAAGGTCCCCTTGTACCACATGAGAAGAATATTATTAAATACCTGTGATCACTTAGTGCCCTATTGGAGATTTTGCATTGGAGCTAACGAGTTTCACGTTACTCCTCTAGTAATTATGGTCCCTTTGAAAAACTATAGCCATGGTTAGAAGGTGGTTTTCCATGTGGGATATTTGGTGTCCCATAATATCTGAGACAGTTTCTTTCTCGACTTTTTATGCCATGCAGAAAAAGTGCACCATTGTGCTGTAATGTCAATTCCATCAAATCCACTAACATGCCTTCCATCCTACTATAAGCTTTTGGTCAGTTGAGGTACATCCTTACGTTAAGATGCTTTCAAGGTACCATAATAAACATGGCTATATGTCATGAATTCTTATTTCACACAGTAACCTTTAACCATCTCACCTTCTGTTTCCCCATAAGTTTAACCAAATCAGAGCAGTCATAAACATATAGATATCACTGTGTAGGCATGGACGGTTTTTGTAGAAGAATAGGCCTTTGTAAATAAGCAAGAAAGGGCCTTTGTAAATTGCCATTTTTAGGCATTCTTCAATAAATGCACCATATAATGCCATGACAATACTGACATACACAGGCCACGAAGTGCCCAAATAGTGTAGCATGTAAAGAATATTGCATCTAAGAAACCACATATTAATGCAACTGAGCTCCTAAAAAGAATCCCCATACACAGCTATATAATACTGGAGGCCTTGTTTGCTCCTTGAGACCCCCATCGAAAGAGACCTAGACCAGTATGACAGAGAAGCAGCCACCCATCCTTTGTTCTGTTGGTTGGTGGGAGTCCCAAGAATGGAACACCCACCAATCATACATTTAGGATTCATCCTAACGATAGTCCAAAAATGTAAAATCTGTCTAATAAATAGGCAAGTCCTACAGAAGGCAAAAATGTTATTATCAGAGAATAATAAAATTCAACTCAGCAATTGATCATGAGGGGAGTTGTTAAAGCTTTGCCATTATTTGCTTAAAATGTATCAAAATTTTGCGCAATGTTTAATAAATTTGTTGATCTTTAGATATAAGACTTTTGTCTACAGACGATTTTCCATAACACAGAAAAAAGAGAACAGGGACGATCACCTAGTCTAAATAAAACGTATAAATTTTATTAAGGTATCAAAAAATTCAATAAAATGCCAGTGGACACAGAGAAGGAAAGGATGGGAACACAATAGCAGGCATACCGATGCACCTTCTGATTTAAACACCAACAACATCGGTGCTTTAGATAAACTGATAGATGCTGCACACGCTAAATTACGTTTGGTATGTCCTGCTGAAAAGATTAAATCTTTTGACGCTTCATTGGAAAAAACATTAGACATGACAGTGAAAAAATCCACAAAGTGCAAGCTTCTAAGCTTAGCAGAGACTTGAAAGATTTTCAGTCCAAGACTCTTTATCAGTGGAGAGAGCCCACTATACAATCTTCTCGATTGCCATGCACTACATCCAAGAGTGATCAGTCTGATGTCTCTTCCATTGCTATGGTCACCACACCAGGTCTGGGGCTATTAGTATGTAAGATACTAGCATGAATGCGGGATACAGTGACAAGCAGGAGGCAGAGCAAGAGTTAAAGGGTATTTTATGCAGTAAATGAATGATAACTCAATACTCCGCACAGTGAGTTAGCAGGTTCAAAACAATGCAGATACAGAGGGGTAAATCAATGAAGAAAAACATAGATAAACAGGCAGTAAAAGATTAGATCAACTTATCAGTCTGTGGCCTCCGGATGGAGGGGGTTGGAAGATCCTACGACGTCGACGCAGGTGTCCAGAGAAGTCTCTATAACGGTCCCGGATGTAGTTGAAACAATGTCTCTGTAACAAAACAGTGTTTCCTGGCTTCTTCTGGTACTGAGTCCCAGCCCTAGTGCACAGTGTTGCACGGGGATTAGAAGTCGGAGAAACAAATGAGGCACAAGGTCCCGGAGAGGAGACTGCAGCGGGGCCCAATGAGTGAGCGCGCTGCGTGAGGACGGCACAGCCACGACCGTCAGCAACCAAGCGAGGCACTGAGCAGCCACAGTTCTCAGGTACAGGAGTCTGAAATGTGATCAAGTCTTTTGGCATGCAGGATGTGCTAGTCTGGGGAGATAGGCTGCAAGGAAGGCCTTCTGGGTGGCGTGGGACAGTGGAGATGGAGTCAATCTTCTCCTCACCTGTCATCAGTATTCCCACCAGATGCCACTTCTTCCCATGCTCAGCTCCTTTTATCTCCACCCCACCCACTGCAGTCAGGTGCCCAGGTCTGCTCCAATCAGAAATACCTTCCCCCGCAACAATGGTGACAGTCCCGGTGGTTCCAGCCCAGATACACACGAAACTCCCCTAGCCCGGTCCATTTTCCTACATTCCTCTACTCCTTTCGCTCACCATTCCACGTCTTCTTCTCTTCCGTATTCTCCGTTGCCAAATAAATTGATCCTGTTCATAATGATTGGGGGGTTTGCCAGCTGTTGTGCGTTCGGAGCACCGTAAATTGGAAGCAGTAGTGGATTCTTCTGGAACGGTAGATTCTGTTGGCACCGTAAGAGGTCTGGACGTGTCTGTACTTTCCGAAAATCTTCCTGAGGGACCCTGGGCTCCTGTTCTGCACCTCTTACAACCTCCTCTTCTTCTTTTTCTTCTTCTTTGATAACAGATACTGACTCAAAAGTCTCAGGTATCTCTTGCACTTGTACTGGATCTTTAGATAAGTAGGGCCGAAGCATGTTTCGGTGAACTTCCTGAGTAGTAGAGTTTCTATCTCCTTCAGGTTGAATCTCATACACAGGGCCTTCTGGGCTGACCCACCTTTTTACTCGATAGGGGTCTCTTTCCCAGCGACTTTCTAGTTTACTTGGAGGGCGTTTGTCTCGCACTAGGACACGGTCTCCAATTTGAAGTTCTGTTGCCGTGGTGAGGTTCTCTCAGCATGTTCTAATTCTCGGAGTTTGGTCTGTACTAAGCGATGCAGGGTCTGTAGACGATTTCGATGTTCCTGGACCCATGAAGACACTCCTACAATGAGCAGTCTTCTTCTGGATCTAACTCTAACTCAGTGATCCCCTTTCCATCTTGGAAGAACAGAAGTGAATAGAGAGTGAAACCAGTAGTACTATGCACTCGATTATTATAGACCCAAACCAACTCTGGAATAAATTCAGGCCACCGGGCCTTCCGATCTTCTTCCAAAGTTCTCAGCATTTGGATCAATGTGCGGTTGAAGCGTTCACAAGCGCCGTTGCCCTGATCTGAATGGATCTGCTTCAGACAGCCATAAATCTGGATAAAATTCTTACAAATGGCATATGCAGCCAATTCCGCAGTTTGGTCTCTAGTAGGGGTCTTGACAGCAGATTTTGTAAAATGATCCACCATTACTAGGCAATGTTCATATCCCTGATGAGCAGGTTCGATGGTCAAATAGTCTATCATCAATAACTCAAAGGGAGCGAATGTCACTATGGGCTGTATCGGAGCTCTCTGCTCGGGAGGTTTTGCCAATTCACAGGCCCGGCAAGCTCTGCATGTCTCTTCTACTACAGCCTTCAACCGAGGGTGATAAACGAACCGCTGCAACAACTGAAAAGTCTTTTCCTGGCCGAAGTGCGCTCCCTTTTCATGGGCCTCAGTGGAATTTCGGTCAACAGAGTGTCTGGAACTAGGACCTACCAGATAGCCCCCAGCTACATCTGAAGTTGTATTTTCTGATACAATAACCCGTTTTTGATCTGAAGGTGCTCCCATTGAAATTTGGGAATCTCTTCATTTTCCAGTTCCTCATCCCTAGTCCGTCTAGGTTCTCAATGATTTATTCTGGACAGGGCATCAGCATGAATGTTCTCCACCCCCTCTTATACAGGATTCTATACCGAAACTTTGCCATCCTGGCCACCCATAATTGCTCCAGTGTTCCTAGCTTCGCTTTTTCCAGATGAGCCAGAGGATTGTTATTGGTGCACACTAAAACTTCAGACCCGGACAGATATTCCGCGAACCTCTCCGTCACGGCCCACACCAACGCGAGTAGCTCCAACTTGAAGGAACTATAATTGTCCAGATTATGTTCGGAATCGTGAAGGGATCAACTTGCATAAGCGATCACCTTCTCTCTTCCGCCCTGTATTTGCGACAATACAGCCTCAAGTCCATGCAAACTCCTGTCGGTGTGAAGGATAAACGGTTGAGAAAAGTCCGCATAAGCCAACACAGGAGCCTCCATTAATGCTTTCTTCAGGTCTTGGAATGCTTCCTTCTGATGTTCTTTCCAGCAAATCTTCCAGTTCTTTGCACCTAGGGGCACTCCTTTCAATAGTTCCTGTAGTGGTCTTGCCCAGCGGGCAAAGTTTTTCACAAAACGGCGATAATACCCAGCCAGTCCTAAAAACGCCTGAACATCCTTTACTGTCTCTGGAGTGGGCCAATCTTGTATCGTGACAATCTTCTCACGAGAGGGTTTGACTCCTTCTGTGGACACAACATGACCCAGGTGCTCTATCTGGGTGCGGAACAGATGACATTTTTGAGGTTTCACCTTCAGCCCATACTTCTGCAAACGACTCAACACTTGTTCCAGACGTTGTAAGTGTTCCTCAAATGAAGCAGCGTAGATTATGATATTGTCTAATTAAATTAACGTAGCTTCAAAGTTGAGATCACCCAGACATAGTTCCATGAGACATTGAAAAGTTCCTGGGGCATTGGCCAAGCCGAAAGGCATCTGGTTGAATTTGTATAAGCCCATGGGCAGAACAAAAGCATGTAATAAATAAACTCTGCACTCAACTTAAACTATTATTGCGTCATTTTATTGTAGTTCAGTGATGCCAAACGTATCGGTCATCAGACCTTCTTCAGTAACTGTACAAAATAATAGTAAATGATTCGACAGATTTCATGGAAACAATATTCCAAATTAATCTTTAAAAAAAACTAAGTATATACATATGGTACTAAAGATTGCTCTGAAATTAGTATAGGAAGAGGCAAGATTGGTTCAGTCATAAGTCATATCTAGAGAACCTAGAGCAAAAACATACATACCGTATATCACAGAACGACGCTGTCAGTGTTATAGATCAGACATATATCCTATAGTGACCAGAAAAGGGTGGGTGATATTATGCACCTAAATATGAATACCCATTGTGCACATGACCGTGAAACTGACTGGCTGCTTACCCTGTAATATTAATGCGGTTCCTGCCGCTGCTTATTCATATTGTGAGGTAATATGTGGGAGTTATGAAAATGAAAACTCGCCAGTGTTAGTTTAGGACTAAAAATGACAGTACGTACCGTGAACCTCAGAAAAAAGAAATGCGCTTCTGCAGTATAATCAGATTGATAGGTGTTAACCTATAGTAACTAAAATACATACATCCGTATGAGTACTAGAATCTGGGCTACGTGAGCATGCATTGGATATGACAGAAAGGTTACCCTTATGCTGAGGATGTTAAGTCTTTAGCAGAGCTTGTGCTGTGGCCTGTGAGGAAATATAGCACATAAGTAATCTGAGTTGTGAACGCTAATAGAGGGTGATCACAGAGCGGTTCAGTTATCTTACCCAGGGGTAGCGGTTGCCGCGGTGTCCACCGCTGTAATGGTGCAGTGATAGCTGCCTGGGGTGAGTTCTTATGGACGCCAGTGCCATGTGTCCATGTGTGGAGCTTCCTGGTTCCGGCTGAAGCGGAAGTGGCGTGACCGGAAGTGCAGAGTGCGTTCCATATGCGTTCCATTGGCTCTGGAGTGTGGGAGTGTGCTTAAAGCAGCGCATGCTCAGTGACAATATTGAGGTTAGATCGCTACTACAGTCCCATAGGTGCAGATAAGAGATGAGAAATAGATGGGTGAAGATTATTAAGTGCCCACAGTTTCTGGCAGTCAATATAGGCGGCTCTAAAGAGAGGGAGAAGACATAATTAGAAAAAATCTCACATATCAAATAAATGACAACACATCATAGTCCCTATTGAGACCCTTGGGAGTGAGTGTTTCCAAAGTGTGGATCCAATATGATTCACGTTTTTTCAATAGTGCGATCCGATCGCCACCCCGTCTTAAAGGAGGTATATGGTCAATTACCTGAAATTTGAGTTGTGAGATGGTATGTCCCTTTGAGTGAAAGTGGTGTGGTACTGGGAGAAGTAGGTTTGCACAACGTATAGTGGACTTGTGCTTTGAAATTCTTTCTTTCACTGGAAGGGTGGTTTCCCCAACATAAAGTAATCCACATGGGCACTTGATAAGATATATTACAAATGACGTGTCACATGTGTAAAATTCTTTTATGTGGAATGTTTTCCCTGTATGGGGATGGTGAAAACGATCTCCTTTTAGGACATTGCTACACTGAGCACAGTGTAGACACGGATATGTCCCTGTCTTGGGGTGAGAAATGAACTTCTGTTTTACAGGTATTGAAGGGCCTATGTCGGCCCTAATTAAACTGTCTTTAAGGTTGGGTGGTCTTTTAAAACAAGGTAAGAATGGTTCCTGAAATTCGGGGATGTTCGGGTGGGCCGTGGATAGGAGGTGCCAGTGTCGTTTAATTGTTTTATGCAATAAATAAGCAAAAGGATGGTAAGAATGGATGAAAGGAATACGTTTGTTATCCCTATTTGAACGTGTCTGTGGTACATGACTCCTAGATCTTTCCAAGAGAGTAAGTGGATATCCTCTCTTTGAAAATTTCAGGGTCATGTCTTGAAGGCGGGTTTCACGGAGAGAGTCATTTGTGACTATCCGTTTAATGCGTTGGAATTGTGAGATAGGAATTGATTTCTTAACTGACGGAGGATGAAAACTGGAGTAATGTAAAATACTATTTTTATCCGTAGGTTTAACAAATAGATCAGTTGTAATAAGGCCATTGTCTTCTTTCAATACCATGGTGTCGAGGAAATTGATTTTATGTGGATCATGAGACATGGTGAAGGTAATACCTGGCCAGGTTTGATTAAGAAATGATAGAAATTGTTGCAGGGACTCTAACGTGCCACTCCATAGGCAAAAGACGTCATCGATAAAACGTTTCCACAGTAGAACGTGCTGTGTGAACAGAGGATGTTTATAGATGTGGGTAGCTTCAAAGTCCGCCATGTACGTGTTGGCGTACGGGGGTGCCACGTTAGAGCCCATAGCGGTGCCACGGATTTGTAAATAGAATGAGTTCTGAAATAGAAAAAAGTTATTAAACAAAATAACTAAAAGTAATTCAATGACCAGATTGATCTGGTCTTCTGCCCAACCTTCTGTGGTTAGGAGGTGATGTACAGAATTAATGCCATTGATATGAGGTATTGAAGTATATAAATCCTTAACATCCATTGTAACAATTATGGAAAACCAATCAGTGATAAGGAATGGCTCCAAACAATGGTATAACCAATACAAAATATCTTTATTTAGACAATATTAAAATCGTACATACAAAAAATGCAAGATCACAATAAAAAGGAACATATTTCCTCCATAGGAACAGAATCACTACAGTCTATATGGTTATGAAAGTATTTAACACTCTCATGTGTAATATACAACCAAATCTAGGGGAATAATGACGGTGCAACTAACATTTGCTACTGAATAGCATAGCGCTTAGTGAAACTAGCCGTCCCCAGTAAACCGCTCAATGCAATGTTGAAAAGAGAACCATGAATAGAACATGATGCATACCGCAGGCTGGTGTCTGTCCTCGGATGTCCCACTGCCCCGACGCGCGTTTCGCTCTGCTTCCTCGGGAGGCGTGTCAGGGCAGGGGGCTATCCGGTTTAAATAGAGGCAAGTCCCAATCCATTCGTTGCCTGTATATTTTCCAAAGAAATTTTTTCTTATGCAGATTTGTCAATCCTTTATAAACTCTAAGCAGTGCGCATGCGCTGGATACTGGGCGGTCGAGAGATATGGGCGGTCAGTAGTGGTGTGGGAACGCGTGTGTCTTCAGTAGAAGGACCTGCGTCTCCAGTTACCACGTGACCGCTCCATGCCTCTCGTCATTGGTTGACTGACCTCAGGTGATCTGACGCATGCGCCGATATGCTTATCTATTCCTACGCACAGGACCTTTGAAAAGCGGCAACTTTGTGCCAGCTGAGAATGGTGATTATTCACAGGTGTTATGGCATTTTACGGTAACCAATGGGTTTGGGACTTGCCTCTATTTAAACCGGATAGCCCCGGTGATCTTGCATTTTTTGTATGTACGATTTTAATATTGTCTAAATAAAGATATTTTGTATTGGTTATACCATTGTTTGGAGCCATTCCTTATCACTGATTGGTTTTCCATAAGTATTACAATTTGGTCTGTGGTATATTTTCCCTAAAGGGAGGTATAGTGTTGGGCAGTTTTTTGGTGATTATATCCATTGTAACAAGTATGGTATCTGGTGGTACACTCCGTAGCCTCTGAATATCCTGGAGGAAGTCTCCAGTGTCAAGCAAGAATGAGGGGGCTGATTGGGTGATGGGTGTGAGAATTTTTTCTAAAAATTTAGCAATAGGTGACAGAATTGAGTTGGTTAAGGCGACTATAAGCCTACCCGGTGGATTCTGTAAATTCTTATGGATCTTCGGTATAGTATAAAATACCGGAGTGATGGGATTCTTACTGCTAGTAATCGCTTGTTTTAGAATCAAGGATCCCCAAATTGGAATATTTGGTGATAATGGTCTCAATTTTGGATTGGATCTCACTGGTTGGGTCTCTAGGTAATTTGTGGTAAATAGAGGTGTCTGATAACTATCGTTGGATTTCTGCTATATAAAGTGACCTGTCCATGACAACCAAGGCTCCACCTTTGTCCGCAGGTTTAAAAATCAGAGATTGATCGTCTTGGAGAGATTTCAATGCTTGTCTTTCGACCTGGGACATGTTAGGAGGGTAGAATAATTTACCTTGTTCTATGTCCTTGCGTAAACGCTGGAATGATGATTGAACAAAATCTATGAATGTTTCTACTGCGTGTGAGCCATGAGGTGGACGGAATGAGCTCTTGTTGCGCAGTCCCAAGTGAAGTATGGACAATGCCTGGTGGGGCACCTGGGGTGTGGGATTACAATGGTCAATGGAGCAAAAATACACTTTCAAGCGAAGAGTCCGAAAAAATCGCTGTAAGTCCATGTCAAGATCAAATGTCTTGTACTTATAAGCGGGACAGAAGGATAAACCCTTTTGTAAAATTTGGTATTCTGCGATACCAAGAGATCTAGAGGAAATGTTAATCACCAGCGATTCTGTACCTGTGAACGGGTGACTCGCATTTGGTCCATATTGTTTCTTCCGTCCTGTGCCCCGTCTGGTCTTCTTCTGGGAAAATGTCGTCGTTGTCCTAAAAAAGGAGCTTGAGAGGTGGCAAAGGAGCCTCGTTCTTGTTCGGACCCAGAAGTGGAATTGTCAGGAATCGAACCCAGTGTCTCTTGTCCACCAGCCAGCAGCTCTACCATCTGAGCTATTCTGCTGGCTACAAAGTTCCTTGCTGAACCCGGATACCATTGACTGTTCTTCCTGATCGGCTTCACCCAGTGCTCTCTCGTTTGGCCTCTGATTGCCAATTACACGCCCTATATAAACCTGGCCCTGTGGGTGTGTCATTGTGAGATTATTGTGCTTCCAGCCTTTAGTCAAGCTCTTTCTCCTGCTGTTCCTGCTGCTACAAACACTGCTCTCCTGTGAACTGACCTCGGCCTGCCACCTGACTACGTTATCTGCCTGCTCCTCTGCTACCGAATTGCCTTTCCTGTGTACCGACCTCCGGCTGCCACCTGACTACGTTATCTGCCTGCTCCTCTGCTACAAACACTGCTCTCCTGTGAACTGACCTCGGCCTGCCACCTGACTACGTTATCTGCCTGCTCCTCTGCTACAAACACTGCTCTCCTGTGAACTGACCTCGGCTTGCCACCTGACTACGTTATCTGCCTGCTCCTCTGCTACCGAACTGCCTTTCCTGTGTACCGACCTCCGGCTGCCACCTGACTACGCTACCTGCCTCTGCTTTCCCTAGTGTTTGCAGTAACATCGGCTCCAACCCAGACGGGATCCTGACAGGAATAGTCGGTGGATGAGCGCTGGCTGCGTGGTTGTGGTCGTCTGTAGGAGGATCTGTCCTGCCATTTATAGACCTTATTGGATTCGTAATCCGCCGCGTCTCTGGTAAACTTGCTTCTTTTCCGATTTTCGGTGTCTCTGGTGTGTTGGTCAATGCGTCCCTGTATCTGGGTCCTAAGTGACTGGAGTTCTTCAGTGGTACCGGTTGTTGCTAGCTGAGATTCGATATTCTGGACTGCCGCTGTGTTGATTTCCTGCAACAATTTCTATCATTTCTTAATCAAACCTGGCCAGGTATTACCTTCACCATGTCTCATGATCCACATAAAATCAATTTCCTCGACACCATGGTATTGAAAGAAGACAATGGCCTTATTACAACTGATCTATTTGTTAAACCTACGGATAAAAATAGTATTTTACATTACTCCAGTTTTCATCCTCCGTCAGTTAAGAAATCAATTCCTATCTCACAATTCCAACGCGTTAAACGGATAGTCACAAATGACTCTCTCCGTGAAACCCGCCTTCAAGACATGACCCTGAAATTTTCAAAGAGAGGATATCCGCTTACTCTCTTGGAAAGATCTAGGAGTCATGTACCACAGACACGTTCAAATAGGGATAACAAACGTATTCCCTTTCATCCATTCTTACCATCCTTTTGCTTATTTATTGCATAAAACAATTAAACGACACTGGCACCTCCTATCCACGGCCCACCTGAACATCCCCGAATTTCAGGAACCATTCTTACCTTGTTTTAAAAGACCACCCAACCTTAAAGACAGTTTAATTAGGGCCGACATAGGCCCTTCAATACCTGTAAAACAGAAGTTCATTTCTCGCCCCAAGACAGGGACATATCCGTGTCTACACTGTGCTCAGTGTAGCAATGTCCTAAAAGGAGATCGTTTTCACCATCCCCATACAGGGAAAACATTCCACATAAAAGAATTTTACACATGTGACACGTCATTTGTAATATATCTTATCAAGTGCCCATGTGGATTACTTTATGTTGGGGAAACCACCCTTCCAGTGAAAGAAAGAATTTCAAAGCACAAGTCCACTATACGTTGTGCAAACCTACTTCTCCCAGTACCACACCACTTTCACTCAAAGGGACATACCATTCACAACTCAAATTTCAGGTAATTGACCATATACCTCCTTTAAGACGGGGTGGCGATCGGATCGCACTATTGAAAAAACGTGAATCATATTGGATCCACACTTTGGAAACACTCACTCCCAAGGGTCTCAATAGGGACTATGATGTGTTGTCATTTATTTGATATGTGAGATTTTTTCTAATTATGTCTTCTCCCTCTCTTTAGAGCCGCCTATATTGACTGCCAGAAACTGTGGGCACTTAATAATCTTCACCCATCTATTTCTCATCTCTTATCTGCACCTATGGGACTGTAGTAGCGATCTAACCTCAATATTGTCACTGAGCATGCGCTGCCTTTAGCACACTCCCACACTCCAGAGCCAATGGAACGCATATGGAACGCACTCTGCACTTCCGGTCACGCCACTTCCGCTTCAGCCGGAACCAGGAAGCTCCACACATGGACACATGGCACTGGCGTCCATAAGAACTCACCCCAGGCAGCTATCACTGCACCATTACAGCGGTGGACACCGCGGCAACCGCTACCCCTGGGTAAGATAACTGAACCGCTCTGTGATCACCCTCTATTAGCGTTCACAACTCAGATTACTTATGTGCTATATTTCCTCACAGGCCACAGCACAAGCTCTGCTAAAGACTTAACATCCTCAGCATAAGGGTAACCTTTCTGTCATATCCAATGCACGCTCACGTAGCCCAGATTCTAGTACTCATACGGATGTATGTATTTTAGTTACTATAGGTTAACACCTATCAATCTGATTATACTGCAGAAGCGCATTTCTTTTTTCTGAGGTTCACGGTACGTACTGTCATTTTTAGTCCTAAACTAACACTGGCGAGTTTTCACTTTCATAACTCCCACATATTACCTCACAGTATGAATAAGCAGCGGCAGGAACCGCATTAATATTACAGGGTAAGCAGCCAGTCAGTTTCACGGTCATGTGCACAATGGGTATTCATATTTAGGTGCATAATATCACCCACCCTTTTCTGGTCACTATAGGATATATGTCTGATCTATAACACTGACAGCTTCGTTCTGTGATATACGGTATGTATGTTTTTGCTCTAGGTTCTCTAGATATGACTTATGACTGAACCAATCTTGCCTCTTCCTATACTAATTTCAGAGCAATCTTTAGTACCATATGTATATACTTTGTTTTTTTTAAAGATTAATTTGGAATATTGTTTCCATGAAATCTGTCGAATCATTTACTATTATTTTGTACAGTTACTGAAGAAGGTCTGATGACCGATACGTTTGGCATCACTGAACTACAATAAAATGACACAATAATCGTTTAAGTTGAGTGCAGAGTTTATTTATTACATGAGTACGGTTTGGGAACTTACTCTTGCACCAGTACATTGACTGTGCACACGTATTTTATTTCGATACAGAACAAAAGCAGTCTTGGCTCGATCCTGTTCTGACATCGGTACTTGCCAATAACCTCTGGCAAGGTCTAACGTAGAAAAAAATCTGGCCTTCCCGAGTGCAGAGACTCTTCAATTCTGGGCAGTGGATAAGAATCTTTCATGGTACAGGTGTTGGGCTTCTAGTAATCCACACAAAAGTGCAGAGTCCCGTCTTTCTTTCGTACCAAAATGATCGGGGCTGTCCAGGGGCTCTGGCTTTCCCTGATGACACCTTTCTGCAGCATCTGTCCCAGCATTCCCTTCACCTCCTGATATAACTGTGGGGGAATTTGTCAGTAGTGTTCTCTGATAGGTGCGGTAATTTCTGTGGGTATCTCATGAGTGATAGCCGTGGTACAGCCAATGTCATCTTCATTGCGAGCAAACACATTCTGGTATTTACCCAAAAGACTTTCCACATGTTGCGCATGTTCCAGGGTTAGTTCGGCCAACTTAGCCCACATTTGGTTCAGGATCACTCGCCCTTCCTGAATATGTTGGGATTTTGATATCTCCATGGAATTCATTGTTGCAGTCCAGGGGTCTTCATTGTGTACTTTCAAGTGTACGGTTTGCAGCAACATTATTTCTTCGGGCAGGCCCACAACTCAGGCCACCTCACTTCTGGAGCAAACAATGATGTCTTGGTTCTCTAAGTTAACAAAACGTATGGGTACTGCTCCATCCCGCACAGTGGCCAAAGTAAAAGCCACCAATATTCCCGAAGGCAGCTTCTCTGCACAGGAAGGCTCAATTTGAATCTCCACCCCCTTCATAGGGATACCAATTTGGACAGGCAGTCCAAGACCAGGAGGCAACACAAGTTTGTTAGAGGAAGGTGCAATCAATTTTCCTAGAGCTCCCCCATACAGGCATGACTAATGTGCTTGAGCTACACGGACCAACTGTTGGAATATTCTTCTCTGAGGGGTGTGAGAACCCCACTGCTTCAGGGTTTCATTGGCGGGTTCATTTATCAGAAGACTTCCAAATTCCTTTAAAATGTTCATTCCCAGGGAAACTGTGTGCCCGCCATTCACTTCTCCCTGGGTTAGCACCACACCTCTACGTCCTAGATCCTTCCCACACATGGAGATTTGCATCCACGCCACCCTGCAACTGGGATGGGTAATTGGTTAGCAGCCATCAACTTTATCACGGGGCCCCACTAAGGCCGTCTGATTTCAGTAAAAAGTCGCCGAAAATAGGTCTCTGGCATCGTTGTCACTTGGGAGCCTGTGTCCACTAGGCAGTGTACTGCATGTCCATTAAACTCTGTCACTCCCTGCTCCTCCTCTCGTGTGCGTGCTTCGCTTCCTATTTCAGAAAACATTAAGTGGGGGTTCACTCGCATGCACTCTTGTAGGGTCTGTTTTGTCAGCGTATCCCGCAAACCCGTCACGAAAAGGTCTTGCAGCGCTATGTCTATAGGACCTACGCCCATGCCATCTTTTCTGACAATCACAGTATGTAACTCCTGTATTGCATTCATATCCTGCATCACTGTCTCCCCTTCACTCTGCATATGACTAAAGAGACGCGTCCTCAGTTCCCCTATGTCAGTGGGGTCTCCATGGGTCTCCTCTAAGATCTGCAGCACCTTGTTAAAGGTGTTCCACTCCCCAAGGCCTGTAACATAACTGAGTATCAAGCTTCCCGGTCTAGGGCCATAATAGCCATCTCAGTTTCCAAGGCAGGGGTCATGGGTGCATCCTCATCATGCCCGCATCCGCTCAGTCCAGCTCCATAACATGGTATTGTTACCCATAAATTTTGGCAAAATATTCAACATTGCCCCAGTGAGATACTGGACCTTGGTCCTCCCCAACGGCTTGATCTGCCGCCTCTGTGCTGTTAGACTGCATCCTGCGACTACGCCAAATGTAAGATACTAGCAGGAACACGGGATGCAGTGACGAGCATGAGGCAGAGCAAGAGTTAAAGGGTATTTTATGCAGTAAAGGAATGATAAATTAATACTCCGTGCAGGGAGTTAGCAGGTTCAAAACAATGCAGACACAGGGGAGTAAATCAATGAAGAAAAACATAGATAAACGGACAGTAAAAGATTAGATCAACTTATCAGTCTGTGGCCTCCGGATGGAGGGGGTTGGAAGATCCCACGACGTCGACGCAGGTGTCCAGAGAAGTCTCTAAAACGGTCCCGGATGTAGTTAAAACAATGTCTCTGTAACGAAACATCGGTTCCTGGCTTCTTCTGGTACTGAGTCCCAGCCCTAGTGCACGGTGTTGCACGGGGATTAGAAGTCGGAGAAACAAATGAGGCACAAAGTCCCGGAGAGGAGACTGCAGCGGGGCCCGATGAGTGAGCGCACTGCGTGAGGATGACACAGACACGACCGTCAGCAACCAAGTGAGGCACTGAGCAGTTCTCAGGTACAGGAGTCTGAAATGTGATCAAGTCTTTTGGCACACAGGATGTGCTCGTCAGAGGGGGATAGGCCGCATGGAAGGCCTTCTGGGTTTGGCGTGGGACAGTGGAGACGGAGTCAACCTTCTCCTCACATGTCATCAGTCTTCCCGCCAGAAGCCCCTTCTTCCCATGCGCATCTCCTTTTATCTCCACCCCGCCCCCTGCAGTCAGATGCCCAGGTCTGCTCCGGTCAGAAATACCTTCCCTCGCAACAATGGTGACAGCCTCGGTGGTTCCAGCCCAGATGCACACGAAACTGCCCTAGCCTGGTCCATCTTCCTACAAGTAAAAGATTACGTGAAAACAATTATCATCCATATAGATGTTATGAGAGGAAATCTCCTGAAAGGAAAAGGAAGGACAACAAGGTAATTAACCTTAGTCAACATGCTTTGTCCTCTGCTGATCTCTCCTTTAGCCATGGCTTAACTTTCCCACCAACATCAAGGTTTGATGCTTTCACGGCCACTAAAGATCTCCATTTGTTTGCAAGGTCACTTATGTTCAAACGCCATTTCAATGACAGTAATATATCTCAATTGTTTCCTACAGAGGAAGAGCAATTTGCACTGAGGACCTTGGAAGAGTTGTCAGCTGAAAACAAAGCTGGGGAGGGGGTAAGATACCTTCCTCTATCGCTCCACGCTCCAAGAAATTCCCCCCTCTCTCTACTTGTGCTAATATAGATCTCTTTGTGCAGGTTGTTACGGATGATTTTTTACACATCCCCGTTATATCCACAATGATAATCTTTCCAAATTAGAACGTGACCGTTTACACCATTTGAGGATTTTGCTGATGTTGTGCTGAAGCCTGCGGACAAGGGTGGTAACATCATTTGGCCGAAGAATATGTATGAAAAAGAGGCATACCGCCAATTAATAATAATAATAATAATAATATAATAATCTTTATTTATATAGCGCCAACATATTCCGCAGCGCTTTACAGTTTAACAGTTTCAAAAACAAGTCATAAGTAACAACGTTAACAATACAATAATTAAAGCAAAGTAAGACGACCCTGCTCGTGAGAGCTTACAATCTAAAATGAGGTGGGGGAGATACAAAGTACAGGTGTGTATATACAATGGTGCATTTACAATGATGGTCCAGCCATCTTGAGGGAGTGAGGGATGGGTGGAGATAGTGAATGGGCAACACACACTTACACATAGAATGACTATGATTAGTGAATGTGATAGGCCGCTCTGAACAAATGTGTTTTGAGGGAGCGCCTGAAACCATGCAAATTGTGGATAGTCCTAATTTCTTGTGGTAGAGCATTCCAGAGGATTGGCGCAGCATGGGAGAAGTCTTGGAGTCGGGAGTGGGAGGTACGGATTAGTGCAGAGGTTAGTCGAAAGTCGTTTGCAGAGCGCAGCAGTCGGTTAGGCAGATAGATAGAAATGAGGGAGGAGATGTAGGGGGGTGCTGCACTGTGGAGAGCTTTGTGGGTGAGAGCAAGTACTTTGAATTGGATCCTATAATGAATGGGCAGCCAGTGTAAGGACTGGCGAAGAGCGGACGCCAATTGAATAATAACACTCTTTATAAGAAGTTGGCCTACAACCCCTTGTCCGCATTTTCCTCACAGCTCAGAACAGTCCTCAACAAAGCCTCTAGTGCTGGTGTTATTAGCAAGGAATTATGCTCAGCATTGGTGGTGAATGAACCAACTATTCCCACATTCGACCTTCTACCAAAATTCATATGGATATTCATACACCACCAGGTCGCCCTATCATTTCGGAAGGGAGGAATTACTTGGAGCATGTCAATAGGTGGATTGACTCCAAATTACAACCTTTGGTGGTCAATCTTCCTTCATATATTAAAGGCACTGGTGATCTTTTGCGTAAAGTGGATGGTCTCTATCTCGACACTGACACCATGTTAGTGACAGCTGATGTTGAGTCACTTTATACTAACATTCGTCATAGTGATGGTCTTAGAGCCACCAAAATATTTTTGGATATGTCTAATACTACCACAACGTTGTGTCGGCTAATACTTGAATTATTAGAATTTAATTTGACTCATATTTTTTTGTTTTTAAGGGGTCTTTCTATGTACAGCTCCAGGGTACTGCTACTGAGCTGCTTTTGCACCCATGTATGCTAATTTGTTCCTGGGGTTGTGGGAGAGGGACCTCTTCCTGTCAGATCAACAGGCATCGATGGACCGCGTCCTTTTCTGGACAAGGTACATCAAAGACATCCTCTTGATCTGGCAGGGTGACTCTTCCTCCCTCTGTGAATTCATGGCCAAGTTGAACAGAAGTGACCTTAATATATACTTACCCATATATGTGATACAGAAAAAATTGATTTTCTAGATGTCACATTAAGGAGAGGTATATACCCACACGCAACCTTCAATCCTCTAAAGATCTCCTTCTCTACTCTCCTCTAATCTCTTCTTCCCACAGCCGCATACAAGACTTCTCCCGTGCCTCTCCCATACTCTGGAACTCTCTACCCCAACACATCAGACTTGCGCCTACTATGGAAACCTTCAAAAGAACCTGAAGACTCACCTCTTCCGACAAGCCTACAACCTGCAGTGATCCTCAGTCTACTGAACCACCGCACGACCAGCTCTACCCTCTCCTAGTGTGTCCTCGCCCATCCCTGTAGACTGTGAGCCCTTGCGGGTAGGGTCCTCTCTCCTTCTGTACTTGTGTGTGCCTTGTATTGCTCACATTTATTGTGCTTGTCTATATTTGCCCCTCTTCACATGTAAAGCGCCATGGAATAAATGGCGCTATAAAAATGTATAATAATAATATGATCCAAATGGATCTTTTCAGGAAACCTACATCCACAAACATGCTCTTACATGCTTTGTCAGCCCATCTTCAGCATATTATCAGATCGGTCCCCATAGGTCAGTTCCTCCGGTTACGGAGGATATGCTCCACTGACCTGGACTTTGAAAAACAATCAGAGGAATTGAAAAACAGATTTAAAGAACGCAGCTACAGCAATAGGGCTGTCAAGAAGGCCTATAACAGAGCCAAATACTCTGATTGCAACAATTTACTCTACTCTAATAGGAAAGATGATAGTAAATCACAACATGTGAGATTTATAACAAATTACCACTCTCAGTTTCATTTGATGCGTGATGCGTTGGAAAGATCTTAGCCTATCTTTAAAATTGATCAAATCCTGTCTAAATTGTTACCTGAAAAACCAGCCATTACAGTTTGCCGTCCTAAAAATCTACGCGACCAATTAGTACAAAGCCACTATGTTGGTGAATCGAGAACTACATTTCTTGATAGTGTTACTGTTAGGAGTGGATGTGCACCGTGTGGGCGATGTATTGCCTGTACCAATAGCGATACTTGTGATTCATTTTCAAATTCTGACCAATCTAAAATATATAAAATAGAGGGATGCATAATATGTACAACAACCAATGTTATTTATTATGCTACATGTCCCTGCGACCTGATTTACATGGGTCTTACATCACGGCAGTTAAAGGTACGTGTGCGTGAGCACGTACTAGGTATACAGGCGGCCATCAATCACACGGATGCCTCCACCCTAAAAACAATTCCACACCACTTCAAGTTGCATCATAATGTAAAAGTGATGTATTGAGGATTCGAGGTATTGATACACTTATGACCTGTCATGGGTGTATCGCCACGAGGATCGTCGCGATTACACACTCTGACTTCTCACAGCTGAGTTGCTGTTTCTTTGTGTTTGGTAATGAGGGAGTTAATTTTACCTAGCTCTTTGCTAAGACTAGGTCCAGCCTCGCCCGGCTGCTTTTGATTATGTTCTAATTAGATTCCTTCATATACCTGCCAGTCTGCTTGTTAGATGCCGGTGAAAGCATTCATGTAGTCTAGCAGACTGGATCGGTTCTGAGAATATTTAAGCTAAGAGTTCCTTAGTTGTTTTTACTCTTACAGCTTATAGTTTATCTCTGAGACCTTAGGTGTTCCTACTGTGTGTGAGTGTTGTATGTAAGACTTTATTTACTTTATTTCTTGTCTGTCTTGTATGTCTTTCTGTTCATTAACCGTTACCTGTTCATTCCCTTTGGTGGTAATCAGGGTCCTTCTTAGGACTAGATTACAGTTGGCAGGGATTGATAGGAGACAGGGTTTACGCTGGTGGCCTGGACCTCTGTACCTTTAACAGTACCTCCAGGTAGAGGGATTAGTTAGGACCCCAGTGTAGGGTCAGCATAGACCCCGGTCACCCTCTAGCCGGAGACGGTTATAACGGATTCCGTATTGACCCACTGGACATTCTGTCAGGTAATTCTATGTTATCATATATCTATGCGCATGTTATATAGTATGTTGCCCATTTGATATAGATTACTTACATCACATATATATATATCTGCTATACAGCGTGACATTTTCACCGGCCCATACTAAAGATTCTCCCCAGCTGTCATGGATCCAGTAGCCCAGCTGGCCCGGCAGTTGCAGGGGTTGTCCATGGAGTTTGCAGACATTAAGTCCAATGTTTTGTCCCCCCGGAGCAAACCAGATCTGAACCTAAGGTTGCTCTCCCGGACAGGTTCACTGGTGGGCGGGACAAATTTTTTACTTTCCGGGAGGCGTGTAAATTGTACTTTCGGCTGCGGCCTCGGTCATCTGGGAGTGAAGAGCAGAGGGTGGGAATTGTTATCTCACTCTTACAAGGGGACCCTCAAGCTTGGGCGTTCTCCATTCCTCCAGGCTCCCCAGATCTCCAGTCAGTGGATCGATTTTTTACTGCCCTGGGTCTGGTATATGATGATCCGGATCGAGTTTCCCTTGCTGAAGCAAAGTTACGTAAAATACGGCAAGGAAATCGTCCAGCGGAGGAATATTCTTCTGAGTTCCGTAGATGGGCAACAGATACTCAGTGGAATGACCCAGCTCTTAGGAGCCAGTTTTGTCAAGGGTTGTCTGACAAATTAAAGGATGTGTTGGCTCAGTATGATTCTCCTCCATCACTGGAGGCTGCTATGGCCCTCGCTATTCGCATTGATAGACGAATTCGGGGAAGACGCGAGGTAACTCCGCCTCCCGTGATGACTCCACCTACTACTAAAGTCCCTTATACTGAGGTTCCCCTGGTCTGTTCTGAGGAACCCATGCAGTTGGGAGGGACATCTTTTTGTAGGAGGGAATCGGCGGTGCGCCGCAAGACTAGAAGGTGTTTCTTTTGCGGGAGAGAGGGACATTTTGTTGGGGGGTGTCCATCCCGGGCCTCTTTGAGCAAAGGAGTTAACCTGGGAGTGTGTATTTCGTCCCCAAATCCCTCTCAGTTTCTCGTGCCTGCGGAGGTGGTGATTGGTACTAGAACTGAGAGGATTTCTGTTTTTCTTGATAGTGGGTCCGGGGCTAATCTGGTGGACGCTCGGTTTGCCCAGGTGCATGGTATGCAACTGAGTGTATTGGCCAAACCGGTCCCTATAGTCTCTATTGATTCTAGACCTCTCGGTCAAGGTAGCTTGGTACAAGCTGTTCATAACATAGATCTTCGAGTAGGGGCAATACATAAAGAGCAATTGTCTTGTTATGTGTTGGAGGGTCTACCTACTCCTATTGTGTTGGGACTTCCTTGGTTGGCTAAACATAACCCAGTGATTGATTGGCAATCCAGAAAGATAAGCCAGTGGGGTGAATTTTGCAGGAATAACTGCATGAGCACGGTCATCGGTGCGGTTGTGCCTAGGACTTTGTCTCCTTTTCTGGAGGACTTTGGGGAGATGTTCTCAGAGGAGGGGTGTAAAGAGTTACCTCCTCATCGCGCATATGACTGCTCAATAAAGTTGCTTCCTGATGCTTTATCTCGTACTTTCCCAGGGGCCGGGAAGACGGATGATCCGGTTCCTATTCCTCAGGAGGGAGTTGTAGTGTCAGCTGTATGCTCTGAGCTTGAGGGGGAGGTATTGGGGGCTCAGGGGGACGCCCCTGTGGGACTTCCAGGGAGACTGATAGTTCCAGATCGGTTAAGACTGAAGGTTACGGGGAACCGTTACAAACGGATGGCTGATAGGGGGAGAGTTTCTGGTCTAGATCTGAAGGTGAACGATCTAGTTTGGTTGTCTACCAGGAATATAAAACTTAAAGTTTCCTCCTGGAGGTTGGGTCCCAGATTCATCGGGCCGTACAGGATCAGTTCCATAATTAATCCTGTGGCATTTCGTCTGGACCTCCCTCCTACGTTTAAAATTCATAATGTGTTTCACAAGTCATTACTTAAAAAGTATGTGGCACCAGTCATACCGTCACCTCTACCTCCTCCTTCAGTGGTGGTCAATGATAACGTGGAATTTCATGGGTCGAAAATCATTGACTCACGTCTCAGTCGCCGATCTCTTCAGTACTTGGTTCATTGGAGGGGGTATGGTCCTGAGGAGAGGACGTGGGTCCCTGCGTCTGATGTTAACGCAGATCGATTGGTTCGGACCTTTCACACAACTCACCCGGGCAGACCTGGCCCTGAGGGTCCGGAGTCCCCTCGTAGAGGGGGGGGTACTGTCATGGGTGTATCGCCACGAGGATCGTCGCGATTACACACTCTGACTTCTCACAGCTGAGTTGCTGTTTCTTTGTGTTTGGTAATGAGGGAGTTAATTTTACCTAGCTCTTTGCTAAGACTAGGTCCAGCCTCGCCCGGCTGCTTTTGATTATGTTCTAATTAGATTCCTTCATATACCTGCCAGTCTGCTTGTTAGATGCCGGTGAAAGCATTCATGTAGTCTAGCAGACTGGATCGGTTCTGAGAATATTTAAGCTAAGAGTTCCTTAGTTGTTTTTACTCTTACAGCTTATAGTTTATCTCTGAGACCTTAGGTGTTCCTACTGTGTGTGAGTGTTGTATGTAAGACTTTATTTACTTTATTTCTTGTCTGTCTTGTATGTCTTTCTGTTCATTAACCGTTACCTGTTCATTCCCTTTGGTGGTAATCAGGGTCCTTCTTAGGACTAGATTACAGTTGGCAGGGATTGATAGGAGACAGGGTTTACGCTGGTGGCCTGGACCTCTGTACCTTTAACAGTACCTCCAGGTAGAGGGATTAGTTAGGACCCCAGTGTAGGGTCAGCATAGACCCCGGTCACCCTCTAGCCGGAGACGGCGTATAACGGATTCCGTATTGACCCACTGGACATTCTGTCAGGTAATTCTATGTTATCATATATCTATGCGCATGTTATATAGTATGTTGCCCATTTGATATAGATTACTTACATCACATATATATATATCTGCTATACAGCGTGACATGACCAATATTCATGGTGGGGAGATAAAACAACGTTTAGCTCGCCTTGAATCTAAATGGATTTGGACATTACATACTGTCCAACCAATGGCCTCAATGAGACCTTAAGTTTTGCCCCATTCTTGTGATCGCTCCCCTGCTGTGTTCTAGCTGATCCACCATTCTCTAGCCTGCTATTGTGTTCCCATCCTTTCCTTCTCCATGTCCACTGGCATTTCATTGAATTTATTGAATTTTTTGATACCTTAATAAAATTTATACATTTTATTTAGACTAGGTGATCGTCCCGGTTCTCTTTTTTCTGTGTTATTGCAATTGACTACTGGTCTGTCATACGTCCCATACTTGGCAGAACTACAATAGTTTCCATTAAGTTACATTTACAGTGGTAAACTATGCCCAGTATTTCCATTAGGTTGTTTTACTAGATGATTTTCCATACAAAGTGCTCACAGCGAGCCATGAGTAAAGGGGACCTACAATAATATTTCTGGATGGTCTCACTATAATGATCTTTTTACAAATTATACTTGTGCACCGATCTACTGAAGCAAGTCCGGCTTCTGAATAAACGCCTAACAACCACAATATAGCTGCCATAGGGAAAGTAAAGTATTCCATAAGTAACCGGTTTAGACACGGCCTGGCAAAGTGTAGAGTAGGGCAGAAGCTTCTCTTTTATTTGGTGGCTTGACAATCTGTCTAATAGATGGTTATTGTTGAGGGACCCTCCTGTTATATAAGATGCATATGGAAAGTTGGAGAAATTTAGGTATTTAACAACCCTCTTTCAGCTCAAAACCTATCCTACAATTACAGCTAAAATTAGCCTTTGTATAATCTATGAAGATTAAACACAACATGAAGAAAAAGTCATTCTATATGTTTAAGTGGCAAAACAATAATTCAAGTGTCCTAAATAAATACATTATATGAGCGACGTGAATTGAGCAGCACTATGTAGTCAACTAAATATATACTAATGGGATATTCACCTCTTGTAATGTTTCGACATATCTCAATGATATGAAATAGTATTATGATTGGTGATGGATCAACCTCGAAACCCACTGCCGATCAAGAGAACAAAGACTTTGAAGACAAGAGACTAGGATCGACTGGGACAAGAAACAAAGAGAAGAGACCTAGATTCCATCGGCTAACTTTCTGGTGATTGGTGATCCTGGCCACCCGCTGTGCAGGGAACTGGACTGAAGGTTTTCCCAAGTTGGTGGTGCTGTGTTGTAGTTCATTGTAGTTTCTGAGCAGGAAAAATCTGGGAAGGAGATCTAGTGCCCACCCAACTTGGCTGCTCCATTACCCTAAACATTGTAGGGGTTCCAGCAGTGGAATCTACTCTAGTAAGTGAATGATACTGCAACCATATGCCACTAATTGTGGGTATACGGCTTTCATTGCACTGTATACTTGTTTCCTGAGACCCAAGCCAGAAACCTTCCGAAGTTTTCTAGTCTTCACCTTATTACATTCGAAACCTGCTTCTTACACCAAGTTTCCAGCAACATTATCTCATTACAGTCTCTGATTGCTTTGCGGGTAAGTAACTTGTGGATGAACAGCTCATTCATCGTTCATTTATATAGCTGATTGGCGAGAAAATAATTAGTTTATTTCTCACTTGATGATAAACAGTAAGCTGACTGGCTAATTAAGATTTCAGTCTTAGCTGCTCAACTGGCCCATCATCTTCAGCAGCATGTGGTTCTCGTCCTTCAACTTCTTATTTTCATCCTCAGCGCTCTGCTTTTTCTGCAACAAACAGAACGGCCATCACAAAATGTTACAGTTGGATTTCCTTCCAAAATCCAGTTTATCATCATAGATCCCTAGATGTTCTTCATAATAAAAAAAAATTCCATGACATTACACAGTGTCAAATTAATGTTATTTTGAAGCCATGTTATGAAAGAAGGTTCCTTAAGACTAGATTCACACATTTTTGTCAGTGTTACCATCTAAAAAAGATGGACCAATTATTTTGTCAATATGTAATTATTTATTATGCTTGATAATAAAGTGGCGCTATAGAGTACAAGTCCTCTTTGTTTGAAGAGGCAATTTGCATATTAAAATTTCCCAGAGGAGCATTGCACGGCGAATAAGCCTCCTTACCTCGACACGCCAGAGCTGGTATGTCACTCTCCACAAGGAGAAACCTTACCCCTTAGACCCTAGTCCAGAGCCTCTCATCCAGCCAAATCAGATCTCTCCTACTTTGCACTGACGAGGACCAATAGTCCGAAACACGTGTCTGCAAATGGAGATCCTGATTTGGCTTTTATCCTAAGTCATATTACAAGACTCGTTAAAGGGTTGATTGTGACTTGTAGGATCGCTACTTCCAATAGGTGGCGCTATAGAGTACAAGTCCTCTTTGTTTGAAGAGGTAATTTGCATATTAAAATTCCCAGAGGAGCATTTCACGGCGAATAAGCCTCCTTACCTCGACACGCCAGAGCTGGTATGTCACTCTCCACAAGGAGAAACCTTACACCCTAGACCCTAGTCCAGAGCCTCTCATCTAGCCAAATCAGATCTCTCCTACTTTGCACTGACGAGGACCAATAGTCCGAAACACCGTGTCTGCAAATGGAGATTCTGATTTGGCTTTTATCCTAAAGTCATATTACAAGACTCTTAAAGGGTTGATTGTGACTTGTAGGATGCTACTTCCAATAGGTGGCACTATAGAGTACAAGTCCTCTTTGTTTGAAGAGGCAATTTGCATATTAAGCTAGTCCACATCACTTCACTGATATCAGCATCGCTGTCCCAATTGGGACTCAAAATCTAAATTCCCTATCAGTATGTCCTCACCGTGTGGAAGGAAACCAGAGAACCCGTACAAACTCCTTGAAGATATTATCCTTTGTGGGTTTGCAGCCCAGGACTCCAGTGCCGCAAAGTAACAATGCCAACCACTGAGCCACTGTTTTGCCAATAAAAAGAAGACTTTGTAGGGTCACATATTTTTATTCAAGGTTAGACACTTAGCAAAAGATCCGTGAGACACGGATGCAAAACCAAAACAAATTGGAATCGTTTCTATTTGCATACATGTCTCACGAGTCCCTAACCCTTCACAACATGTGACTTAAGTTTACGTCATGTGTGGGAAGGGGTTTCCGCAAAATGGAGTAAGCGTACATCTTTGAAAACATGCGGGCACAGGAGCAGTGCCGCACGATAGCCACTGGGAGCTTGGCTTAAGTGAAAGACCTCCTGGTCAGCCAGCGACGGTGGTCTGTTTAGACCATGCAAGCAACATTTCAAAAAAATCACAAAATAAAGAATAAAAAATGAAAAAACATATTACACCAATAAATACGTATATTAATGTTAAAAAATAAGATATGACGATCCTTCCCTTCTTAGCTTTCCACTGTGACTGAAAAGTATTTCCTGATTACATGTAGGATATTGGCGCACTCAGAAGAAAATGCACAACAAATGGTGACGTCCACTTTTTCATATTTGGGGCAAAAACAACATTTTAGTGGTAAAAATGTCATTATTTTTTCTTCACTGCCCAATGGTATAAAATCCTGTGAAGCACATGTCATGTCAATATGCTCACTGCACCACTAGATTAGTTCATTAGGGTGTAGTTTGTAAAATGGGGACATTTGTGGGGGACTCCACTGTTCTGGCACCTCAGGGGCTCTGCCTATGTAATATGGCACCTTCAAACCATTCTAGCAAAATCTAAATTCCTATATGGCGCTCCTTCCCTTCTAAGCTTTGCACCGTGCTTTAAAAGTAGTTTTCAACTGTGTTTGGGGTATTGGTGAACTGGGAGAAATTGTGTAATAAATTGTACCATTCATTTTCTCCTGTTATTCATTTTGAAAATTAAAAACTTGGGGCCAAAACAACATTTTAGTGGAGAAAATGGTAATTTTCCATTGACTCAGCTCAATGTTATACAATTCTGTGAATCACTTGAGGATTAAAAATGCTCTCTACACCCCTAGAGGAATTCCTCAAGAGGTGTAGTTTTCAAAATGGGGTCACTTGTGGGAGTTTTTGCTGTTTTGTCATGTCAGGGGCTCTTCAAATGTGGCATGACGTCTGCAATCTATTCCAGTCAAAATTGCGCTGCAGAATTCAATTGGCGCTCCTTTCATGAGCCCAACAGTATAGGGTATCTGTGTACTCAGAAGAAATTGTACAACAAATTCTATGGTCCATTTTCTCCTGTTATCCTTGTATGAATACAAAAAATGGGGCAAAAGCAAAATTTTTTGTGGGAAAAATTAGATTTTTTTATTTTTACAACTCAATGTGATAAAATTCGGTGAAGTAAATGCGGGCTCAAGGTGATCACCACAGATCTAGATAAATTTATTCAGGGGTGTAGTTTCCAAAATGTCAAATGGAGTTCCTTCCTTTCTGAGCCCTGCTTTGGACCCTAACAGTAGTTTTCTATCATCCATTTTCTCCTGTTACCCTTGTGAAAATGCAAAATTAGGGGCCAATGTTATGATTTGGTAGCTGAGGAGAGCAGGCAAAAACGGCAATACACCAGAGAGGTTGGAATCTACTGGATTGCAGTACCCTGACTAACCACCACAACTAAAGGCAGCCGTGGAGCGTACCTACGTTGGTCCTAGAGCCTCGTCACAGCCTGAGAGGCTAACTACACCTAAAGATAGAAAGAGGAAAGCTATCTGCCCCGGAGCAGATCCCCAAAGAACATAGGAAGCCCCCAAACATGTAATGGCGGTTAGACAAGAGGAAATACAGACACAGACAGAAAATAGTATGAGCAAACGTTGGGGCCCAATCTTCCTAGAAAGAAAAGGATAGGAAGGACACTTACTGCAATCCAAAAAACCCTAAAAAAATACCAACTCTACTAATTGCAAAAACACCTGGATCACACGACCTCTACCACCTAAATTAGTTCTCTGGTGTAACAAAACTAAGCCGCAGCCACTAAAAAAACTGGAAAAGGCAAATGAACAAATAACAGTGGCTAAGATAAACTAAGAGGAGCACAAGCCCCGGAGGGGACCTGGCTGACCTCCACAGAAGTGCAGGAAAAAATGCAAAAAGCAAGCACAAAAATAAAAGCAGAAAATATCTTATCTGTTAGCAGAAGATGCAGGCAAGACTCAGCAAGCTTCCAAGTGAACCAGGAACCAAACTTGAGACAAGAACAATTGATCACCGGCAACCCTGATGGGAGGGAACCTCCCTTACATAAGACCAGTCTGTAACTCCTGATTGCCAATCTTCACAATCTTCATTGAATGGTTCAGTACTGTTTGTAACCACCAGAGGGAGCTTCTGCTCAGAATTCATTTCTAACACATTCACAACAGTACCCTCCCTTGAGGAGGGGTCACCGAACCCTCATTTGGGCAACAAGGTCGGTCAGGATGAGCTCTGTGATACGCACGGATCAGTCTCCTAGCATGGATGTCCGAAGCAAACACCCAAGAATTGTCCTCCTGACCATAACCTCTCCACTTAACCAAATATTGGAGTTTCCGTCTAGAAAAGCGAGAATCCAATATTTTCTCAACCACATACTCCAGATTGCCCTCAACCAAAACAGGGTCAGGAGGCGCAGCCATAGGAACCACTGGCTCGACAAACCTCTTCAATAAGGACTTGTGGAACACGTTATGGATCTTAAATGTCCCTGGAAGAAGTAAACGAAAGGAAACAGGATTAAGAATCTCCATGATCTTATAAGGTCCAATGAACCTAGGCTTAAACTTAGGAGATGCAACTCTCATAGGGATATTTCTTGAGGACAACCAGACCAAGTCCCCCACTTGTTGGCAAACCGCTGGGCCCTCTCCTGAGAGAGGGACAACCTCTCCACTACCTGGTCCCAAATCTGCTGTATACGCTTCACAACAGAGTCAACACCTGGACAGACAGAAGCCTCTGTCTGTCCCGAAGAAAATCGAGGGTGAAACCCAAAATTGCAGAAAAATGGAGACATCAAAGTGGCAGAGCTAGCCCTATTTTTAAGAGCAAACTCAGCCAAAGGCAAAAAAGAGACCCAGTCATCTTGATCAGCAGACACAAAGCATCTCAGATAAGTCTCCAATGTCTGGTTTGTTCTCTCAGATTGTCCATTGGTCTGAGGATGAAAAGCCGAGGAGAAAACAATTGAACACCAAGTTTAGAACAAAAAGTCCTCCAAAATCTGGAAACAAACTGGACCCCTCTGTCAGACACAATGTTCTTAGGAATGCCGTGTAACCGAACCACGTGCTGAAGGAACAAAGGCACCAATTCGGAGGAGGAAGGCAACTTAGGTAATGGCACAAGATGTATCATTTTGGAAAACCTATCACAAATCACCCAGATAACGGTCATTCTCTGAGAAACAGGGAGGTCGGAAATGAAATCCATAGAGATATGGGTCCATGGTCTCTTGGGCAAAGGCAATGGCATCAACAAACCACTAGAGCGAGAGCAAGGCTTGGAGCGAGAGCAAGTCCCGCAGGACTGCACAAATTCCCTGACGTCACGAGACAAAGTAGGCCACCAAAAGGACCGACTAACCAAGTCTCTGGTACCAAAAATTCCGGGATGACCGGCCAACGCGGAACAATGAATCTCAGACATCACACTCTTTTTCCACCGGTCTGGGACAAACAATTTCCCAATAGGGCAGCGCTCAGGTTTATCCTCCTGACACCCTTCCAGAGCCAGTCTCAAATTAGGCGAGATGGCGGAAAGAACTACACCCTCTTTCAAAATAACAGCAGGATCAGATAACTCAGGAGAGTCCGCAAGGAAACTCCTCGAGAGGGCATCCGCCTTAACATTCTTAGTGCCAGTAAGAAAGGAAACCACAAAATTAAAACGTGTGAAAAACAAGGCCCACCTGGCCTGTCTAGGATTAAGTCGCTTGGCTGATTCCAGATAAACCAGATTCTTATGGTCCGTGAGGACCACCACCTGATGTTTGGCTCCCTCCAGCCAATGTCTCCACTCTTCAAAAGCCCACTTCATGGCCAATAACTCCCGATTACCCACGTCATAATTACGTTCAGTTGGAGAAAATTTTCGAGAGAAAAAGGCACAAGGGTTACTTTTAGAGGTCTCTGGATCTCTTTGGGACAAAACGGCACCTGCCCCAATTTCAGAGGCATCAACCTCCACCTGAAATGGCAGAGAAACATCAGGCTGCCGTAGAACAGGAGCAGAAGTGAATCTCTGCTTAAGTTCCTGAAACGCAGAGCATTCTCTCTCAAAATCTGGAACACAGTCCGAACATGTTTCACATGAGAGTCCCAGTCATTGGAAAAAATCAAGATATCATCCAAATAAACAATCAGAAATTTATCCACAAAATCCCTGAAAATGTCATTCATGAAGGATTGGAAGACGGAAGGAGCATTAGTGAGCCCAAAGGGCATCACTAGGTACTCAAAATGCCCCTCTGGGGTATTAAATGCCGTCTTCCATTCATCCCCGTGCTTAATGCGAATAAGGTTATACGCCCCCCTGAGGTCAAGCTTGGTAAACCAAGTAGCACTTTTCACCCTGGAAAACAGGTCAGAAATCAAGGGTAACGGATATTGATATTTCACAGTGATATTGTTCAAGAGACGATAATCAATACACGGCCTCAATGAACCATCCTTTTTGGCCACAAAGAAAAAACCGGCACCCAAGGGTGAAGAGGATGGTCTGATATGACCCTTCTCCAATGACTCCTTGATATAAGATCGCATAGCATCGTGTTCAGGTACAGATAAATTAAAAAGGCGACCTTTAGGAAATTTACCACCAGACACTAACTCAATAGCGCAGTCATAGCTCCTATGGGGGGCAAGGATGCAGATTTACTTTCGCTAAACACATCAGAAAAATCAGTCAAAAGTCAGGAACATCCTGAGCCTGGGGAGAGGCAGAATAAACAGGAGTGTTGGCATTAACACATTGGCAGCCCCAACTGGTTACAGACACAGATTTCCAATCCAAAACAGGATTATGAGACTGTAACCAAGGGAAACCCAGTACAATAATGTCATGCAGATTATACAGCACCAAAAATTTGCAACTCTCCTGATGATCAGGTTCAACCCTCATTATCACCTGAGTAGAGAACTGGGGTTTATTCTCAGCCAAAGGGGTAGAATCAATCCCCAGTAGGGGAATAGACTTCCGTAGGGGTATCAAGGGAAACCCACAACGCTTAGCAAAATCAAAATCCATCAGGTTAATAGCTGCTCCCGAATCAACAAAAGCCTGAGCAGAAAATGTGGACAGGGAGCAAATCAGGGTAACAGTCAACAGAAATTTAGTCTGAACACTACCCAAGACAACTGAGCGTGCAAAACGTCTTCCCCGCTTAGGGCAGACTGAAATAGCATGAGAGGAGTCACCACAGTAGAAACATAACCCATTGCGTTTTCGAAACTCATGACGCTGTGCCCCAGAAGCCACTCTATCACACTGCATGGGTTCAGAAGCTGGTTCACAAGGCAACACTATTCCACGCATATCTCTACGCTCACGCAAACGTCTGTCAATTTGAATCGCTAATGACATAGAATCATTGAGACCAGAGGGAGCAGGGAAACAAACCATAACATCTTTTACATTCTCTGACAGACCCTTCCGAAAAAGGGCTGCCAAAGCATCATCATTCCATTTGGTCAGGACTGCCCACTTTCGGAATTTCTGACAGTATAACTCAGCGTCCTCAAGCCCCTGATTTAATGCCAACAAGTTTTTTTCAGCTTGATCAGTGACATTAGGTTCATCGTACAATAACCCCAGAGCCAGAAAAAATGCATCAACATTACTCAAAATAGGGTCCCCAGGTGTCAGGGAAAAAGCCCAATCCTGAGGATCGCTGCGCAGGAGAGAGATGACAATTTGAACCTGCTGTGCTGCATTCCCTGAGGACTTAGGTTTTAAGGCAAAAAACAACTTACAGTTATTTTTGAAATTCAGAAATTTAGCTCGATCCCCTAAAAACAAATCTGGCATGGGGATCCTAGGTTCCACAACCGGCAACCCTGCAAGATAGGTAGCAATACTCCGAACTTCAGTGGCAAGCTGATCCACACGGCCAGACAACTGTGCAAACTTCATTGAGAGAAAAAAAAATCCTCAGCACCCAGAGAAAAAGAGGGAAAAAAATGCAACAAACAGAAAAAAAAAAAATCTCTGCCAACTCTGACAACTTTTTTTTTTTTTTCACACTATTTTTCCCTTCTGTGAGTACTATATAATTTTCAGTTTGGCCGGTGATACTGTTATGATTTGGTAGCTGAGGAGAGCAGGCAAAAACGGCAATACACCAGAGAGGTTGGAATCTACTGGATTGCAGTACCCTGACTAACCACCACAACTAAAGGCAGCCGTGGAGCGTACCTACGTTGGTCGTAGATGCCTCGTCACAGCCTGAGAGGCTAACTACACCTAAAGATAGAAAGAGGAAAGCTATCTGCCCCGGAGCAGATCCCCAAAGAACATAGGAAGCCCCCAAACATGTAATGGCAGTTAGACAAGAGGAAATACAGACACAGACAGAAAATAGTATGAGCAAACGTTGGGGCCCAATCTTCCTAGAAAGAAAAGGATAGGAAGGACACTTACTGCAATCCAAAAAACCCTAAAAAAATACCAACTCTACTAATTGCAAAAACACCTGAGATCACACGACCTCTACCACCTAAATTAGTTCTCTGGTGTAACAAAACTAAGCCGCAGCCACTGAAAAAACTGGAAAAGGCAAATGAACAAATAACAGTGGCTAAGATAAATTGAGAGGAGCACAAGCCCCCGGAGGGGACCTGGCTGACCTCCACAGAAGTGCAGGAAAAAATGCAAAAAGCAAGCACAAAAATAAAAGCAGAAAATATCTTATCTGTTAGCAGAAGATGCAGGCAAGACTCAGCAAGCTTCCAAGTGAACCAGGAACCAAAGTTGAGACAAGAACAATTGATCACCGGCAACCCTGATGGGAGTGAACCTCCCTTATATAAGACCAGTCTGTAACTCCTGATTGCCAATCTTCACAATCTTCATTGAATGGTTCAGTACTGTTTGTAACCACCAGAGGGAGCTTCTGCTCATAATTCATTTCTAACACATTCACAACAGGCTAAAGAAACATGTTTGTGTGAAAAAGGAAATTTTAATTTTTTTTCTTCCACATTGCTTTAATTCCTGTGAATCACCTGAAGGGTTAATAAACTTCTTGAATGTGATTATGAGCACTTCGAGGGGTACGTTTTTAAAATTGTGTCACTTTTGGGTATCTTCTTTCATATTGCCCCCTTAACCCCTCTCTGCCATCAGACGTACTATTCCGTCCATGTGACCCTGGACCTAATTCCCATGGACGGAATAGTACGTCATAGGCGATCAGCTGCTTTCCCGGGGGGAGCGTAGCTGATCGCTGCCGGGTGTCAGCTGTATATCACAGCTGACACCCAGCACTATGTGTCAGGAGCGGTCACGGACCGCTCCCGGCACATTAACCCCTAGCACACCGCGATCAAACATGATCGCGGTGTGCCCGGGGCACAGGGGAGGATCGCGCAGGCAGGGGGCTCCCTGCCCGCCCCCCTGAGACCCTCAGAGCAGCGCGATGTGTCGCGCTGTTCCGAGGGTCCGTCCTCCCTCCATGTCCCCGGATCCAAGATGGCGCCGGGGTCCTGCAGGGAGGCGGCTTCCTCAGTGCCTGCTGAGAGCAGGCGCAGAGGAAGCCTGCAGCGATGCCAGAGCGATCGCTGGTGTGACAGAGTGCTGTGCACACTGTCACACCAGCGATCTGCTAAAATACTGTGATGTCCCACCCTGGGACAAAGTAAAAAAGTAAAAAAAATAAAAATAAAAAGTGGTAAAAAAAATCATCAAAAAAAAAAAAATATTCCCCAATATATTCATTTCTTCCTGTAAATAAAAAAAACAAAACAATAAAAGTACACATATTTGGTATCGCCGCGTCCGTAACGACCCCCCCTATAAAACTGTCCCACTAGTTAACCCCTTTAGTGAACCCCTTAAAAAAAAAAAAACTAAGCAAAAAATCAATGCTTTACCATCATACCGCCGAACAAAAAGTGGAATAACACGCGATCAAAAAGACAGATATAAATAATCATGGTACCGCTGAAAACGTCATCATACAGCATCATCAACGAAAAAATAAAAAAGTTATAGCTCGCAGAATGAAGCGATGCAAAAATAATGATTTTTTATATAAAGTTGTTTTTATTCTATAAAAGCGCCAAAACATAAAAAAATGATATAAATGATTTATCGCCATAATCGTACTGACCCGAAGAATAAAACTGCTTTATCAATTTTACCACACGCAGAACGGTATAAACGCCTCCCCCAAAAGAAATTCATGAATTGCTGATTTTTGTTCATTCTAACCTCCCAAAAATCGAAATAAAAAGCGATCAAAAAATGTCACGTGCTCAAAAATGGTACCAATAAAAACGTCACCTCGTCCCGCAAAAAATAAGACCTCACTTGACTCTGTGGGCCAAAATATGCAAAAATTATAGCTCTCAAAATGTGGTGATGCAAAAAACTACTTTTTGCAATAAAAAGGGTCTTTAAGCGTGACAGCTGCCAATCACAAAAACCCGCTATAAATAGTAAATCAAACCCCCCTTTATCACCCCCTTAGTTAGGGAAAAATAATAAAATTAAAAAAATGTATTTATTTCCATTTCCCATTAGGGTTAGTGTTGCGGCTAAAGTTAGGGTTAGGATTGGCGCTAAAGTTAGTATTAGGGTTATGGTTGGGATTAGGGTTAGGGTGTGTTAGGGTTAGGTTTGTGGTTAGGGTTGGGACTAGGGTTAGGGGTATGTTGGGGTTAGGGTTGGAGTTAGAATTGGGGGTTTCTGCTGTTTAGGCACATCAGGGGCTCTCCAAATGTGACATGGCGTCTGATCTCAATTCCGCCAATTCTGCGTTGAAAAAGTCAAACGGTGCTCCTTCACTTCTGAGCTCTGCCATGCGCCCAAACAGTAGTTTACCCCCGCATATGGGGTATCAGCGTACTCTGTACCCCAAGAGTTATTGTGCAATTTGTCCTATTTCTTCTGTTACCCTTGGGAAAATAAAAAACTGGGGGCGACAAAATCATTTTTGTAAAAAAAAAATGATTTTTTTGTTTTTACGGCTGTATGTTATAAATTTTCTGTGAAGCACTTGGGGCTTCATAGCGCTCACCACACTTCTAGATAAGTTCCTTGTGGGGTCTATTTTCCAAAATTGGGTCACTTGTGGGGGGTTTCCACTGTTTAGGCGCATCAGGGGCTCTCCAAATGCGACATGACGCCCCCAGACCATTCCATCAAAGTCTGCAATCCAAAACGTCACTACTTCCCTTCCGAGCCCAGACGTGCACCCATACAGTCGTTTTCTCACACATGTTGGGTATCAGCGTACTCAGGACAAATTGGACAACAACTTTTGGGGTCCAATTTCTCCTGTTACCCTTGTGAAAATAAAATATTGGGGGCGAAAAAATCATTTTTGTAAAAAAAAAAGGATTTTTTATTTTTACAGCTGTACGTTATAAACTTCTGTGAAGCACTTCTGGGTTCAAAGTGCTCACCACACATCTAGATAAGTTCCTTGTGGGGTCTATTTTCCAAAATGGGGTCACTTGTGGGGGTTTCCACTGTTTAGGCACATCAGGGGCTCTCCAAATGCGACATGACGCCCCCAGACCATTCCATCAAAGTCTGCAATCCAAAACGTCACTACTTCCCTTCCGAGCCCCGTGCGCCCATACAGTAGTTTACTCCCACATATTGGGTATTAGCGTACTCAGTACAAATTGGACAACAACTTTTGGGGTCCAATTTCTCCTGTTACCCTTGTGAAAATAAAATATTGGGGGCGAAAAAATCATTTTTGTAAAAAAAAAAAGATTTTTTATTTTACAGCTGTACGTTATAAACTTCTGTGAAGCACTTTGGGGTTCAAAGTGCTCACCACACATCTAGATAAGTTCCTTGAGGGGTCTAGTTTCCAAAATGGTGTCATTTGTGGGGGGTTTCCACTGTTTAGGCAGATCAGGAGCTCTCCAAACACGACATGGCATCCAGCCAATTCTGCGTTGAAAAAGTCAAACGGCGCTCCTTCCCTTCCAAACTCTGCCATGCACCCAAACAGTGGTTTACCCCCACATATGGGGTATCAGCGTACTCAGGACAAATTGCACAATAACTTTTGGAGTCTTGTTACCCTTGGGAAAATAAAAATTGGGGTGAAAAGATCAATTTTGTGGAAAAAATATGATTTTTTAATTTTACGGCTCTACGTTATAAACTTGTGTGAAGCACTTGGGGGTTCAAATTGCTCACCAAAGATCTAGATAAGTTCCTTAGGGGTCTAGTTTCCCAAATGGGGTCACTTGTGGGGGGTTTCCACTGTTTAGGCACATCAGGGACTCTCCAAATGCAACATGGCGTCCAATCTCAATTCCAGCCAATTTTGGTTGGAAACAGTCAAATGGTGCTACTTCCATTCCGAGCTCTTCCATGCGCCCAAACAGTGGTTCCCCCCCACATATGGGGTATCAACGTACTCAGGACAAATTGGACAACAACTTTTGAGGTCCAATTTCTCCTGTTACCTATGGGAAAATAAAAAATTAGTGACTAAGAGATAATTTTTGTGGGAAAAAAATAGGATTTTTTATTTTCATGCCCGGGCATTATAAACTTGTGTGAAGCACTTGGGGGTTCAAAGTGCTCACCAAAGATCTAGATAAGTTCCTTAGGGGGTCTAGCTTCCAAAATGGGGTCACTTGTGGGGGTTTCCACTGTTTAGGCTCATCTGGGGCACTACAAACGGAACATGACCCCCATCAATGTTTGCATTCCAAAACGTTACTGCTTCCTTTCCAAGCCCTGCCGTGCGCCCAAACAGTTCCCCCCCCCACATATGGGGTATCAGCGTACTCAGGAACAAATTGGACAACAACTTTTGGGGTCCAATTTCCTTGGGAAAAATCAAAAATTTGGGACTAATAAATCATTTTTGTGGAAAATTTTATTTTTTTTTTCACACCCAGGCTTTATAAACTTTTGTGAAACACTTTGGGGCTCAAAGTGCTCACAACAGATCTAGATAAGTTCCTTAGGGGGTCTAGTTTCCAAAATGGTGTCACTTGTGGGGGGTTTCCACTGTTTAGGCGCATCAGTGGCTCTCCAAACACGACATGGCGTCCAATCTCAACTCCAGCCAATTTTAGTTTGAAAAAGTCAAACGGCGCTCCTTCCCTTACGAGCTCTGCCGTGTGCCCAAACAGTGGTTTTCCCCACATATAGGGTATTGGCATACTCAGGAGAAATTGCACAACAACTTTATCTGCCCATTTTCTCCTTTTACCCTTGTCAAAATAAAAAAAAAGTTTGTAAAAGATCATCTTTGTGGCTAAAAAGTTAAATATTCATTTTTTCCTTCCACGTTGCTTCAGCTCCTGTGAAGCACCTGAAGGGTTAATAAACTTCTTGAATGTGGTTTTGAGTACCTTGAGGGGTGCAGTTTTTAGAATGGTGTCACTTTTTGGTATTTTCTGCTATATAGACCCGTCAAAGTGACTTCAAATGTGAGGTGGTCCCTAAAAAAATGGCTTTGTAAATTTTGTTGTAAAAATGAGAAATCACTGGTCAACTTTTAACCCTTATAATTTCCGAACAAAAAAAAATTTTGGTTCCAAAATTGTGCTGATGTAAAGTAGACATGTGGGAAATGTTATTTCTTAACTATTTTGTGTGACATATTTCTCTGTTTTAAGGGAAAAAAAATTCAAAGTTTGAAAATTGCAAAATTTTCAAAATTTTCGCCATATTTGTTTTTTTCAAAAATAAACGCAAGTTATATCGAAGAAATTATACTTCTAACGTGAAGTACAATATGTCACGAGAAAACAATCTCAGAATCGCAAAGATCCGTTGAAGCGTTCCAGAGTTATAACCTCATAAAGAGACAGTGGTCAGAATTGTAAAAATTGGCCCGGTCATTAACGTGCAAACCACCCTTGGGGGTGAAGGGGCTAAAGTCACTTCAAATATGATTTTTTGTTGGAAAAATTAGAAATTGGTTTTAACCCTTCTAACTTCCTAACAAAAAAGTATGTCTCAAAAATGATGCTGACGTAAAGTAGACATATGGTAATTGATAGTTATATCACACAAAATAGTTAAGAAATATTTGGATTAAGGGTATAAAATTGAAAAAGTTTGAAAATTGCAAAATTTTCAAAATTTTCGCCATATTTGTGTTTTTTTCAAAAATAAACGCAAGTTATATCGAAGAAATTATACTTCTAACGTGAAGTACAATATGTCACGAGAAAACAATCTCAGAATCGCGAAGATCCATTGAAGCGTTCCAGAGTTATAACCTCATAAAGAGACAGTGGTCAGAATTGTAAAAATTGGCCCGGTCATTAACGTGCAAACCACCCTTGGGGGTGAAGGGGCTAAAGTCACTTCAAATATGATTTTTTGTTGGAAAAATTAGAAATTGGTTTTAACCCTTCTAACTTCCTAACAAAAAAGTATGTCTCAAAAATGATGCTGACGTAAAGTAGACATATGGTAATTGATAGTTATATCACACAAAATAGTTAAGAAATATTTGGATTAAGGGTATAAAATTGAAAAAGTTTGAAAATTACAAAATTTTCAAAAATTTTGCCAAATTTCCAATATTTTCACAAATAAGCGTAGGAAATATCGACCTAAATTTACCAATAGCATAAAGTAAAATGTGTCACGAAAAAATATTCTGAGAATCACTGGGATATGTTGAAGTGTTTCAGAGTTATTACCACATAAATTCACAATGGCTAGAATTGTAGAATTTGACTTGGTCAGAAAGGAGAAAACAGGCTTGGGGTGAGGAGGATAAAGGAAAGTCATGTCAAAAAAATGTATTAACTTGTTATTCACCGCTTACTACGTACTGAACCGGCAATGCCTCCATGACTGAAAGCCAGAGGCTGAAATGAAATGAATGTTATTCTTTCCGGTAGTTTGGCTTTCAGTGCAGCAGCTGCACAGCTTTAGAATACTAATAACCTGCAGATTAACCCCATATCTGCAAGTTAATAGCGTTTTTTGACATTACAAGTTCCCATTAAGTGACAGAGACTGTTCCCCAAATTGGATCAAAATATGACACTCTCTGAGCCTTATGGATCTCCAACTTTGATCTTAGATTTTAACAGACGTGTGAATGCAGCCATTCTACTCTATGGCTCCAAGTGCTCTCTGAAAAAAACTGGACACAGATCTATGTGTGAATGCAGCCTTACTATGAGCCACCATACAGCGTTGTATAAAACCTTACCTGAGTGAGGGTCTTTATCTCTTTCTGAAGCAGTAGCAGAGACCCCTCTTTGTCATTAAGCTGAGTTGTCAGTTTTTGATTATCTTGTCTTTTTCCTCTAACTGCCTAATAAAAACACAAATATAGTTCACAGTACCCATCATCTCATGCTACAATTGTAAGAAGATGGACATATAGCTCTATTCCCCCTTGAAGACATCAGTGCTTTGCACAATGTAAAGTGTAATGTGTATAATGTAAAGCGTTATTGTGAGGGTAGTGTGTAATGTCAACTGTGTTGTGATGCATTGTAGTGTTCTGCCCAGCAACAGATAATGAGTAGGGTAAGATAGAGTCCCAGCGAGTGACCGAGACGGACCTAAGGTCCAGTTTGTGCAGTGCCACAGTTCATGGGTGTCCCTTAGCCGAGAGAGGAGATCAAAGCAGAGGATATCTAGGTTCTGAATACCGGGAGAGAGAGAAAGAGTCTACTGAGTTACAGAGTGATCAAGGTTACATGGGTCAGCCGACTGATCGGTGGACTAGTAGACTGAGTGAGACGGGTCCTGGTCCTGGATGAACCAGAACGTGGAACGAAGTGAGTGTCCCCGTCGAGAGTTCATTAGGTGTCAAGAAAAGACAAGCTAGTTTCAGCAAAGTTGGCATTATCACTTTCAAAGGGAAAAAATGCGGAATCGGGGGAGGAATAGATAACTTTCATGGACTGCAATGTGGTATTACTAGGTTTTGCTGAAACAAGTGAGACTATTGGAGTCCGGAACCAGAGAAGTGAAGGAAGTGAAGAGAATATGTATAGAGATGCTCTGTGATACTGAAATGTGCCCACTACCTCATGTATGTAGTTGTCATCAGACTTTTTTTTTTCAGTAAAACTAAGTTTTTAAAAATTTAGTGGTCTGCCTCTTGGAAATGTTAAATATCTAGTCCTGGCAAACCAGCAACATCACACAGACACCCAGCCAGGGTCCCCACTTTCATATAATGTGCCGGGGCACAAGAGATGAGTACCTCACCCACGGCTACCATACCTCTCCACGTTACACAATAGTGGATCTAGGATAGGCTTTGCCTAAATTTGATGACCATTTGGAGAGGCCGATGTCATTCTATTAATGAGGAGCTGTCACTTGCCATAAATATGTCACTTTTTTACCTGGATTAATAAATGTAGTGGTTCTCTGTAATCTGGCTTTGTTTTTCTTTTGTTCCTGCACTACCCCATTCCTGAGGTATTGCCCACTCTTCCCTAAACATAAATCTAGTATATTTTTAGCCATATGGGTGTGATCCTCAACTTCTCTGGAAAATGCCCACTTGATAAAAGTCTAAATTCATTCAAAGGGGAAAGGGGGGAATATCTCCAGAACGGCAAGGTGCAAGAACAAAAAATATACGAGTCATGAGAACAGCGGCATTGACAACAGATTAGACAAATATATATTTATAATAAGTGACAGGTCTTCATTAGCGAGTGTTGATTGGCTAAATATAAGTTGGTCAGCGCTCATTTACGGGCCCATTCACACAGGCATGCAGAACTGTACAGGGCAGAACAGTCATTAATACGATCATTCTGTCTCCTTTGAATCATTTTTTCGGCAGCACATTCACTGTTTACACAGGGTGACGTGCTGCTTACAACAATCATAAAAAATCTGATCACCCAATAAACAAGTGTTTTGGACCAGCCATTAACCCCTTAACGACCAGGGATATTTCAGTTTTTGAATTTCTGTTTTTTGATCCCCTTCTTCCCACAGCCATAACTTTTTTATTTTTCTGTCAATATGGCCATGTGAGGGATTGCTTTTTGCTGGACAAGTTGTACTTTTGAACGACATCATTGGTTTTAACATATCATGTACTGGAAAACGAGAAAAAAATTCCAAGTGCCGCTAATCATCTAAATATGCTGTTGCATTGGACTTGACTAGAGGCAGCGGTGCAGTCATAAGCTCCTCTACTCAAGACAACAATCAAGTCTTGAGACAGAATTATCCAAGTTCAGATAACGGTCTAGCAGTGGCCATACCTTCTGAAGTTCTTCCATCCATGATTGTCTGTCTTTTAAGCTTCCATCTCTGTTTTCTGACCTAGAAGCGTTTAAGTGAATCTCTAAATTTCTGAAAAAAAAAGGACAACTGAATTTACAGCTATATTTAAGTTTTCAACCATTTTAACCCAAAAATACACAGCCTGGGTGAGCCTTATCCATCTGGAGACATTTTTTTTAATTTAAATTAATGCATTTACAGCTAAAAATCATTTTTGTGGTTGGGGTTCTTTAAACATTTTTTTTAATAGCCTCTGTGTTGCACTGCCTATTACTGACTGCAGAATGAGTTAACTGAGAATCATCCAGTCAGTCCACTATAACTGTCTGGCAGGGAGTTTGTACAGTCATGGCCGAAAGAAAAAGAAGACACAGATATCATTTCACACAAAACCCCTAAAATGAGCCGGACAAACTTCATATTTGGTTGCACACCCTTTGGAATAAATTACTGCGATAATCACTTCCTATAACCATCAATAAACTTGTTACACCTTCCAACTGAAATTTTGGACCACTTTTCTTTTGTAAACTGCTCCAGGTCTCTTATATTTGAAGGTGCCTTCTCCCAACTGCAAGTTATAGATCTTTCCACAGGTGTTAAATGGGATTTAGATCCTGACTCATTGCTGCATACTTCAGAACTTTCCAGCATTTTGTTTCCATCTGTTTCTGGGTGCTTCTTTGGGGTTATTGTCCTATTGGAAGACCCATGACCTAGGACACAAACTCAGCTTTCTGACACTGGACACTACATTGCGATTTTCATTCATTCTTCCTTAGAAAATTCTTCCAGTTCTGTGAGATTCTTGTGTCGTCTTGCATGCACTGCAATTTTGAGGTCTAGACACAGATTTTCAATTATGTTAGATCAGGGGACCTTGAAGGCCATTGTAAAACCTTCAGCTTGCACATATTGAGGTAGTCTATTATGGATTTTGACATGTATTTAGGATTATTACCCATTTGTAGAAGTCATCCTCTTTTCAACTTCAGCTTTTTTGTAGATTAAAATATTATTTTAAGGGATTACATTTAGTCTAGCTTTTTATCCTAATATTCATATTCATCATAAGTGGAAATAGGATTTAAAAAAAACAACTTGGCAAATAGTCTTGATAGAAAAAAATATAATACCATCTTGTGTATACATCTTCCATGCAAACGTTTGTGTCTCCATGGTAACAGACTACAAATAAGTTCTGTGTAGTGTCATCCTAGTGTCATGATTTATTTTTCCAATCGTACTCTACTTTTCACTAATCTACAGGATGTACGTTAGCAAGATGGAGGAGACAAATATATATTGGTTATATGGAGGGCACAAAACCAAATAGAAATCTAACCTCTTGGTGCAAATCCCATCTGATGTCCACAGGTCCTGCAAAGCAACAGAAGCCAATATGTTAAGGATATAACTATATATGTTTCTTTAAGCTCTTCAGTTTGCAATGCCTGATACTATGATGTAAGGGGGCTCATAGGGGGAACAGGCATGCTGAGGACAATCATATTTGGGTAATGTATATTGTGATGCTCAAGGAACACATGCACTGGATCCACTATTGTGCTCAATCGTTAGGCATTCAGATAGAGCGTGTAGCTTTGCATGGCTTACTGTATTACTATATATAGGATATTACTCAATGGAGTGGTATTGCTGGGCATGCTCCCAGACATATATCCTGGAGGATGTGGCTTTCAGTTTTACTGTGAAGAATCTTCCTTCTAATTCCCAGATCAGTAGCTCTCTACAGTCGTGGCCAAAAGAATTGAGATTAACACAAATTGTAGTTTTATCAAAGTTTTCTACTTTGTGTTTTGATCTTTTAGAGAAACTTTAGTTAAAAAAGTATGGAATGTTTATAATTGTACTTTAGTAATAAATATCTGACTAAGACTGCTACAGCCATTCTTTGATAAAGTGCTGCCAGAGGAACAAGAAGGGTTCAAAAAAAGCAGAGGAACAAGAGATGTGATTGCTGACATTAAGTGGATAATGGAAAAGGCCAAAGTGTTATGAATGTTTTAGAAATGAATTCTGAGCAAAAGCTCCCTCTGGTGGTTACAAACGGTACTGAACCATTCAATGAGGATTGGCAATCAGGAATCACAGACTGGCTGGATATAAGGGAGGTTTCCCCCCATCATGGTTTCCGGTGATTAATTGTTCTTGTCTCAACGTTGTTTCCTGGTTCACTTGGAAGCTTGCTGAGTCTTGCCTCTTCTCCTGCTCTCAGATAAGATATTTTCTGTTTTTTGTTTTTGTGCTTACCATTTGCAATTTTCTCTGCATTTCTGTGAGGTTGGCCAGGTTCCCCTGCTCGGGGGCTTGGGCGCCTCTCGGTTCCTCTGGAGCCACTGTTGTTTGTTCATTTGCCTTTTCCAGTTTTTTCTGTGGCTGCGGCTTAGTTTTGTTACACCAGAGAACTAATTTAGGTGGTAGAGGTCGTGTGATCTCAGGTGTTTTTGCAATTAGTAGCGTTGGCTTTTTTTAGGGTTTTTTTGGATTGCAGTAAGTATCCTTCCTATCCTTTTCTGTCCACGCAGATTTGGCCCCAGCGATTGCTCATACTATTTTCTGTCTGTGTCTGTATTTCCTCTTGTCTAACCGCCATTACATGTTTGGGGGCTTCCTATGTTCTTTGGGGATCTGCTCCGGGGCAGATAGCTTTCCTCTTTCTATCTTTAGGTGTAGTTAGCCTCTCAGGCTGTGACGAGACGTCTAGGACCAACGTAGGAACGCTCCACGGCTGCCTTTAGTTGTGGTGGTTAGTCAGGGTACTGCAATCCAGTAGATCCCAACCTCTCTGGTGTATTGCCTTTTTGCCTGCTCTCCTCAGCTACCAAAACATAACAGTATCACCGGCCAAACTGAAAATTATATGGTACTCACAGAAGGGAAAAATAGTGTGGAAAGAAAAAAGTTGTCAGAGTTGTCAGAGATTTTTTTTTTTTCTGTTTGTTGCATTTTTTTTTCCCTCTTTTTCTCTGGGTGCTGAGGAGGATTTTTTTTTCTCTCAATGGAGTTTGCACAGTTGTCTGGCAGTGTGGATCAGCTTGCCACTGAAGTTCGGAGTATTGCTACCTATCTTGCAGGGTTGCCGGTTGTGGAACCTAGGATCCCCATGCCAGATTTGTTTTTGGGGATCGAGCTAAATTTCTGAATTTCAAAAATAACTGTAAGTTGTTTCTTGCCTTAAAACCTAAGTCCTCAGGGAACGCAGCACAGCAGGTTCAAATTGTCATCTCTCTCCTGCGCAGCGATCCTCAGGATTGGGCTTTTTCCCTGACACCTGGGGACCCTGTTTTGAGTAATGTTGATGCATTTTGTCTGGCTCTGGGGTTATTGTACGATGAACTGAATGTCATTGATCAAGCTGAAAAAACCTTGTGGCATTAAATCAGGGGCTTGAGGACGCTGAGTTGTACTGTCAGAAATTCCGAAAGTGGGCAGTTCTGACCAAATGGAATGATGATGCTTTGGCAGCCCTTTTTCGGAAGGGTCTGTCAGAGAATGTAAAAGATGTGATGGTGGGTTTCCCTGCTCCCTCTGGTCTCAATGATTCTATGTCATTGGCAATTCAAATTGACAGACGTTTGCGTGAGCGTAGAGGTATGCGTGGAATGGTGTTGCCTTGTGAACCAGCTTCTGAACCCATGCAGTGTGATAGAGTGGCTTCTGGGCACAGCGTCATGAGTTTCAAAAACGCAATGGGTTATGTTTCTACTGTGGTGATGCCTCTCATGCTATTTCAGTCTGCCCTAAGCGGGGAAGACGTTTTGCACGCTCAGTTGTTTTGGGTAGTGTTCAGACTAAATTTCTGTTGACTGTTACCCTGATTTGCTCCCTGTCCACATTTTCTGCTCAGGCTTTTGTTGATTCGGGAGCAGCTATTAACCTGATGGATTTTGATTTTGCTAAACGTTGTGGGTTTCCCTTGATACCCCTACGGAAGTCTATTCCCCTACTGGGGATTGATTCTACCCCTTTGGCTGAGAATAAACCCCAGTTCTCTACTCAGGTGATAATGAGGGTTGAACCTGATCATCAGGAGAGTTGCAAATTTTTGGTGCTGTATAATCTGCATGACATTATTGTACTAGGTTTCCCTTGGTTGCAGTCTCATAATCCTGTTTTGGATTGGAAATCTGTGTCTGTAACCAGTTGGGGCTGCCAATGTGTTAATGCCAACACTCCTGTTTTTTCTGCCTCTCCCCAGGCTCATGTTGTGCCTGACTTTTTGACTGATTTTTCTGATGTGTTTAGCGAAAGTAAATCTGCATCCTTGCCCTCCCATAGGAGCTATGACTGCGCTATTGAATTAGTGCCTGGTAGTAAATTCCCTAAAGGTCGCCTTTTTAACTTGTCTGTACCTGAACATGACGCTATGCGATCTTATATCAAGGAGTCATTGGAGAAGGGTCATATCAGACCATCCTCTTCACCCTTGGGTGCCGGTTTTTCTTTGTGGCCAAAAAGGATGGTTCATTAAGGCCGTGTATTGATTATCGTCTCTTGAACAATATCACTGTGAAATATCAATATCCATTACCCTTGATTTCTGACCTGTTTTCCACGGTGAAAAGTGCTACTTGGTTTACCAAGCTTGACCTCAGGGGGGCGTATAACCTTATTCGCATTAAGCACGGGGATGAATGGAATACGGCGTTTAATACCCCAGAGGGGCATTTTGAGTACCTAATGATACCCTTTGGGCTCACTAATGCTCCTTCCGTCTTCCAGTCCTTCATGAATGACATTTTCAGGGATTTTGTGGATATATTTCTGATTGTTTATTTGGATGATATCTTGATTTTTTCCAATGACTGGGACTCTCATGTGAAACATGTTCGGACTGTGTTCCAGATTTTGAGAGAGAATGCTCTGTATGTGAAGAGATCAAAGTGTCTTTTTGGCGTACAGAGAATCTCATTTCTGGGATTCATTTTGTCTCCATCTGTTATTGAAATGGACCCGGTCAAGGTTCAGGCCATCTGTGATTGGGTCCAACCTACTTCATTAAAGGCTCTTCAGAGATTCTTGGGTTTTGCCAATTTTTATCTTAAATTTATTGGTAATTTCTCTGTTATTGTTAAACCATTGACCGATTTGACCAAAAAGGGTTCTGATGTGGTGAATTGGCCTCCTGAGGCAGTCTCTGCGTTTCAGGAACTTAAACAGAGATTCACTTCTGCTCCTGTTCTACGGCAGCCTGATGTTTCTCTGCCATTTCAGGTGGAGGTTGATGCCTCTGAAATTGGGGCAGGTGCCGTTTTGTCCCAAAGAGATCCTGAGACCTCTACAAGTAACCCTTGTGCTTTTTTCTCTCGAAAATTTTCTCCAACTGAACGTAAATATGACGTGGGTAATCGGGAGTTATTGGCCATGAAGTGGGCTTTTGAAGAGTGGAGACATTGGCTGGAGGGAGCCAAACATCAGGTGGTGGTCCTCACGGACCATAAGAATCTGGTTTATTTGGAATCAGCCAAGCGACTTAATCCTAGACAGGCCAGGTGGGCCTTGTTTTTCACACGTTTTAATTTTGTGGTTTCCTTTCTTCCTGGCACTAAGAATGTTAAGGCGGATGCCCTCTCGAGGAGTTTCCTTGGGACTCTCCTGAGTTATCTGATCCTGCTGTTATTTTGAAAGAGGGTGTAGTTCTTTCCGCCATCTCGCCCAATTTGAGACTGGCTCTGGAGGGGTGTCAGGAGGATAAACCCGATCGCTGCCCTGTTGGGAAATTGTTTGTCCCAGACCAGTGGAAGAAGAGTGTGATGTCTGAGATTCATTGTTCCGCGTTGGCCGGTCATCCCGGAATTTTTGGTACCAGAGACTTGGTGAGTCGATCCTTTTGGTGGCCTACTTTGTCTCGTGACGTCAGGGAATTTGTGCAGTCCTGTGGGACTTGCTCTCGCTCCAGTGGTTTGTTGATGCCATTGCCTGTGCCCAAGAGACCATGGACCCATATCTCTATGGATTTTATTTACGACCTCCCTGTTTCTCAGAGAATGACCGTTATCTGGGTGATTTGTGATAGGTTTTCCAAGATGATACATCTTGTGCCATTACCTAAGTTGCCTTCCTCCTCCGAATTGGTGCCTTTGTTCCTTCAGCACGTGGTTCGGTTACACGGCATTCCTGAGAACATTGTATCTGACAGAGGAGTCCAGATTGTTTCCAGATTTTGGAGGACTTTTTGTTCTAAACTTGGTGTTCAATTGTCTTTCTCCTCTGCTTTTCATCCTCAGACCAATGGACAAACTGAGAGAACAAACCAGACATTGGAGACTTATCTGAGATGCTTTGTGTCTGCTGATCAAGATGACTGGGTCTCTTTTTTGCCTTTGGCTGAGTTTGCTCTTAATAATAGGGCAAGCTCTGCCACTTTGATGTCTCCATTTTTCTGCAATTTTGGGTTTCACCCTCGATTTTCTTCGGGACAGACGGAGGCTTCTGTCTGTCCGGGTGTTGACTCTGTTGTGGAGCGTATGCAGCAGATTTGGGACCAGGTAGTGGAGAGGTTGTCCCTCTCTCAGGAGAAGGCCCAGCGGTTTGCCAACCGGCATAGGACTGATGGTCCTCGGTTTAAAGTGGGGGACTTGGTCTGGTTGTCCTCAAGAAATATCCCTATGAGAGTTGCATCTCCTAAGTTTAAGCCTAGGTTCATTGGACCTTATAAGATCATGGAGATTCTTAATCCTGTTTCCTTTCGTTTACTTCTTCCAGGGACATTTAAGATCCATAACGTGTTCCACAAGTCCTTATTGAAGAGGTTTGTTGAGCCAGTGTTTCCTATGGCAGCGCCCCCTGACCCTGTTTTGGTTGAGGGCAATCTGGAGTATGTGGTTGAGAAAATATTGGATTCTCGTTTTTCTAGACGGAAACTCCAGTATTTGGTTAAGTGGAGAGGTTATGGTCAGGAGGACAATTCTTGGGTGTTTGCTTCGGACATCCATGCTAGGAGACTGATCCGTGCGTATCACAGAGCTCATCCTGACCGACCTGGTTGCCCAAATGAGGGTTCGGTGACCCCTCCTCAAGGGGGGGTACTGTTATGAATGTTTTAGAAATGAATTCTGAGCAGAAGCTCCCTCTGGTGGTTACAAATGGTACTGAACCATTCAATGAGGATTGGCAATCAGGAATCACGGACTGGCTGGATATAAGGGAGGTTTCCCCCCATCATGGTTGCCGGTGATCAATTGTTCTTGTCTCAACATTGTTTCCTGGTTCACTTGGAAGCTTGCTGAGTCTTGCCTCTTCTCCTGCTCTCAGATAAGATATTTTCTGCTTTTTGTTTTTGTGCTTTCCATTTGCAATTTTCTCTGCATTTCTGTGAGGTTGGCCAGGTTCCCCTCCTCGGGGGGCTTGGGCGCCTCTCGGTTCCTCTGGAGCCACTGTTGTTTGTTCATTTGCCTTTTCCAGTTTTTTCTGTGGCTGCGGCTTAGTTTTGTTACACCAGAGAACTAATTTAGGTGGTAGAGGTCGTGTGATCTCAGGTGTTTTTGCAATTAGTAGAGTTGGTATTTTGTTAGGGTTATTGGGATTGCAGTAAGTGTCCTTCCTATCCTTTTCTTTCTAGGAAGATTGGGCCCCAACGTTTGCTCATACTATTTTCTGTCTGTGTCTGTATATCCTCTTGTCTAACTGCCATTACATGTTTGGGGGCTTCCTATGTTCTTTGGGGATCTGCTCCGGGGCAGATAGCTTTCCTCTTTCTATCTTTAGGTGTAGTTAGCCTCTCAGGCTGTGACGAGGCTTCTAGGACCAACGTAGGAACGCTCCACGGCTGCCTTTAGTTGTGGTGGTTAGTCAGGGTACTGCAATCCAGTAGATCCCAACCTCTCTGGTGTATTGCCTTTTTTGCCTGCTCTCCTCAGCTACCAAAACATAACACCAAAGGATACAACAAGAAGATCTATTTTTGATTCATTGACTACAGCAAAGCCTTCGTCTGTGATGATCACCAGAAACTCTGGAAAATCATGAAAGATATGGTTGTGCAGAACCATATGATTGGCCTCATTAGGAACCTTTACATCGAGCAAGAGCAATTGTCTGAATGGAACATTGCGGCACGACGTATAGCAAGGCGTCAGACAAGGCTTTATCCTGTCACCATTTCTCTTCAATTTATATGCAGAAGCTATTTTCAGGAAGGGTGGACTTGCCAAAAAGGAATCAAAATTGCTGGATGAATCATCAACAATCTTAAATATGCAGATGATACAACATTGATAGCAACCAATTAGATGGAGTGAAGGACTTATTACGGAGTGTCAAGATGGAAAGCTCGAACATGGGACTCCTGTTCCATAAAAAGAAGAAAAAGATATTGCCTACTGCCAGATACGCCTGGGACACATTTGAGATGGACGGTGACAAACTGGAAGTTGTAAAGGTCTTCAAACTACTCAAATCAATGATCACTCAAGATACAGCGATGACACCGGAATTGAATAGGAAAATAGCTTTGGGCAAATCAGAAGTGAAGACACTGGACAAGTTCTTCAAATCGAGGAAAATTTCACTGGCAATGAAGACATGCCTTGTACATAGGTATTTTCTGTAGTAGCATATGAATGGAAAACCTGAACGTTAAAGAAACAAGACAGAAGAATCAATGCCTTCGACATGTGGTGCTGGAGAAGTAGGTTATCAATACCATGGATGGCAAGAAAAACAAACAAAACAATTTTGGAACAAAATAAGCCAGACATGTCACTCAAAGTAAGGATCACCAAGGTACGATTTGCTTTGGACACATCATACGAAGAGAGCAATCACTGGAGAAGGACATCATGGTTGGAAGAATAGAAGGAACAAGGCTAAAAGGAAGACCAGCTACCCGATGGCTTGATACAATCAAGACAACAGCGGAGAAGACCCTGGTGTACCTATCTAGGTTTGCACAACATCGATCTTCCTACAGAGAATTCATTAATCAATTCGCCATGGCTTGAGATCAAACAAAAGGCCATTAAATAATAATAGTATACTCTGGTCTGGTGAGATACTGAGTCAGGCTTCATAACAACACTTGAGTGAGTTACACTCTATTCACCTTTTGTTTAAGCCATATGTTTACAACAGAAACCCAGGAAAGCTCGTAGTTGGTTCTTTTGGCCTTTATTATGGTGGTGGTATACATTGTTTTACTTTTTAATGAGGTGTAGATGAACACGAAATCTTAGTAAAATTTTAGGACAACTCAATTTCACTCAAATAAATGATATTATCTCTAATCGTAAATTATCCTTTGTATGATTTCATGTACACTTCTCATACTCAGATTTCGTGTTCTCCACATGAATTCAGCAATATGGAGGCCAGCTGTAACCACCATTTTGCTGAACTGCAGAGGGTCAACAATAGGTTAAAAAAAAATAACGATACTGACCGCTCACCTGTCCTGCCTTCTGGTCCACCATGCATCTTCTTTTTGTCTTTCCTGGATGTGCACATCTTCTTTGGCCTGCTTCACTTTCGGCCAGAGCTTACTGTAATAAACAGTAATAATCCCCAGAGGCGCTGACTGCGTCCCCAGAGGTGCTGCACGTCAGAGGTCTGGTCGAGATGGAAGTCCGGTCTAGGGTGAAGCAGGCTAAAGAGAATACACATAACTGACGAAGGTGTAAAGAAAAGTCATTGGAGGTCTGGATAATTCGTTTCAATGACAGGTGAGTGGTAACGGAAGTATTTTTTATTTACATTTTATGTTTGCACATTTTATGTTTGCACATTTTATGATTGCACTCAGACCAATGCTATTGTATGGGGTCCTGCACATGTCCAATTTTTTCCTCAGACTGAGTCCATCTGTGGAAAAAAAATCACAGCATGCGTGATTTGAGTCAGATATTCAAATCGCACTCAGCCATGCAAGTCAATAAGCTCGTCAATAAAATCGGACTGGACTCAGATGACAACTGAGTGCAGTCCGATTTTCAATGACTGACAGAATAGAGAAGATGATTTTTTTTTTCCATTTTCTCCACATCCGAAAAAGTCGGAACTTACTGTGATCACACTCTGGTCAAAATCTGAGAGTGTGATTAGCATAAAAGGACCAATTGTCTCAGATGCCTAAAAGACACTGATGATTCCAGGTAACAGTTGTAATGATTTTCCCTCACCTGACTCTGTATGATGGGCTCCTGCTCTTTATTCTCTTCATTTGCATAATCTTCATTTTCTTCAGGATCCTACAAATCAACAATACGTTATGTTCATGCTAAGCTTTATTCATTATATGTGGCCATTGCATGTGAATTTTTGGAAACAGATGTAGTTTCCTTTTACCAAAACCACACCACTCTTTGCCATGGGCTGTCCTGGGATTCTTGTTTAATAGTGGTGGAAAGTAATTAGCTGCAAAACCTTACACTGCCTACAGACAAGAATGGAGCTGGTTTTAAAAAAACAACCTTTTTTACATTCTGTGGCTGCAGGGCTTTGCAGGTCAGTGAATCAATAGATGTCAGATTAAAATTTCTCATCGAATGGAATTGATAAGGTCTGAGCCTTTTTATATTGGGTCATGTTATTTGTGCGATTAGTGTGACTGAGTCATAACATAGGTTCAATTGTTTAACATTAATGTATGTATTGTTGATTTACGCACAATTGTCATAGAAAGACTTTTGTAATTGAGTCAGCGTGTTTTGTGATACCTCTCTATACTCCTAGTGAAATTGGAACACCAAGAAGGGAAAGTCATAACATTATGAAAATCACAGAATGGGTAGATATGTTAATGATATGTAAGTTATGTAAAAGTGGAAACAACATTTTCAAAACATCTTGATTAACTTAGTATCAAGTATGAGTACCAAAGGAAGAAATACACACAGATACACGTCTTGGCTGCTATCAATGAGGTCATTAATGGTTGTCTAAGGAATGACCTCCCACACTGAATACATTTAGGAAATCATCAAGTTCCACTGCTGGCAGCTCCCTTTGCAATTGCCGACCAATGACGTCCCAAATGTGTTCAATAGTAGACAAGACTGGAGATGCTTTAGAGGATGGTAGCATGTTCAGGCCACACAGACTGCTCACAATAGCACAAGCAACTTGCCACGTGGCGTTGTTAAATTAAAAACAACTCCTGGGACCCTTTCACATCCTCATGTTAAGGCTTCTTCATGGCGTTGCTCACATTGTCTCCAGACCAATCTCTGGCTATCACTGTGTCCAAGAAAAAAGTGAGACTCATTCCTGAAGAAGAAAGAGTTCCATTTCGGTCTTGCGCTGCATCATGATAGCTTTTGAGAGCGGTGGCATAAAGTCAATGAATCTCCTGTAACTGGATGTCTGGCTTGTTGTCGATGTCTTAAAAACTCCTTCTGATTGTTTGGATATACACTATCATTGGTCAGCAATTGTAAAGGGAGCTGCCAGCAGGGAAACTTGATGATTTCCATGCCCAAATAATTTCAGCGTGGCAGAACATTCCAGTATTAACTTCATTGATAGCAACCAAAGTGTCTATCATCCTGTGATTTCCAAATTCCACATCTTTTCCATCTTGGAGTTGCAATTTCAATCCAGAGACGCTCATGTATATATACAGTATATACCTTTTTAGATAAAAAACATAATGAAAATATATTGTAGGCTAATGCGAAGCAAAGCCAGGTTACATGAGCTCTTACCACTGTTTCAATGAGATTAACTATTCCTGTGGGTCGTCTTTTCTCCCTAAGTTTCCTTTTTTCAATTTGTGTCCGATGCTTCTTCTGTGTACTCCCTTTTTTCTCCTTGGTTTTTGAAGTGACTGGATCATGAGCTTCAACATCTAAAGCACCTGGAGACTGGACTTTGCTGGAAGCTACAACCGTATCAGACGCTTTTCCTATATGTGAGGACCAGGTTTGTGTTTGGAGTTCCACTTCTTGTTGAACCTGGATATCCACAGACCTGCTCCCAGCAAGGCTAGAAGATGAGCGTAGCCTCATTCTCTCTCTCCGCGCTTTCCATTCTTCCATAAATGGGACTTGCTCTGTGCTGTTACTCTTCTTATCTTTGGACATCTTTAATTTCTGAAAATATATTGTTATACAGAATAAATCTCAGAATCTTACAGCAATAGAGGTGTTCACCATCTAAACACTTTATAAAAGGGATCTTTCCAATATATAATTTTATAGCATATCATTATAATATGTTGTGTAGCCCAGCTGTGACTGGAGCCACATGTTACCCTGGAGAATGCACGGAAAGGTAAATCCACGATAACCCATTGCACACAACATTTCACATTTTTCCCTGGTACCACCAGAGGGAGCCCTTGAAATGACAGCAGTGAGATAAGGCATTCTAGCTGCGAGTTAGCTAGTTGTTGGTTTTACCTCAGAACAGCAGAACACCTCAGAGAGTGAGAGGAGAGAGACGTTCCTGTCAGACGAGACGGAAGAAAATGAGCTAGTTACCTCAGACTTGTTGAGAGGGAACTCTAGCCAGAAAGCAAGACTTATCTGAAAGCCTGAGGACTTCAGCAAACACTCAGCTTATATAGTGGAGTCCAGTGTAGTGGAAAGGATTGCCACTTGGTCTGGTCAAGGTTGAGTCCACTGAGAGTCCAACAGTGAGCTGTTTCAGAAAGTAAGCGTGCCGACGCTTTGAGAGCGGTGAAGAGAAGGAAGCTGACATCTACTGCTGTTTGTGCTTATGATAGTGGTGAGAGTAGGACGACAGGCAAGTGGAAAAGGGAAAGAGAGTGACCGAGGTCAACCAGCATTAATAGCTTACCTCGACTCTGCACCACCGGACACCGGGTCCGCGCTTACCAGCATCTGCACGACTGCTAGGAGACACCGGAGACCTGCTGGACTACAAGTCACAGAGGGGCCCTTCAGTGCTGATACGTAACCGGGGTCAGGAAGAACAAGAGTCTAGCAGGGCCCTGCATATAGAGACTAGTTCTGTCCAAAAGAAGGCTCCACCACAAGATCAGCCGGGCGTAGCAAAAAGAACGGAGTTAAACTTTGTTTTATGCAAGTTAGAAACTCACACACATAAAGACGTAAGGAGGCCTTATACCTACTCAGTGGATTCTGGACGTGCATCCTCCACCCTGACGGCCTCCTGGGACGTGCCTGCAACTTCATCACCAGTAAAGGTACAGAAAGAGACTGTCTTGTGTGTGTCTGCATTATTGTCCTTCACCCCTGCACCGCCATATACCTCGAGGAATCAGTCTCGCCTGTGGGAGACTTAACACCTTGCTGCCCAAACCCTCAGAGGATCTACCCTGCAGCGCTGGTCACTCTGACCAGGAACCAAAGGTGGTGTCACGAACATTTCTACAATCCCCTGCGCCAATTGTCCGCCATTGCCCGCCAAAGTACAGCGCTACAGCGCAAAGAGAAGGGACGTACCTGCAGAAAGCGTGCGGAGTCCCGGGCACGCCCCCAACGCTGACGCGGCGGCAGGTCCTTCCACATCGCTAGGCCCGGAGAGCTGCAGCCTTCAGGAGAAGGTAGGCCACACTTAACTAAGGGGGCGCAGACATGTCGCAGCCGCAAGCTGACAGCGCGGCCGAGGGCGACCGCTCCAATGACTTACCCGCCGGCGCTGCCACGCAGGATGGAATTGCTGGCCCCTCACCAGGTCCGGTGGCCCGATAGTACCGCTGACGCTCCCATACCTGCCTGGAGCAAAGTGGCTCCCTCAGTATAGCGGTAAGCCGGATACCCTGTCAGGGTTCAAGCGAAAATATGCAGCATAATGGACATGTACCCTATGACAGAGAAACAAAGAGCTGCAGTGGTATTGGGACAATTGACTGGTGCTGCAGAAAGGGAAGTAGAGACATGGTCAGCTGCAGACCAGGAATCAGTGCTTTCAATTTTCTTAAAGGTACAGACTATTTTTGAGGACCGCACTGAAACAGATCTCCGAATGAGGTTTTACCAATGCTCCCAGAGACCAGATGACAGTATTAGGGACTACGCCTGCCGACTACAGGGGGCCCTGCGAGCTCTCAAACAGGTCAACCCTATAAGTGCCATTAATGAAAGCAAAATGTTGAAGGAACAATTTGTACGGGGACTGAGGTCCCAAGCTGAAAGCAGAACTGTGCACTGGTGGTCCTTGGATCATCCTGACGCTACCTTTGATGCCTTAAAAGATATGGCTATAAAAGGACTGCGACCCCTGGAGAAGCCTGAGGTGGCAACCCAGTATCACCCGGGTGAAGCCACTCTAAAGCCAGCAGCATCCACCTTTTTCCCGCTGGTGGCGGAAGCCAAAACGCAGGTGGCGCCCCCTACTGAGTTGGACTGTCTGCGCTCAGAAGTGCGCCAGCTGACTAAAAACCTGGCCGCTGTAATGAGTGCCCTGCAACTGCGGAAGGAAGAAGGAGGAAAGATCCTGCTGGCTGACTGCCCAGAGGATGTCCCTTGGATGAACCGGAGGAAAAGGAGGACGTCGCCCCACCGGAGGAGGACAACGCCACCCCCAGGAGCGACCCCTGATCAGCACCATCCTCGCCGAGAGATCATCTGCTACCGTTGCAACAGAGAAGGTCATCTAGCCCGACAGTGTCCTTTAAACGAGCAGATCCTGGGTCCGAGGGCCAACACCCAGGAATAGACTCTTCAGGCCCCTCAGACTGGAACCGCAGGTTTGTGGGAGGAAGACCATACCTGTCCATCATCCTGGACGGGATCGCAATCCCTGCCCTGCTGGACACTGGATCTCAGGTGACCATCATACCTGATGTCCTGTATAATAAGTTTTGGTCCATGGACAGTCTCCAGCCCCCGAGCCCTGACTTTGCTGTGTATGCCTCTAATGGTCTCCCTGTTGATATACTCGGAGCCAAAAACGTGGACGTAAAGGTGGGCAGAGTGGAGCTGAAGGACCAGGGACTTTTAGTAGTAAAGACTGTAAATGAGGAAAATGGCTTAAATGTGGTTTTAGGTACAAACATTATTAGTAACTGTCTGGGAGAAGTTGTGTTTTTGCTCCAACAGCTCGCCGAAGTTGCCAGGCCAAAGCAAAAGGGAGTGATCCAGAGGGAGATCCGGGCCCTGATGTGCCAGCAGCAAGCGAAGCTGACAGATGGTGAAATTGGTAATGTACGGGTAACAGACCCGAACCCCATTGTGATACCCCCAATGAGTGAAATGCTTATATGATGTAGAGCAGCAATAGGTCTGAGAGGACAGAACTACCAAGTAGTAGTAGAGCCCCATTGTTCAGAGCACAGACCTACACTCTTGACTGCTAGAGGGGTTGTAGAAGTACGAAATGGGAGAGTACCAGTACGTCTTCTCAACTGGGAGAAGATTAAGTGAATTTACCACGCTATGCCACAGTTGCTAAATTACATACCGTAGATAACAACTCTATTCTCACGACAGAGTCCTTAGCCTCCCGCCAACCAGCGGAGGATAATGACCCAGCAACTCAGGTGGAGGATTGGTGTCAGCAGCTCCATGTCGGGACAGACACCACTCCCGCCCACCAGAAACAGGGAGTACTACGGGTGGTACAGGAGTACACACAGGTATTTAGCAAACATCCACTTGACTTTGGGACAATTAAGGGAGTACAACATCATATCCCTACAGGCAGCCATCCTCCCATAAAAGAGCGGTACAGGCCTATACCTCCAGCACACTACCAGAAAGCTAAGGAAATGTTGCGTGACATGAAGGAAGCAGGGGTGATAAGGATAGTTGTAGTTCCTGGGCAGCACCTCTAGTCCTAGTTAAGAAAAAGGATGGAAGCATGAGAATGTGTGTAGATTACAGACAAGTAAATCGCATAACACATAAAGATGCATACCCTTTACCACGCATTGAGGAATCCTTAGCTGCCTTAAAAACTGCTAACTACTTTTCCACCCTTGACCTCATTAGTGGGTACTGGCAAGTAGCTGTGGCTGAGGAGGATCGGGAGAAGACGGCTTTCACCACCCCGATGGGACTCTGTGAGTTTGACAGAATGCCGTTTGGACTCAGCAGTGCCCGGGAACGTTCCAGAGAGTGATGGAGAGTTGCCTGGGACATCTCAACTTTGAAACCGTGTTGCTGTACCTGGACGACGTAATTGTGTACTCCAAGACGTATGAGGATCATCTGAAGCACCTGGCAGAGGTATTCGAGTCACTGTCCAAATACGGGATGAAACTGAAGCCTTCAAAGTGCCATCTGCTCAAACAAAAGGTACAGTACTTGGGACATATTGTCAGCTCAGAAGGAGTAGCACCAGATCCCGAGAAGGTCACTGCCATCCAGAAATGGCCGGAGCCGAAGAATCTCAAGGAGGTGCGCCAGTTCCTGGGACTGACAGGTTACTACCGGAGGTTTGTAAAGGAGTACACCAAGAAAGCAGCGCCTCTGCAGGACCTCCTGGTAGGACATTCCCTCAAGAGCAGAAATCCTCCATTCCATTGGGGTAAAGAACAAGCTGAGGCATTCAAGGAGATGAAGGAGATCCTGACAGGCGATGAGATCTTAGCCTACCCTGACTATAGCCAGCCGTTCCTGCTGTACACTGATGCCAGCAATGAAGGATTGGGAGCTGTCCTCAGTCAGAAGCAAAATGGCCTGGAGAAAGTCATCGCATACGCAAGCAGGAAGCTCCGGCCGACCGAGAGAAACCCAGAGAACTATAGCAGCTTCAAGTTGGAGTTCCTGGCGCTGGTCTGGGCCATTACAGAAAGATTCAAGCATTACCTAGCCTCCAGCAAGTTCACTGCTTATAATGACAATAACCCCTTGACACATCTTGAAACAGCCAAGCTGGGAGCCATGGAGCAACGTTGGATGGCTCGGCTATCGAACTATCAGTTCACGATCAAGTACAGGGCGGGCTGTAAGAATGCCAACGCTGATGCCTTGTCCAGAATGCCGCATGAGTCCGACACGGAAGAGGAATCAGATGACCTAGAAGAGATTGAGCTACCTGCATTCCACAGGAATGGGATGATCCACGAGCAACGAGCCTACAGGAGGCAGCGTGGTAAGACGTTAAACCCTTTACCTCACCACAGCTGGAAGGTGTCACGCTGAAATAGCAGATATATATATTTGAATGTCAGTAATCTATATCAAAAGGGCAACATACTATATAACATGCGCATAGATATATATAACATAGAATTACCTGACAGAATGTCCAGTGGGTCAATCTGAATCCGTTATACGCTGTCTCCGGCTAGAGGGTGCCCGGGGGTCTATGCTGACCCTAAACTGGGGTCCTGACTAATCCCTCTACCTGGAGGTACTGTTAAAAGGTACAGAGGTCCGGGCCACCACGAACCCTGTCTCCTATCAATCCCTGCCAACTGTAATCTAGTCCTAAGAAGGACCCTATTTACCACCAAAGGGAATGAACAGTAACGGTTAATGAACAGAAAGACATACAAGAAAGACAAGAAATAAAGTAAATAAAGTCTTACATACAACACTCACACACAGTAGGAACCCTAAGGTCTCAGAGATAAACTATAAGCTGTAAAGAGTAAAAACAACTAAGGAGCTCTTAGTTTAAGTATTCTCAGAACCGCTCCAGTCTGCTAGACTACATGAATGCTTTCACCGCCTCTAACACCCGGACTGGCAGGAATAAAAGGAAACTAATTAGAACATAATCAAAAGCAGCCGGGCGAGGCTGGACCTAGTCCTTAAAGCAAAGAGCTAGTAAAATTAACTCTCTCATTACCAAACACAAGAAACAGCAGCTCAGCTTGAGAAGTCAGAATGTGCAATCGGGGACGATCTTCGTGGCAAAGCACCCATGACAGTACCCCCCCTTCTACGAGGGGCCCTCCGGACCCTCATGACCAGGTCTGTCCGGGTAAGTTTGGGGTGAAAGGTCCGAACCATCGATCTGCGTTAGCATCAGACGCAGGGACCCACGCCCTCTCCTCAGGACCCATACCCCTCCAATGAACTAAGTACTGAGGGGATCGCGACGAGACGTGAGTCAATGATTTTCGACCCATGAAATTCCACGTTACATTGACTACCACTGAAGGAGGAGTAGAGGTGACGGTATGACTGGTGCCACATACTTTTTAAGTAATGACTTGTGAAACACATTATGAATTTTAAACGTAGGAGGAGGTCCAGACGAAATGCCACAGGATTAATTATGGAACTGATCCTGTACGGCCCGATGAATCTGGGACCCAACCTCCAGGAGGAAACTTTAAGTTTTATATTCCTGGTAGACAACCATACCAGATCGTTCACCTTCAGATCTAGACCAGAAACTCTCCTCCTATCAGCCATCCGTTTGTAACGGTTCCCCGTAACCTTCAGTCTTAAGCGATCTGGAACTATCAGTCTCCCTGGAAGTCCCACAGGGCGTCCCCCTGAGCCCCCAATACCTCCCCCTCAAGCTCAGAGCATACAGCTGACACTACAACTCCCTCCTGAGGAAAAGGAACCGGATCATCCGTCTTCCCGGCCCTGGGAAAGTACGAGATAAGGCATCAGGAAGCAACTTTATTGAGCAGTCATATGCGCGATGAGGAGTAACTCTTTACACCCCTCCTCTGAGAACATCTCCCCAAAGTCCTCCAGAAAAGGAGGCAAAGTCCTAGGCACAACCGCACCGATGACGTGCTCATGCAGTTATTCCTGCAAAATTCACCCCACTGGCTTATCTTTCCGGATTGCCAATCAATCACTGGGTTATGTTTAGCCAACCAAGGAAGTCCCAACACAATAGGAGTAGGTAGACCCTCCAACACATAACAAGACAATTGCTCTTTATGTATTGCCCCTACTCGAAGATCTATGTTATGAACAGCTTGTACCAAGCTACCTTGACCGAGAGGTCTAGAATCAATATGAGACTATAGGACTGGTTTGGCCAATACACTCAGTTTGCATACCATGCACCTGGGCAAACGAGCGTCCACCAGATTAGCCCCGGACCCACTATCAAGAAAAACAGAAATCCTCTCAGTTCTAGTACCAATCACCACCTCCGCAGGCACGAGAAACTGAGAGGGATTTGGGACGAAATAAAACACTCCCAGGTTAACTCCTTTGCTCAAAGAGGCCCGGGATGGACACCCCCCAACAAAAAGTCCCTCTCCCCGCAAAAGAAACACCTTCTAGTCTTGCGGTGCACCGCCGATTCCCTCCTACAAAATGATGTCCCTCCCAACTGCATGGGCTCCTCAGAACAGACCAGGGGAACCTCAGTATAAGGGACTTTAGTAGTAGGTGGAGTCATCACGGGAGGCGGAGTTACCTCGCGTCTTCCCCGAAGTCGTCTATCAATGCGAATAGCGAGGGCCATAGCAGCCTCCAGTGATGGAGGAGAATCATACTGAGCCAACACATCTTTTAATTTGTCAGACAACCCTTGACAAAACTGGCTCCTAAGAGCTGGGTCATTCCACTGAGTATCTGTTGCCCATCTACGGAACTCAGAAGAATATTCCTCCGCTGGACGATTTCCTTGCCGTATTTTACGTAACTTTGTTTCAGCAAGGGAGACTCGATCCGGATCATCATATACCAACCCAGGGCAGTAAAAAATCGATCCACTGACTGGAGATCTGGGAGCCTGGAGGAATAGAGAACGCCCAAGATTGAGGGTCCCCCTTGTAAGAGCGAGATAACAATTCCCACCCTCTGCTCTTCACTCCCAGATGACCGAGGCCGCAGCCGAAAGTACAATTTACATGCCTCCCGGAAGGTAAAAAATTTGTCCCGCCCACCAGTGAACCTGTCCGGAGAGCAACCTTAGGTTCAGATCTGGTTTGCTCCGGGAGGGACAAAACCTTGGACTTAATATCTGCAAACTCCATGGACAACCCCTGCAACTGCCGGGCCAGCTGGGCTACTGGATCCATGACACTGGGAGAATCTTTAGTATGGCCGGTGAAAATGTCACGCTGTATAGCAGATATATATATGTGATGTCAGTAATCTATATCAAAAGGGCAACAACTATATAACAGCGCATAGACATATGATAACATAGAATTACCTGACAGAATGTCCAGTGGGTCAATACTGAATCCGTTATACGCTGTCTCCGGCTAGAGGGTGACCGGGGTCTATGCTGACCCTAAACTGGGTCCTGACTAATCCCTCTACCTGGAGGTACTGTTAAAGGTACAGAGGTCCAGGCCACCAGCGTAAACCCTGTCTCCTATCAATCCCTGCCAACTGTAATCTAGTCCTAAGAAGGAACCCTGATTAAACCACCAAAGGAATGAACAGGTAACGGTTAATGAACAGAAAGACAAACAAGAAAGACAAGAAATAAAGTAAATAAAGTCTTACATACAACACTCACACACAGTAGGAACACCTAAGTCTCAGAGATAAACTATAAGCTGTAAGAGTAAAAACAACTAAGGAGCTCTTAGCTTAAGTATTCTCAGAACCGCTCCAGTCTGCTAGACTACATGAATGCTTTCACCGGCCTCTAACACCCGGACTGGCAGGAATATAAAGGAAACTAATTAAAACATAATCAAAAGCAGCTGGGCGAGGCTGGACCTAGTCTTAGCAAAGAGCTAGGTAAAATTAACCCCTCTCATTACCAAACACAAAGAAACAGCAGCTCAGCTGTGAGAAGTCAGAATGTGCAATCGCGACGATCTTCGTGCGATGCACCCATGACAGAAGGAGACCCAGAACAGTGACCCGTTGTCAGCCACATCAAGGAACTGATAACTCAGGAAGGTTCCTCCTTGAAAAAAAATGCGTCTCAACAAACAAAGCAGCTGTGGAATGAGAGAAGCCGGCCGTTTATCTACCGAGAGAAGCTGTGCCGAAGGTACGTCAACCCCAGAACCCATGAGATGGTATGGCAGATAATGGTCCCAAGAACAGACATCCAGATGGTGTTGGAAGCCTACCACGATCGAGCGGGGCACTTTGGCTGGAAGAAGCTGGAAACCCTGCTAAAGTGTCGTTTCTACTGGTGGGAATGCGCAGTTCCATCGAAAAATGTGTAAAAACTGTGCGGTCCTGTAGCCTCCGAAGAAAAGACTACAGCAGCCAGAAAGCACCCCTGCAACCCATCAAGACGACTCATCCCTTGGAGATCGTGGCCTTGGACCATGTCAAGTTGTCACCCAGCAGGTCAGGATACTCGTATGCCCTGACAATGGTGGATCACTACTCCAGGTTCCTGGTGGTCGCCCCTGTCAAAGATCTGACAGCTGAAACAGCAGCAAAGACGTTTCAGGCGTATTTCTGCAGACCCCATGGATATCCAGAGCAAGTGTTAACTGATCAAGGTCCTGCTTTTAAGCCGAATTGTTTTAAAGAGTTCTGTCACTTGTACGGGTGTAAGAAGATAAGAACCACACCGTACCACCCCCAAACAAATGGTCTCCTGTGAAAAATGAATCACATAGTCATGATTCTGCTGAAGACAGTTACACTTGAGGAGAGAATCGGGCCAGACCTACTACCTGACCTGGTAGATCTGTACAATCACATACCGGTGAGTTCCACCAACTGCACTCCAGCCTATCTTATGCGAGCAAGTCAGGAAAGCTGCCCATGGATTTGGAACTTGGTGTTGTAAACCAGAAGCTGATGTTTACTACTGAAGATTGGGACACGAACCGACAGGAACAGTACAGGAGAGTACAAGCCTGCGTGAAGATAGTCTCAAAAAGTAAGGAAAAGCAAGAGGAAAACTACAACAAAATGCGCCACTAAACCTTTTTATGCCTGGAGAAATTGTGCTAAAAAGAAAAAGGGAATGTACAAATTGTGATGATCAGTTGAAAAAGAGCCATATGTCGTGCAAAATTCCAAGTTTGACAACAGGAAAACCTGTACCATTAGCAAAGATGGAGGAAAGACGACCACCACGGTATCCAGAGACCACCTAAAACTGTGTCCAGACATGTTAAAACTTCCCGAGGAAGAACTTGTTAATGGAAAAAAAGAGAAGCCAGGTGAAGTCATACACACGGACTTAGAGATTTTCCTGCAGATTGGCCTTGTATCGGAGACGCTGTGATTATTCCAGTACTTCAATTTTACCAACCACAAGAAGAGCTTCAACGTCCAGTTGAGCCAGTTGCCGCAGCAGAAGAAATAGTTTCAAGAGGAACCTGCTCCTGTAGCACCTCCAGAAGTAGAGTCTCAAGAAATGGAACCTCAAGACGTGGAACTACCAGAAGAATCCCCTGGCGAAACAGAACTGCATCGCCCAGCCACAAGTATGCTTGCCAGATCCCTAGAGAGGTTAAGGCAGTATTACAGTTTGCCAGCACGCAGCACAGATAGGCCAGATGCTACTATACCTGACACCACACCACGTAGGTCAGTACGCACAACGAAAGAAAGGTAACCTGTTAGGTACCAAGAGTAGGCCTAGCAAAGTAATTCAGTAAACCAATATCCAAGTGTAAAAATGTAAATAAGATTGTGTAAATATTTGTATATATGTTACTTGTATTATGAAACGTTTGAAGTGTCCTTACCTCCCGCAAGGGAAGAGTTACAATTATGTTTATTTGTTGATGTTATATATAAAAATTGTTTTCTTTTTCAGCCCGGGAGTGATGATATTAACTAGGGGGGGATGTGTAGCCCAGCTGTGACTGGAGCCACATTTACCCTGGAGAATGCACGGAAAGGTAAATCCACGATAACCCATTGCACACAACATTTCACATTTTTCCCTGGTACCACCAGAGGGAGCCCTTGAAATGACAGCAGTGAGATAAGGCAGTTCTAGCTGCGAGTTAGCTAGTTGTTGGTTTTACCTCAGAACAGCAGAACACCTCAGAGAGTGAGAGGAGAGAGACGTTCCTGTCAGACGAGACGAAGAAAATGAGCTAGTTACCTCAGACTTGTTGAGAGGGAACTCTAGCCAGAAAGCAAGACTTATCTGAAAGCCTGAGGACTTCAGCAAACACTCAGCTTATATAGTGGAGTCCAGTGTAGTGGAAAGGATTGCCACTTGGTCTGGTCAAGGTTGAGTCCACTGAGAGTCCAACAGTGAGCTGTTTCAGAAAGTAAGCGTGACGACGCTTTGAGAGCGGTGAAGAGAAGGAAGCTGACATCTACTGCTGTTTGTGCTTATGATAGTGGTGAGAGTAGGACGACAGGCAAGTGGAAAAGGGAAAGAGAGTGACCGAGTCAACCAGCATTAATAGCTTACCTCGACTCTGCACCACCGGACCCCGGGGTTCGCGCTTACCAGCATCTGCACGACTGCTAGGAGACACCGGAGACCCTGCTGGACTACAAGTCACAGAGGGGCCCTTCAGTGCTGATACGTAACCGGGGTCAGGAAGAACAAGAGTCTAGCAGGGCCCTGCATATAGAGACTAGTTCTGTCCAAAAGAAGGCTCCACCACAAGATCAGCCGGGCGTAGCAAAAAGAACGGAGTTAAACTTTGTTTTATGCAAGTTAGAAACTCACACACATAAAGACGTAAGGAGGCCTTATACCTACTCAGTGGATTCTGGACGTGCATCCTCCACCCTGACGGCCTCCTGGGACGTGCCTGCAACTTCATCACCAGTAAAGGTACAGAAAGAGACTGTCTTGTGTGTGTCTGCATTATTGTCCTTCACCCCTGCACCGCCATATACCTCGAGGAATCAGTCTCGCCTGTGGGAGACTTAACACCTTGCTGCCCAAACCCTCAAGGATCTACCCTGCAGCGCTGGTCACTCTGACCAGGAACCACAGGTGGCGTCACGAACATTTCTACAATCCCCTGTAAATATCCCCCTTTGAATGAACGCCCAGGGCAACGGACCGAGTCGTGCTACCCGTGACATCCCCCATTGAAGTGATCGGCTCGTGCCGAGTACCCCAAGCCCTGTACGTGCGACTCATTTTTGGCGTCACGAACAGGATCAGAAGCTCGCTATATGTGAGTCCTGTGTGCCTAGTGACTGTTTTTGTGCAATAGACTGTGTTACTGTTGTTGCGATTTTGGCGCCAATTGTCCGCCATTGCCCGCCAAAGTACAGCGCTACAGCGCAAAGAGAAGGGGCGTACCTGCAGAAAGCGCGCGGAGTCCCGGACACGCCCCCAACGCTGACGCGGCGGCAGGTCCTTCCACATCGCTAGGCCCGGAGAGCTGCAGCCTTCAGGAGAAGGTAGGCCACACTTAACTAAGGGGGCGCAGACATGTCGCAGCCGCAAGCTGACAGCGCGGCCGAGGGCGACCGCTCCAATGACTTACCCGCCGGCGCTGCCGCGCAGGATGGAATTGCTGGCCCCTCACCAGGTCCGGTGGCCCCGATAGTACCGCTGACGCTCCCATACCTGCCTGGAGCAAAGTGGCTCCCTCAGTATAGCGGTAAGCCGGATACCCTGTCAGGGTTCAAGCGCAAAATATGCAGCATAATGGACATGTACCCTATGACAGAGAAACAAAGAGCTGCAGTGGTATTGGGACAATTGACTGGTGCTGCAGAACATTTCTACAATCCCCTGTAAATATCCCCCTTTGAATGAGCGCCTAGGGCAACGGACCGAGTCGTGCTACCCGTGACATCCCCCATTGAAGTGATCGGGCTCGGTGCCGAGTACCCCAAGCCCTGTACCTGCGACTCAATGCCACTGGGGCCCCAATGATATTGAAAATAAAAGGTCATAAGTCACTTCAGCTTTTAGGATCAAAGGATCAATAGTGGTCCCAGAAGTCGATTCCCACCAATTAAAAATTATTAGCAGGTTCCGATGATACTAGATTGTAAAATCAAAGCTTCTATAATCCGTAATGATTAGTTGATTATTACTATATTGCCGCCCACTGTAGAGGAAATGTAATATTACATACAGGTTGTTAAAATTAATGTTTTACCAATTTAATACATACTGTAGATAAGGAAGAAGGCTGCACAGCCGAAACGTGCGTTGGGGCTGGCATCACGATCCACAGGAGGTAAAATATTGCTGACACTCTTACTTTATGTACCGCGATTGTTGATATACCCACTTAGTGGACTTTTTGTCCTTCATTTAGAAGCTATTTAGACAGAGGGGCTACAATCTATATTGGAAATTTGTGTCCTTATGCAACCTCCTATTGTTTTTTAACTTGTATTTATGTGTTCTATCTCATATTTTTCAATAAAGTTTATACCTTTTAATATATGGTGTTCAGGTTCATGTATAATTTATTGGATTCCATTTAATGTTTGTGAACCTAGCTATGGGTCCTTGTTTTGGTAAGCAGCTGTTGGGTTATGTTGTACTGACCTTTTAGTCTGCAACTTTGGACTTTAACATTTTGGTCTATACTGTAGATAAAGAAGAGTAAAAAGCTTTCTTGTATTTTTTCTGGATATGTTAAAAAGATTTACAGTAATCTGAAAGCCACCATTTAGAATTACTTCATTGTATTTATTTCCTATGTTATAATAAAAAGCTCCTAAAACCAGGATAAAATGTATGTTTTATGAAAAAAATGAATATAAAACATTTGCAATTAAAGCACTCTCAGTTGGAGCTGTTAAACTGATAAAAATGATACCTGGGTGATGAAATCCGTCTTGTGGTTCTTGTGTAATCAGTTTTAGAAGTTTTCAGTTAATGATATGCCCGTGCTCCGGGGCAGGACTGTACACAGAGTCTTATCCTCATGCTCTAAGCCAGAGAAACCAAGGAGAGACCTGCCTACAGACCACCCCGAAGAAGAAACAGTCTGTCTCTATGATGAGGAACATGTTTGTTCCAGATGAAATTCTTCAGAGCCAGAAAGTTTTTAGTTCCTTTTCATTTCCACTCATTTTCCAGTTTGATTTAACCTAATGTTATATTTCCAACTGGTATCTGTCTAGGCAAGCAGTTCGACACTGGTGATCAAAAGCTAACATGAGAGTTGCACATGCATGCCACCATAAACAGGGCTCTCAAAATTTCAGTATGATCCAGCAGTACTGAGCAGTGTACATGGGAATCAATCTCTACAGTGATGTCAAAAACTTAGAAAGTTACCTTTTGAGCTTTGCACTGTACCTCAAAAGTAGCTTTCGACCACATATGAGGTATTGGCCTACTCAAGAGAAATTGATTAACATACTTTATGGTCCATTTTCTTCTACTATCCCTTTTGAAAATTGAAAACTTGAGGCCAAAGTAACATTTTAGTGGATAAATGGTAATTTTCCATTGATTTAGCCAAATCTTACACAATTCTGTGAATCACTTGAGGGTTAAAAATGCTCACTACACCACTAAATTAATTCCTCAAGAGATGTAGTTTCCAAAATGTCACTTATTGAGGTTTCTGCTGTTTTGCCATGTCAGGGGCATTCACAATCTATTTCAGCCAAAATTGCACTCAAGAATTTATTTGGCGTTCCTTCCCTTCTGAGCCCTACCACGTGCCCAAAAAGTAGTTTTCCAATACATATGGGCTGTCGGTATATTCAGGATGAATTGCACAACAACTTTTATGGTCCATTTTCTCCTGTTACTCTTGTGAAAATGAAAAATTTGGGGCTGAAGTAACATTTTTTTATGGGAAAAATGTATTTTATAATTTTCATGGCTCAATGTTATAACATTCTTTGAAGTACCTGTGGGTTCAAGGTGCTCACTAGACCTCTAGATACTTTCCTTGAGGAGTGTAGTTTCCAACATGAGGTCACTTGTGGGGGGGTTCTACTGTTTAGGCACATCAGGGGCTCTGCAAACATGACATGGAGACCGTTATCTATTCCAACCAATTTTGCACTCCCAAAGTCAACTGTCGCTTCGTCCCTTCTGAGCCCTGCCTTGTGCCCAAACAGTAGTTTTCCTCCACACATAGGGTATTGGTGTACTCAGGAGAAGATACACAACAAATTGTAAGGTTCATTTTCTCCTGTTAGCCTTGTAGAAATGCAACATTTGGGGATAAATGAATATTTTTGTGGGAAAAATTAAAATGTTAATTTGTGCTCCCTCATTGCTGTAACTCCTGTGAAGACCTAAAGAATTAATACACTTCTTGGATTTGGCTTTGAGCACTTTGAGGGATGCTGTTTTTAAAATGATGTCACTTTTGGGTATTTTCTGTCCTATAGGCCCTTAAAAGTCACTTCAAACGTGATGTGGTACCTAAAAAAACAGTTTTGTAAATTTTGTTGGAAAAATTAGAATTGCTGATCAACTTTTAAACCCTTTTAACTTCCTGATAAAAAAAATAAGTTTCAAAAATTATGCAGATTTAAAGTAGACATGTGGTAAAAGTAATCTATTAACTATTTTGTGTGTCATAACTCCCTGGTTTAAGGGGAAAAAAAATAAAACATTTGAAAATTTTACAAAATGTTGCCAAATTTCCAATATTTTACAAATAAACACAAGTCATATCGAACAAATATTACCACAATTATGAAGAACAATATGTCATGAAAAAATAATCTCAGAATCGGTGGGATCTGTTGAAGTGTTCCAGACAGTAGCATAGCTACTGGGGAGGCAGAGGAGGCCGTTGCCCCGGGCCCAGTCACATGCAGGGGCCCACTGGGGACATGGCCAGTATCTGACGTGTCAGGGAGAGAGCAGCACCTTGCCGGCTCCCTCTGCCACAGGTTGCAGTGCCTGTATGTGTGTGCCCAGTTCAGGGAGCTGCTGTCTCACCAGAGGAGCTCCTTTCTTCCTGGTCGGCAGCAGCTGTAGTTTCACTTTCTGCCCTGCAGGCTCTGGTTGTCTCTGCCACACTGGGTCCTAGTGCCCTCTGTGTGCAACACTGGACACTTCCTGGTCCTGCCTCAGTCACTGCCTGCAAGCTTCATTGGTAAGAGGGGATGTAATTTATTACATTTATTTAGCTTAGGCAGATCATGGTCACTGTGGGGGGAATGTGAGAGGATGGGGATATTGTGGGGCCTGGCGCACAGGGGTTAATGTGAGAGGATGGGGTATTGTGAGGCAGTATGGACAGGGCAGTGGGGTTGAATGTAAGAGGATGGGGGTATTGTGGGGCTAGGACGCTGGGGGGGTTACTGTGAGAGGATCGGGATATTGTGGGGCTGGCGCACAGGGTTAATGTGAGAGGATGGGGGTATTGTGAGTGAGGGGGACAGAGCACTGAGGGGTGCATGTGAGAGGATGGACTGTTGGGGTGTGGGTGGAGACAGGGGGAGGTAGGGGGCTTTTTTTTACTTGTGAGCTCGTTAATACTTTAATAATAGATTAATATTTCAGTATTATTATAACAAGGACACAGACAGACGGCCGTATAACTCATGCGAGGATTGCTCTGCAATCCTCGGACTGGCTGGTACAGCTCCTGACATGAGCGTGACAGCGTGATGTATTACTATGCAGCTGTCACACTCAGGTGTGGGGGGCCGACGGTCAGTCTGAGGATTGCGATGTGATCCTCGCACGAGAAATACGTCCATCTGTCTGCCCCCTAACAAGTATAACCATACAATAACCACGAGCTGCATTCTATTTAATAATTTAATAAGCAATTTATTATTATGAAGTTATTAAAGGCTCGGGATAAATGTCTGCAGTCACTTTGAGACTACAGACCGCAAAATCATGATGGGGTGCGCCTGCCGTCATGAGACCCCAAGACCACTGGTGTGATCAGGCGGTCATGTGACCACATTTGCTATTTGCATGTTTTGGCTAGATAAGTTTGACTACACTCAATAGAAGATAATTGGGAGAAGCCGAAAGATGCTGGGGCCATTACAACTGTACATAGAGGAACTCGGTTAAATATGAAGTGGACACTTAAGAAGCATTATTATTTATAGGGGCACCTGTAGGTAACTACCGGGTGTCAGATGGTACTTAGGCGGCTGTCAGTCAGTGCCAGGGTGAGGTTTCAGCCGCCACTCTCTATACACAGAGCGGTGACTGAAACCGTGCCAGTGCAACCCTTATGACTGGTAGAGCAAGGCTGCCGGAGGGAATAAGGTTAATTTCCTCCTGGCAGAGGGGCTCTCAGTGCAGGCGTCGCACGGTGTCAGAACACTATTAACGATTATACCATGTATTGGAGGAGTAGTGAGGACATCATTCTATATATAGGGGAACATCATACTGTATGTATGGGAGCTGTGGGCCTACCATACAGTGTATATGGGAGCTGTGGGATCATCATACTGTGTATAGGGGAGCTGTGGGATCATCATGCCGTGTATAGGGGAGCTGTGGGATCATCATACTGTGTATAGGGGAGCTGTGGGATCATCATGTGGTGTATAGGGGGAGCTGTGGGCCTACCATACAATGTATATGGGAGCTGTGGGATCATACTGTGTATAGGGGAGCTGTGGGATCATCATGCTGTGTATAGGGGAGCTGTGGGATCATCATACTGTGTATAGGGGAGCTGTGGGATCAGCATATGGTGTATAGGGGAGCTGCGGGCCTATCATACGGTGTATAGGGGAGCTGTCGGATCATCATAATGTGAGTAGGGGAGCTGTGGGATAATCATACTGTGTATAGGGGAGCTGTGGCATCATCATACTCTGTATAGGGGAGCTGTCGGATCATGATACTGTGTAAAGGGGGAGCTGTGGCATCATCATACTGTGTATAGGGGAGCTGTGGGATCATCATATGGTGTATAGGGGGAGCTGTGGGATCATCATACTGTGTATAGGGGAGCTGTGGCATCATCATACTGTGTATAGGGGAGCTGTGGGATCAGCATATGGTGTATAGGGGAGCTGCGGGCCTATCATACGGTGTATAGGGGAGCTGTCGGATCATCATAATGTGAGTAGGGGAGCTGTGGGATAATCATACTGTGTATAGGGAGCTGTGGCATCATCATACTCTGTATAGGGGAGCTGTCGGATCATGATACTGTGTAAAGGGGAGCTGTGGCATCATCATACTGTGTATAGGGGAGCTGTGGGATCATCATATGGTGTATAGGGGGAGCTGTGGCATCATCATACTGTGTATAGGGGAGCTATGGGATCATCATACTGTGTATAGGGGAGCTGTAGCATCATCATACTGTGTATAGGGAGAGGCTATGGGATCATCATACTGTGTATAGGGGAGCTGTGGATCATCATACTGTGTATAGGGGAGCTGTGGATCATCATACTGTGTATAGGGGAGCTGTGGCATCATCATACTGTGTATAGGGGAGCTGTGGGATCATCATATGGTGTAGAGGGATCTGTGGGCCCAGCATACGGTATATAGAGGAATTATACATGGAGAACTCGGGACATTATTAAATGTAAGTGGGCATTTAAACATTATTGTTATAGGGGCTCTCAGTATTGTGACCATCAAAGTTGCACATGGAGTATTATTACTTTCTAGGGACAAAATGTGTAGGGCACATGCACAGGAAATTAATATTTTCTAGGGGCAATTTTACCATTTAGAGAGCACACAGGAGACATTTTTACGATGTAAGGGGCAGTGGTGGCATTACTATGTGAGGCAGTAAGAGGAGCTCTGTTTTTATCACACACAGCAGGTGCAGTAATACGGACACATACGGCAGCAGTGGCTCAGTATTGGGCTATTAGCAGGATAAGGAGTTTGTGCAGGTTGGGAATACATTTGCAGACACAATGGGATGAAACTGAAAGGGAGTAGATACACATTAGATATTAGAAAACACTTTTTGACAGTGAGGGTGATCAATGAGTGGAACAGGCTGCCATGAGAGGTGGTGAGCTCTCCTTTAATGGAAGTCTTCACACAGAGGCTGGACACACATCTGTCTGTCTGTCTGAGATGATTTAGTGAATCCTGCATTGAGCAGGGGGTTGGACACGATGACCCTGGAGGTCCCTTCCAACTCTACTATTCTAGGATTTCACCATAGTTATAATCATGATTACCTGGTTAGGTGCCACAGGCGGCCACAGACAAAAAGGGCCCATGTGCAAGAACAATATATGATCCCTTTGCAGCCCAAGAGCAACTAAAAATGCAAATTTGCACCTTTTTTGGAGGAAGATATGGGGCCCCTTACTTCTTGTGCCCATGTGCTGCCACGCAGGTTTCACCAATGATATGTCTGCATGTTAGGGGCCCACTCAGATGTTTCACCCCCCCCGAGCTGAATCCCTAGCTATGCCTCTGGTTACGGAGTTATTAGCACATAAAGTTGTATATACATCTTTACTGTGTCAAAATGGAGGATACCAGAATGTACCGCATCTTTATGGAACTAAAACCACTTCTGAAGAAGCGTGCACAAATGGACTTTGTGCTGTGTTGAGTATAAATATGTGATTCTTCAGATTTTGTATTTGTTTAGCCTGATGAAGAGACCTGAGTAGTCTGGAAAGCTTGCAATTTGTTACCATCTTTTCAGTTAGCCATTAAAAGGTATCAACCACTGAGGACTCTCAACTCTAAATATTTTTCTAGCACATAAAGTGACACTGGTCAGAATTGAAAAAAATGGCCACGTCAGGAAGGTGAAAACAGGCTTTGGGATGAAGGGGTCAATGATCAGTAATAGAGAGCAGCAGGGGCGTAACTATAGTGAAGGTTTTGCAGTCGCACCCGGGCCCTGACATCTATAGGGCCAGAAAAGGTCACTTTATCCCATATATGATCTATAAAATTAAAGACATTATAATTGGGAGTTCTGTTGAGTGTATTGCATTAAGGCCCATGAGCCTCCCATTACACCACTATAGAGCAGATATTGACTTATATGTAGTGTTTTAGCAGATGTTATCACATAGGATAGGCTTAAGCCCCCGTCTTACACAGCGATCTCGCTACGAGATCGGTGCTGAGTCACTAGTTTTGTGACGCAGCAGCGAGCTCACCAGCGATATCGCTGTGTGTGACATTCAGCGACGATCAGCTCCCTTGCTGGGTATCGCTGATCGTCGCTGAAATGTCCTGGACTTTTTTTGATCGCTGGTCTCCCGCTGACAGGCACGCATCGCTGCGTGTGACAGGCGGGAAACCAGCGATCCGCTGGTAACCAAGGTACACAGCGGGTTTCCAGGCGCGGGGCTGTGCCTGGAAACCCGATGTGTACCTTGGATACCAGCGCCCTGATGCAGGGAGCTGGTAACCAAGGTACACAGCGGGTTTCCAGGCACCACGCAGGAAGCTGTGTCACAAGCTGTATTTGTCCTATGCCAAACTCAATTGCCATCAGATGGACCTCTTTAACTATAATGGTGTCTGTCTGGTTTATGTTAAAATGTCCATCAAATTCTGGATACCTTAATTAAAGTCAACTAACCCCATTACAGTTAAGGTAGATTATTTTCCATTAATAGCATTGGGTTTAACATTTAAAATATAGAATGTAAGGGATATCATATGTAAACCGTATCATGTAAACTGACTGTAAATGGTCGACAAAAAATGAGTAATTCCAATATCTAATTGTAAAATCGCACCTCCTGTTAAGCCATGTTCCCAAAGTGTATACTTTTTTACTTTCACTATTATTTGTAATTGAAAAAATGGCAATCCTAGTGGAAATGGTTATCAGAGCTTGGTACCTGGTTTACTAACCCATTTAGAGTGTGTGCAATATAGGTTCCTTTGCTGGATGGCCTCATCTGCCTCGAGAACTAAAATACCTTGCCCCACCCCTACATATACACTGATAGCACAGGAACTACAGTACATTATGACATTAATTTTCCTTAACATCAATAGCACTGGGACTAAACCATGACCTCAATGTAGCTATGTAACAAAAGCATTGTAACTGCAAACTAATATCACTCTACCGATAACAATAACACTTGTCATGTCCTATGATTTGGAAATCATACAGACAGTATTGCATCATCATTATGTTGTTATTTTGTGCTGTTTCGTTGCTATGCAATAAGGTTAGCTCTATTTAGAAATTTGTCCTTCCTCTCTAGAGATGGACGAACCCGAATAGTAAAGTTGGGTGTCTGTAGCGGACACTGAACATGGAACACAGTATCACCAGGAAGTCCGTGTTACTGTTCGGGTTTGGCCCCCCGAACACCGGGTGTTTGTCGCATTGTCATGTACATGACAGCGGGGCAAACACCGCTTCTGATCGGTGGTAAAATCATCACTGCCGGTCAGACACCCGCAGTTCCCACTCTGTCAAATAATAGCGGGAGCCCGCAGCTGTGATTAGAGGTATAAAGTTTGCCTCCGGTCACAGGTGTCGGCTGATGGGACTACTGCTCCCATCAGCCGATGCCTGCTGCCGCTAATATCAGCAAGAGCAGGAGCATTCATCAGCCGGCGCCTGCCCTGTAAATAAATAATTAAAAAAAAAAAGCATAGCTTCCCCTGTATTTTTGATAACCAGCCAGGCAAAACTCACAGCTGGGGGCTGCATCCCTCAGCTGTCAGCTTCAGCAAGGCTGGTCATCAAGAATAGAGGGGTCCCCACGCCATATTTTTAAATTATTTAACCCCTTCACCCCCAAGGGTGGTTTGCACATTAATGACCGGGCCAATTTTTACAATTCTGACCACTGTCTCTTTATGAGGTTATAACTCTGGAACGCTTCAACGGATCTTCGCGATTCTGAGATTGTTTTCTCGTGACATATTGTACTTCATGTTAGTGGTAAAATTTCTTTGATATAACTCGCGTTTATTTTTGAAAAAAACGCAAATATGGCGAAAATTTTTAAAATTTTGCAATTTTCAAACTTTGAATTTTTATTCCCTTTAAAACAGAGAAATATATCACACAAAATAGTTAAGAAATAACATTTCCCACATGTCTACTTTACATCAGCACAATTTTGGAACCAAATTTTTTTTTGTTAGGAAGTTAAAAGGGTTAAAAGTTGACCAGCGATTTCTCATTTTTACAACAAAATTTACAAAGCCATTTTTTTTAGGGACCACCTCACATTTGAAGTCACTTTGAGGGGTCTATATGGCAGAAAATACCCAAAAGTGACACCATTCTAAAAACTGAACCCTCAAGGTACTCAAAACCACATTTAAGAAGTTTATTAACCCTTCAGGTGCTTCACAGTAACTAAAGCAACGTGGAAGGAAAAAATGAATATTTTACTTTTTAGCCACAAAAATGATCTTTTACAAACTTTTTTTTATTTTCACAAGGGTAAAAGGAGAAAATGGACAGATAAGGTTGTTATGCAATTTCTCCTGAGTACGCCAATACCCCATATGTGGGGGAAAACCACTGTTTGGGCACACGGCAGAGCTCGTAAGGGAAGGAGCGACGTTTGACTTTTTCAAACTAAAATTGGCTGGAATTTAGATTGGATGCCATGTCGCGTTTGGAGAGCCCCTGATGCGCCTAAACAGTGGAAACCCCCCACAAGTGACACCATTTTGGAAACTAGACCCCCTAAGGTACTTATCTAGATCTGTTGTGAGCACTTTGAACCCTCAAGTGTTTCACAAAAGTTTATAAAGCCTGGGTGTGAAAAAAAAAAAATCAATTTTCCACAAAAATGATTTTTTAGTCCCAAATTTTTGAATTTTGCCAAGGAAATTGGACCCCAAAAGTTGTTGTCCAATTTGTCCTGAGTACGCTGATACCCCATATGTGGGGGGGGGGAACTGTTTGGGCGCACGGCAGGGCTTGGAAAGGAAGTAGTAACGTTTTGGAATGCAGACGTTAATGGGGGTCATGTTCCGTTTGCAGTGCCCAGATGAGCCTAAACAGTTGAAACCCCCCACAAGTGACCCCATTTTGGAAACTAGACCCCCTAAGGAACTTATCTAGATCTTTGGTGAGCACTTTGAACCCCCAAGTGCTTCACACAAGTTTATAATGCCCGGGCATGAAAATAAAAAATTCTATTTTTTTTCCCACAAAAATTATCTTTTAGTCACTAATTTTTTATTTTCCCAAGGGTAACAGGAGAAATTGGACCACATAAGTTGTTGTAAAATTTGTCCTGAGTACGCTGATACCCCATATGTGGGGGGGAACCACTGTTTGGGCGCACGGCAGAGCTCGGAATGGAAGGAGCACCATTTGACTTTTTCCAACCAAAATTGGCTGGAATTGAGTTTGGATGCCATGTTGCATTTGGAGAGCCCCTGATGTGCCTAAACAGTGGAAACCCCCACAAATGACCCCATTTGGGAAACTAGACACCCTAAGGAACTTATCTAGATTTTTGATGAGCAATTTGAACCCCCAAGTGCTTCACACAAGTTTATAACGTAGAGCCGTAAAATTTAAAAATCATATTTTTTCCACAAAAATGATCTTTTCACCCCAATTTTTATTTTTCCAAGGGTAACAAGACTCCAAAAGTTATTGTGCAATTTGTCCTGAGTGCGCTGATACCCCATATGTGGGGGTAAACCACTGTTTGGGTGCATAGCAGAGTTTGGAAGGGAAGGAGCGCCGTCTGACTTTTTCAACGAAGAATTGGCTGGACGCCATGTCGTGTTTGGAGAGCTCCTGATCTGCCTAAACAGTGAAAACCCCCATAAATGACACCATTTTGGAAACTAGACCCCTCAAGGAACTTATCTAGATGTGTGGTGAGAACTTTGAACCCCCAGGTGTTTCACTAAAGTTTATAACGTACAGCCGTAAAATAAAAAATCTTTTTTTTTTTTTTACAAAAATGATTTTTTCGCCCCCAATATTTTATTTTCACAAGGGTAACAGAAGAAATTGGAACGCAAAAGTTGTTGTCCAATTTGTCCTGAGTACACTGATACCCAATATGTGGGCGAAAACTACTGTATGGGCACACGTCGGGGCTCGGAAGGGAAGTAGTGACGTTTTGGATTGCAGACTTTGATGGAATGGTCTGGGGGCGTCATGTCACATTTGGAGAGCCCCTGATGCACCTAAACAGTGGAAACCCCCCACAAGTGACCCCATTTTGGCAAATAGACCCCACAAGGAATTTATCTAGATGTGTGGTGAGCACTTTGAACCCCGAAGTGCTTCACAGAAGTTTATAACGCACAGCCGTAAAAATAAAAAATCCTTTTTTTTTTACAAAAATGATTTTTTCGCCCCCAATATTTTATTTTCACAAGGGTAACAGGAGAAATTGGACCCCAAAAGTTGTTGTCCAATTTGTCCTGAGTACGCTGATACCCAATATGTGGGAGAAAACTACTGTATGGGCGCACGTCAGGGCTCGGAAGGGAAGTAGTGACGTTTTGGATTGCAGACTTTGATGGAATGGTCTGGGTGCGTCATGTCGCATTTGGAGAGCCCCTGATGCGCCTAAACAGTGGAAACCCCCCACAAGTGACCCCATTTTGGAAAATAGACCCCACAAGGAACTTATCTAGATGTGTGGTGAGCACTTTGAACTCCGAAGTGCTTCACAGAAGTTTATAACGCACAGCCGTAAAAATAAAAAATCTTTTTTTTTTTTTGCAAAAATGATTTTTTCGCCCCAATATTTTATTTTTACAAGGGTAACAGGAGAAATTGGACCCAAAAGTTGTTGCCCAATTTGTCCTGAGTACGCTGATACCCAATATGTGGGAGAAAACTACTGTATGGGTACACGTTGGGGCTCGGAAGGGAAGTAGTGACGTTTTGGATTGCAGACTTTGATGGAATGGTCTGGGGGCGTCATGTCGCATTTGGAGAGCCCCTGATGCGCCTAAACAGTGGAAATCCCCAACAAGTGACCCCATTTTGGAAAATAGACCCCACAAGGAACTTATCTAGGTGTGTGGTGAGCGCTATGAAGCCCCAAGTGCTTCACAGAAGTTTATAATGTACAGCCGTAAAAACAAAAAAAAATTTTTTGTGTACAAAAATGATATTTTCGCCCCCAGTTTTTTATTTTCCCAAGGGTAACAGAAGAAATAGGACAAATTGCACAATAACTCTTGGGGTCCAGAGTAGCTGATACCCCATATGTGGGGATAAACTACTGTTTGGACGCATGGCAGAGCTCAGAAGTGAAGGAGCACCGTTTGACTTTTTCAACGCAGAATTGGCTGGAATTGAGATCAGACGCCATGTCACATTTGGAGAGCCCCTGATGTGCCTAAACAGCGGAAACCCCCCAATTCTAACTCCAACCCTAACCCCAACACACCCCTAACCCTAGTCCCAACCCTAACCACAAACCTAACCCTAACACACCCCTAATCCCAACCCTAACCCTAATCCTAACTTTAGCGCCAACCCTAACCCTAACTATAGCCGCAACCCTAACCCTAACCCTAATGGGAAAATGGAAATAAATACATTTTTTTAATTTTATTATTTTTCCCTAACTAAGGGGGTGATAAAGGGGGGTTTGATTTCCTATTTATAGCGGGTTTTTATGATTGGCAGCTGTCACGCTAAAAGACGCTTTTTATTGCAAAAATAGTTTTTTGCATCGCCACATTTTGAGAGCTATAATTTTTGCATATTTTGGCCCACAGAGTCATGTGAGGTCTTATTTTTTGCGGGACGAGTTGACGTTTTTATTTGTACCATTTTTGAGCAGGTGCCATTTTTTGATCGCTTTTTATTTCGATTTTTGGGAGGTTAGAATGAACAAAAATCAGCAATTCATGAATTTCTTTTGGGGGAGGCGTTTTTATTGTTCCGCGTGTGGTAAAATTGATAAAGCAGTTTTATTCTTCGGGTCAGTACGATTATGGCGATACCTCATTTATATCATTTTTTTATGTTTTGGCGCTTTTATAGAATAAAAACAATTTTATATAAAAAATAATTATTTTTGCATCGCTTTATTCTGCGAGCTATAACTTTTTTATTTTTTCGCTGATGATGCTGTATGGCGGCTCGTTTTTTGCGGGACAAGATGACGTTTTCAGTGGTACCATGTTTATTTATATCGGTCTTTTTGATCGCGCGTTATTCCACTTTTTGTTCGGCGGTATGATGATAAAGCATTGATTTTTTGCTTCTTTTTTTTTTTTTTAAGCGGTTCACTAAAGGGTTAACTAGTGGGACAGTTTTATAGGGGGGGTCGTTACGGACGCGGCGATACCAAATATGTGTACTTTTATTGTTTTGTTTTTTTATTTACAGGAAGAAATTAATTTATTGGGGAATATTTTTTTTTTTTTTATTTATTTTGGATTTTTTTTTATAACATGTTTATTTTTATTTTTTTAACTTTTTTACTTTGTCCCAGGGTGGGACATCACTGTATTTTATCAGATCACTGGTGTGACAGTGTACACAGCACTCTGTCACACCAGCGATCGCTCAGGCATAGCTGCAGGCTTCTCAGTGCCTGCTCTCAGCAGGCACTGAGGAAGCCGCCTCCCTCCAGGACCCGGCGCCATCTTGGATCCGGGTCCTGGGAGGGAGGAAGCCCTCAGAACAGCGCGATCACATCGCGCTGGTCTGAGGGTCTCAGGGGGGCGCGCAGGGAGCCCCCACCCTGCGCGATCCTCCCCTGTGCCCCCAGTACACCGCGATCATGTTTGATCGCGGTGTGCTAGGGGTTAATGTTCCGGGAGCGGTCCGTGACCGCTCCTGACACACAGTCACGGGTGTCAGCTGTGATAATCAGCTGACACCCGGCGGCGATTAGCTGCGCTCCCCTCAGGAGCGCAGCTGATCGCCTATGACGTACTATCCCGTCCATGGGCAGAATGGCACGGGTTTTATGGACGGGATAGTACGTCTAATGTCAGAGAGGGGTTAAATAAATAATTTAAAAAAACTACGTGGGGTCATCCCATTTTTGACAACCAGCCTTGCTAAAGCAGACAGACAGTTGGGGGCTGATATACTCGGGCTGGTAATGGGCCATGGATATTGCTTCCCCAGCCATAAAAATAGAAGCCCACAACCATCCAGAAAAGGCAAATCTATTAGATGTGCCAATTCTGGCACTTTTTCCAGCTCTTCCCACTTGCCCTGTAGCAGTGGCAAAAAGGGTTCATATTTGTGGGATTGATGTCACCTTTGTATTGTCCAGTGACATCAAGCCCATTGATTAATAATGGAGAGGCGTCTTTAAGACACCTATCCATTACTAATCCTATAGTTATATTGTAAATAAATACACAGCCAGAATAAAGTCCTTTATTTGAAATAAAACAAACCACACTTTTACTTTTTATTTAAAAATAATAAACACAGTTACACTCACCTAGCACCTAATTCCATTGAATCCCTCGTCTTTTGTAAAAAAACAAAAATAAAAAAAGAACAATATCCCTCACCTGTGTGTCATTCTGTCCCATGCTGTAATCCATGTTTGGGGATAAATAGTTCTCAATATGGACGGTGCCAAGATGTGATTGTCCAGGCTGAGAAATACTGATGATTGAGCTGCTGGGAGCTCAGCCTCAGTGACTAGCGATGACGTCATCGAGGTTACTGCCGGTCACTGAGGTTACGTTCCCAGCCGGGCTGAACTGCGTTGACCTCGGTGAGATCTTGATGAGTTCATCGCAGTGAAATCCTCCTGGTGACTTTTTCTCACTGTGCTAGCGGTGATCTCACCGGAGGGAGGTCACCGTAGTTCACAGCTGAGGGATATGGTTGTTTTTTATTTTGTTTTCTTACAGAAGACGAGGGCTCTGGTGGAATGGGCATTAGGTGAGAATAACTTTGCTATTTTTAAATAAAAATGGAAATGGATTTTATTCTGGCTGTGTGTTTATTTACCATACAACTATAGGATTAGTAATGGAGAGGTGTCTTATAGACACCTCTCCATTACTAAGCTGTGGGCTTGATGTCACCTAACAATACAATGGTGACATCAACCCGACAAATATGAACCCCACTCGCCACTGCTTCAGGGCAAGTTTGAAGAGTCGGGCCAATAATAGATGTGCGTTTTCTGAGAGGCTGGGTGCTGCTATTTTTAAGCTGGGGGGCAATATCCATGGCCCCTTACCAGCTACAGTATACCAGCCCCCAGCTGTCTGCTATAGAAAGGATGATTTTCAAAAATGAGGGGACCCAATGTCGTTTTTTTAAATTATTTATTTAAATAGTTAAAAAAACGGTGTGGGGATCCCTCTATTCTTGATAACTAGCCTTGCTGAAGCTATCAGCTGAGGGTTGCAGCCCCAGCTGTGAGTTTCACCTGGCTCTTTATCAAAAAAGTTAAACTTTACACCTCTGATCACAGCTGCTGGCTCACACTGTCTTTTGACAGCATGGGAACCGTAGCGGTCTGACCGGCGGTGATGATATTACCACCGATCAGAAGTGGTGTTTGCCGTGCTGTCATGCACATGACAGTGTGGCAAACACTGGATGTTTGGGCCCCCATTCAAGTGAATGGGGTCCAGGTGCAGGTCTGAGTACTGTTCTGGTACCCAAACCTGAACATTTTGTAACTGTTTGGCCGAACCTGCCGGACCTGAACATCCAGCTGTCCGCCCATCTCTATTCCTCTCTACCTGTCGCTCTCTGATGCAGCTCTGATGTCTGTAACCTGTTCCTTTCCCATTCTTCTTCCTCATTCACTATCTATCAGCCATCTTAGGCCTCTTTCACACATCTGTTGTGCGCCTGACGGCGCCCTCTGTCATTTTTTTGTCCAACCGCATCCGGCGTAATGTAATGCCGGATGCGTTTTTTTTTCCATTGACTAACATTAGTGCCGGATGGCACCGCATGTCCCTGCGGCGCATCCGGTTTGTGCCGGATGCGGTGTCTGGTCGCCATCCGGCGTCTGGAAAAATCGTTGCATGTCACGTTTTTTGTCTGCGGCGCTTCCGGCTTTTTTTACAATGAAAGTCTATGGACGCCGCAATGCGCCGCATCCAGTTTTTTAATTGAGATACCAGCCCACAGCAAACAGATACCAGCCCTCAGCAAACATATAAAAAAGCATGCAGTGGGACATCAGACACATCCACATGAACAAGAGGCAGAGCCACAACCACCGAGAGCCACAACCACCGAGAGCCACAACCACCGAGAGACGCAGCCACCGACGCAGCCACCGATGCAGCCACCTTAGAGACGCAGCCACCTGAGAGACTCGCAGCCAGGAATACGCAGCATGGAGCGCCAGCAAAACAGATGGTAAATATGAGCCCCCCCAACCCAAAATTTACAATGCATATGTCACCAATGCTGTGTGAGCTACTGGTTTTTTTGGGCACCCTGGTACATTTTCAAATTCATGTTTTTTCTGTGATGGGGATTGGTTCCCCTGGTACTGTACGAAATTAAATTTCCGATGATGGGGTGGGTCCCCCTGGTAGTGTTTAACCCCTTCAAGACCCAGCCTATTTTGACCTCAAAGACCTTGCCATTTTTTGCAATTCTGACCAGTGTCCCTTTATGAGGTAATAACTCAGGAACGCTTCAACGGATCCTAGCGATTCTGAGATTGTTTTTTCGTGACATATTGGGCTTCATGTTAGTGGTAAATTTAGGTCGATAATTTTTGCGTTTATTTGTGAAAAAAATGGAAATTTGGCGAAAATTCTGAAAATTTTGTAATTTTCAAATTTTTAATTTTTATTCTGTTAAACCAGAGAGTTATGTGGCACAAAATAGTTAATAAATAACATTTCCCACATGTCTACTTTACATCAGCACAATTTTGGGAACAACATTTTTTTTTGTTAGGAAGTTATAAGGGTTAAAAGTTGACCAGTGATTTCTCATTTTTACAGCAAAATTTACAAAACCATTTTTTTTTGGGACCACCTCACATTTGAAGTCACTTTGAGGGGTCTATATGGCAGAAAATACCCAAAAGTGACACCTTTATAAAAACTGCACCCCTCAAGCTACTCAAAACTACATTCAAGAAGATTATTAACCCTTCAGGTGCGACACAGGAACTAAAGCAACGTGGAAGGAAAAAATGGACATTTTAATTTTTCCAACAAAAATTTTCTTTTAGCATCAATTTTTTCATTTTTACATGGGCATCAGGATAAAATGGATCCTAAAATTTGTTGGGCAATTTCTCCTGAGTACACAGATACCTCATATGTGGTCATAAACCACTGTATGGGCGCACGGCAGGGCTCAGAAGGGAAGGAGCGCCATTTGACTTTTTGAATGGAAAATATGCTGGAATATTTAGCGGTTGCCATGTCGCATTTGGAGAGTTCCTGTGTGCCTAAACATTGGAGCTCCCCCACAAGTGACCCCATTTTGGAAACTAGACCCCCTAAGGAACTTATCTAGATGCATAGTGATCACTTTGAACCCCCAGGTGCTTCACAAATTGATCCGTAAAAAAAAGAAAGTACTTTTTTTTCACAAAAATTTTCTTTTAGCCTCAGTTTTTTCATTTTCACATGGGCAACAGTATAAATTGGATCCTAAAATTTGTTGGGCAATTTCTCCTGAGTACACAGATACCTCATATGTGGTCATAAACCACTGTTTGGGCGCACGGCAGGGCTCAGAAGGGAAGGAGCGCCATTTGACTTTTTGAATAGAAAATATGCTGGAATATTTAGCGGTTGCCATGTCGCATTTGGAGAGTCCCTGTGTGCCTAAACATTGGAGCTCCCCCACAAGTGACCCCATTTTGGAAACTAGACCCCCTAAGGAACTTATCTAGATGCATAGTGAGCACTTTGAACCCCAGGTGCTTCACAAATTGATCCGTAAATAAAAGAAAGTACTTTTTTTTCACAAAAATTTTCTTTTAGCCTCAGTTTTTTTCATTTTCACATGGGCAACAGTATAAATTGGATCCTAAAATTTGTTGGGCAATTTCTCCTGAGTACACAGATACCTCATATGTGGTCATAAACCACTGTATGGGCGCACGGCAGGGCTCAGAAGGGAAGGAGCGCCATTTGACTTTTTGAATAGAAAATATGCTGGAATATTTAGCGGTTGCCATGTCGCATTTGGAGAGTCCCTGTGTGCCTAAACATTGGAGCTCCCCCACAAGTGACCCCATTTTGGAAACTAGACCCCCTAAGGAACTTATCTAGATGCATAGTGAGCACTTTGAACTCCCAGGTGCTTCACAAATTGATCCGTAAATAAAAGAAAGTACTTTTTTTTCACAAAAATTTTCTTTTAGCCTCAGTTATTTTCATTTTCACATGGGCAACAGTATAAATTGGATCCTAAAATTTGTTGGGCAATTTCTCCTGAGTACAATATACCTCATATGTGGTCATAAACCACTGTATGGGCGCACGGCAGGGCTCAGAAGGGAAGGAGCGCCATTTGACTTTTTGAATAGAAAATATGCTGGAATATTTAGCGGTTGCCATGTCGCATTTGGAGAGTCCCTGTGTGCCTAAACATTGGAGCTCCCCCACAAGTGACCCCATTTTGGAAACTAGACCCCCTAAGGAACTTATCTAGATGCATAGTGAGCACTTTGAACTCCCAGGTGCTTCACAAATTGTTCCGTAAATAAAAGAAAGTACTTTTTTTTCACAAAAATTTTCTTTTAGCCTCAGTTATTTTCATTTTCACATGGGCAACAGTATAAATTGGATCCTAAAATTTGTTGGGCAATTTCTCCTGAGTACACAGATACCTCATATGTGGTCATAAACCACTGTTTGGGCGCACGGCAGGGCTCAGAAGGGAAGGAGCGCCATTTGACTTTTTGAATGGAAAATATGCTGGAATATTTAGCGGTTGCTATGTCGCATTTGGAGAGTCCCTGTGTGCCTAAACATTGGAGCTCCCCCACAAGTGACCCCATTTTGGAAACTAGACCCCCTAAGGAACTTATCTAGATGCATAGTGCTCACTTTGAACCCCCAGGTGCTTCACAAATTGATCCGTAAAAAAAAGAAAGTACTTTTTTTTCACAAAAATTTTCTTTTAGCCTCAGTTTTTTCATTTTCACATGGGCAACAGTATAAATTGGATCCTAAAATTTGTTGGGCAATTTCTCCTGAGTACACAGATACCTCATATGTGGTCATAAACCACTGTTTGGGCGCACTGCAGGGCTCAGAAGGGAAGGAGCGCCATTTGACTTTTTGAATGGAAAATATGCTGGAATATTTAGTGGTTGCCATGTCGCATTTGGAGAGTTCCTGTGTGCCTAAACATTGGAGCTCCCCACAAGTGACCCCATTTTGGAAACTAGACGCCCTAAGGAACTTATCTAGATGCATAGTGAGCACTTTGAACCCCCAGGTGCTTCACAGAAGTTTATAACGCAGAGCCGCGAAAATAAAAAATCATTTTTTTTTCTCAAAAAATGATTTTTTAGCCCACTGTTTTTTATTTTCACAATGGTTACAGGAGAAATTGGACCCCAAAAGTTGTTGTCCAGTTTCTCCTGAGTACGCTAGTACCCCATATGTGGGGGGGAACCACTGTTTGGGCACACGTCAGGGCTCGGAAGGGATGTAGTGACGCTTTGAAATGCCGACTTGATGGAATGGTCTGCGGGCATCTTGTTACGTTTGCAGAGCCCCTGATGTGCCTAAACAGTAGAAACTCCCCACAAGTGACCCCATTTTGGAAACTAGACCCGGCAAAGAACTTATCTAGATGTGTGGTGAGCACTTTGAACCCCCAAGGGCTACACAGAAGTTTATAACGCCCGGGCATGAAAATAAAAAAATCATATTTTTTCCACAATCAGGATCTTTTAGTCCCCAATATTTTTATTTTCCCAAGGGTAACATGAGAAATTAGACCCAAAAGTTGTTGTCCAATTTGTCCTGAGTATGCTGATATCCCATATGTGGGAGAAAACTACTGTATGGGCACACGTCGGGGCTCGAATGGGAAGTAGCGACGTTTTGAAATGCCCACTTGATGGAATGGTCTTCGGGCGTCATGTTACGTTTGCAGAGTCCCTGATGTGCCTAAACAGTAGAAACTCCCCACAAGTGACCCCATTTTGGAAACTAGATCCCCCAAGGAACTCCTATAGATGTGTGATAAGCACTTTGAATCTCCAAGTCCTTCACAGAAGTTTATAACGCAGAGCCGTGAAAATATAAAATCATTTTTTTTCCACAAAAATAATTTTTAGTCCCCAATTTTTTTTCCCAATGTTAACAGGAGAAATTAGAACCCCCAAAGTTGTTGTGCAATTTTTCCCGAGTACGCTGATACCCCATATGTGGGGATAAACCACTGTTTGGGCATACGTCGGGGCTTGGAATAAAGGGAGCACTGTTTGACTTTTTGAACGCAAAATTTGCAGGAATCAATGGTGGCTCCATGTCGCGTATGGAGACCCCCTGATGTGCCTAAATAGTGGAAACCCCTCAATTCTAACTCCAACCCTAACCCCAACACACCCCTAACCCCAACCCTAACCCCTACACACACCTAACCCTAATACAAACCCTAATCATAACCCTAACCCCAACACACCCCTAACCCTAATCCCAACTCTAACCATAAACCTAACTACAAGCCTAACCCTAATTCCAACCCTAACCCTAATTCCAACCCTAACCCAAATTCCAACCCTAACCATAATTCTAACCTTAACCCTAATGCTAACCCTAACCCTAGTTCTAACCCTAAGGCTGGGTTCATATTGCGTTTTACCAGCCCGTTCAACATGTAGCGGTGACCGGCTGGTAACGGTATAGCATAACGCGATCGAGTTATGCTATACCCGCTAGCGCAGATGAATCAGCAGATAATCAGCCGCGGATCCGCAGCAAAATCCGCCGCGGATCTGCAGCGAATCAGCAGCGAAATCCGCCGCGGATCAGCAGCGAAATCAGACGCGGATCAGCAGCGAAATCAGCCGCGGATCAGCAGCGAAATCAGCCGCGGATCAGTAGCGAAATCAGCCGCGGATCAGCAGCGAAATCAGCCGCGGATCAGCAGCGAAATCCGCTGCGGATTCGCAGCGAATCAGCAGCAAAATCAGTGGGGGATCAGCAGCGAAATCCGCCGCGAATCAGCAGCGAAATCCGCCGCGGATCAGCAGCGAAATCAGCAGCGGATCAGCAGCGAAATCAGCCGCGGATCAGCAGCGAAATCCGCTGCAGATTCGCAGCGAATCAGCAGCAAAATCAGTCGGGGATCAGCAGCGAAATCCGCCGCGAATCAGCAGCGAAATCCGCCGCGAATCAGCAGCGAAATCAGCCGCGGATCAGCAGCGACATCCGCCGCGGATCAGCAGCGAAATCCGCCGCGGATCAGCAGCGAAATCCGCCGCGAATCCACAGCGAAATCCGCCACGGATCAGCAGCGAAATCCGCCGCGGATCAGCAGCGAAATCAGCCGCGGATCAGCAGCGAAATCAGCCGCGGATCAGCAGCGAAATCAGCCGCGGATCAGCAGCGAAATCCGCTGCGGATCCGCAGCGAATCAGCAGCAAAATCAGCCGCGGATCCGCAGCGAATCAGCAGCGAAATCCGCCACGATTCAGCAGCGAAATCAGCCGCGGATCCGCCGCGGATCAGCAGCGAAATCCGCCACGGATCAGCAGCAAAATCTGCTGCGGATTCGCAGCGAAATCAGTCGCGGATCTGCAGCGAAATAAGTTGCGGATCCGCAGCGAAATCAGTTGCGGATCCACAGCGAAATCCGCCGCGGATCAGCAGCGAAATCCGCCGTGGATCCGCAGCGGATCAGCAGCGAAATCCGCCGCGAATCAGCAGCGAAATCCGCCGCGATTCAGCAGCGAAATCAGCCGCGGATCCGCCGCGGATCAGCAGCGAAATCCGCCACGGATCAGCAGCAAAATCCGCTGCGGATGCGCAGCGAAATCAGTCGCGGATCTGCAGCGAAATCAGTCGCGGATCCGCAGCGAAATCCGCCGCGGATCAGCAGCGAAATCCGCCGTGGATCCGCAGCGAAATCCACTGCGGATCAGCAGCGAAATCAGCCGCGGATCAGCAGCGAAATCAGCCGCGGATCAGCAGCTAAATCCGCCGCGGATCTGCAGCGAAATCCGCCGCGGATCCGCAGCGAAATCCGCCACACGTTGCGGATTTTGCTGCGGATCCGCGGCGTATTTTGCTGCGGATCCGCGGCGGATTTCGCTGCTGATCTGCGGCGGATATCGCTGCGCATCCGCGGCTGATTTCGCTGCTGATCCGCCGCGGATCAGCAGCGAAATCCGCCGCGGATCCGCAGCAAAATACGCCGCGGATCCGCAGCAAAATACGCCGCGGATCCGCAGCAAAATACGCAACGTGTGCACAGGGCCTAATAGGAAAAAAAAAAATCTTTATTTTTTTTATTTGTCCCTACCTATGATAAAGGGGGGGTTCATTTACTTTTTTTTATTTTGATCACTGTGACAGTTTATCACAGTGATCAAAATACATTTTTGGATACTGGGGGGCGCACTGCGCATGCGCCGGCCGGCGGGCGCACTGCGCATGCGCCCGCCATTTTCCAAGATGGCGGCGCCCATGAAGAGGCCCGGGCGGACGCCGGGACCGATCCAGGGACATCGGTGGATCGGGAGAGGTGAGTAGGGTGGTCGGAAGGTTAGGGGGGGGGATCGGAAGGTGGGGGCACCGGAGCAAAGGAGGAGGGGAGCTGTTAGTGACGGCGGTGACCGATCGCTGCCATCTTTCGGTGGCGGCGGCCGATCGCCGCCGTGACTCGGTGTGGGGGGTCAGGTCTCGGTGTCCAGCCATGGCAGATGCTATTGCAGCATCGGCCATGGCTGGATTGTAATATTTCACCAATTAAATTGGTGAAATATTACAGATTGCTCTGATTGGCTGTTTCACTTTTAACAGCCAATCAGAGCGATCGTGGCCACGGGGGGTTAAGCCAACCCCCCTGTGGTGAAGCACAAAGGGTCCTGTAACTGCGGGTTGGGTGACCTTTGAGTGACCCCGGTCTCCCGGCCCGCAGGAACGCGATCCTTTCATGACGCAGGGTATGCGTCATAGGTCGGATTGGCACCGACTTTCATGACGCATACGCTGTGTCAAAGGTCGGGAAGGGGTTAAAATACGTATGTTTGGGAATTTATATTGTGTATCCCCTGCTACTGTTGTGAATGTGTTAAATTGATAATGTGGATCTACTGGTACTGTTTTTTGCAGTGATGTGCTTGGTCTCCTTGCGACAATATGAAATGTGGATGTATTTGTGTATCATAATGTTGTTTTATTTTTTTTTTTTGGCCCTGTAATGCTTTTGCTACTCATCCTGCTATCTGAAATGTGCATGTGTTTAGTATCAGAATGTTGATCTACTGTTTCATTGTTTGTAAATTTTTTGATTGGGGCCTGTGACCTTTTTCTACTCATGCTACTATCTGAAATGGGCATGTTTTTAGTATCAGAATGCTTGTTTTTTTTTTTTTAAACCTTTTTTTGTTGGCCCTGTAATGCTTTTGCTACTCATCCTGCTATCTGAAATGTGCATGTTTTTAGAATCAGAATGTTGATCTACTGTTTCATTTTTAGTAAATTTTTTGATTGGGGCCTGTGACTGGTTTTTCTCATCATGCTGCTATGTGAAATGTGCATTTTTGTGTTATTATAATGCTGATGTAGTGGTTTTTTTTAAACCTTTTTTTCTTTGTCCCTGTGATGCTTTATCTACTCATGCTGCTATCTGAAATGTGCATGTGTTTAGTATCCTAATGTTGATCTATTTTTTTTTCAATGTTTTTTTTTTGCCTGTGACGCTTTTTCTACTCATGCTACTATCTGAAATGTGCATGTTTTTAGTATGAGAATGCTGCTTTTTTTTTTAAAAAAAAAAGCTTTTTTTTTTTGGCCCTGTAATGCTTTTGCTACTCATCCTGCTATCTGAAATTTGCATGTTTTTAGTATCAGAATGTTGATCTACTGTTTCATTGTTTGTAAATTTTTTGATTGGGGCCTGTGACTTTTTTTTCTCATCATGCTGCTATGTGAAATGTGCATTTTTGTGTTATAATGCTGATGTAGTGTTTTTTTTTTAACTTTTTTTTCTTTGTCCCTGTGATGCTTTATCTACTCATGCTGCTATCTGAAATGTGCATGTGTTTAGTATCCTAATGTTGATCTATTTTTTTTTTTTCAATGTTTTTTTTTGGCCTGTGACGCTTTTTCTACTCATGCTACTATCTGAAATGTGCATGTTTTTAGTATCAGAATGCTGCTTTTTTTAAAAAAAATAACCTATTTTTTTGGCTCTGTAATGCTTTTGCTACTCATCCTGCTATCTGAAATTTGCATGTTTTTAGTATCAGAATGTTGATCTACTGTTTCATTGTTTGTAAATTTTTTTATTGGGGCCTGTGACTGTTTTTTCTCATCATGCTGCTATGTGAAATGTGCATTTTTGTGTTATCATAATGCTGATGTAGTGGTTTTTTTTAAACCTTTTTTTTTAGTCCCTGTGATGCTTTATCTACTCATGCTACTATCTGAAATGTGCATGTTTTTCGTAACAGAATGCTGCTTTTTTTAAAAAAAACCTTTTTTTTGGCCCTGTAATGCTTTTGCTACTCATCCTGCTATCTGAAATTTGCATGTTTTGTAGTATCAGAATGTTGATCTCCTTTCTTTTTTTTTCTTTTTTGGTGGATCGTGTGGTTCCCCCTGATACTGTTTTTTTTTTGTTTTTTTTTGGCAGGGATAGGGTTTCCCCCGGTACTGTTTATGGCTACAATTAATGACTGCATGTTGTGTTCGGTAAAACATCAAGCTCAATAATGTCCATGTTTCAATCTTATATTTTAAAACAGGGGAAATCAATACATATAAAAACAATTCCTTTTTGTCTGTTAATTCCACAGCAGAAGAATTGATGCTGCAGATGAAAGGGCGCAGGAGATCCTGGATGCTAGGAGGCAAGCCAGTAGAAAGTAAATATGACATCCCCCATTTCCCTAAAAATTACATGTTTGTTTTTCTCTTTCAGCCAGGGACAAGGAATCCACATATATTCACTGTCACTTTTTGTGTCCTTATTCAACAGCAGAAGACGTCAACGAGAGGCGGCGACGGCTGAAGCAGTACTTAGACAGAGGGGAGGAGAGGACCTCCAAGCTAGGAGAATAGCCAGCAGAAAGTAACTATTACATCCCCCATTTTGCTCTAAATTACATGTTTGTTTTTCTTTCAGCCATGGACAAGGAATAGTAAATTCACAGTCCCTTTTTACTCAACAGCAGAAGACGTCAACAAGAGGCGGAGGCGGCGGCAGAGAGACGAGAGGAGGAGAGGCGGGCTAGGAGGGAAGCCAGCAGAAAGTAAATATTACATCCCCCATTTCACTAAAAAATTACATGTTTGTTTTTCTCTTTCAGCCAGGGACAAGGAATATAGAAATATATTCACTTTCCCTTTTTGTTTCTTCCACAGCAGAGACCGTCAAACAGCTGCTGCAGCTGCCGCAATGGCGGTGTTGGCGGAAGAGGCGGTGGCCGAAGCAGCAGCAGCGGCGGCGGCCGAAGCAGCACGGGGCGGCCGAAGCAGCAGCAGCGGCGGCAGCACCAGCAGCATCGCCATCTCCTCCCTCCCAGCCAGAGCCAGAGCGTGACACGTCTTCTTCTGGGAGCCCTCCTAGCCATCGGATTCGTCAGCAATTGCCGGTAAAAATATATATATATATTTTTTCTATCCACAATCCATCTGTGGGCTAGATGTCTTGATTGTCTTTTTTTAATAACAGGAATCGCAAGATGATGAGGAGCTCCCAGAGGAAGAAGGACGGGGTGGAGAGATACCCGAAGTGGGCTCACAATTCGTAAGTATCCTGCATCAATCGCAGAAACACAACATCACACTACACACAACACATAGAAAACCATGTAATACAGACTTGACACAGCGGGCAACACCTGGCAATATCCTAATTTTTATTTTCATTTTAGTCTCTCGGATCTGGGAGCCAACAGAGGGTTCCTCCCAGCGCCTCTCAGAGTCGTCGTGAGACTGTCGGCAGTTCTCAACGTGTAAGTTCTTTTTTTTTTTGTTTGTTATTTAACTTCATATTTTTTTTTTTGGGAAACTTAATTTTTTTTTGGTTATTTCTTACATTTTGAAAAACCCCCAAAAAAAATTTTTGAACTATCTACCTTTTTTGGTATCATTTTCTATAATTTGAAATTTTTACAAAACGGGTTATCTATAAATTTTGGGCAATTCATTTTTCCATTTTAACATGTATAATTTTGACATTTTACAAAAATGAGTATGCTAATTTTCTTTTTTTGTCTTTTTTAATTTCACAGGCTTCACAGCGTGCTCCCGACTCGGACTCGGAGGAGGGCCTGGATGTAGAGCTAATAATCGATCTGGTCCGAGAAAGGGAGCCGCTGTGGAACATGGGGGACCGTCGGCATTCTGATCAAATTGTTACACGACGGCTCTGGGAGGAAGTAGCAGCGGGAATGTTGCAACGCTGGGAGGACCTCGATCCTAGGTCCCAGACTAAATTCCGTAAGTATAGTTCATGTTGCTCACTGTAAAGGTGTGTTTCCAAAACTTCTGTCCTACTGTTAGCCACCGTTCATGTTTTCATGATTTCCTTTTGTGAAACACTATGTAAATAATGAAAACATGACCTCTGGGGGACACGAGGAATGAAGTTTGGGAAACACTGATGTTGTATAATAACCAATGTGTGCTTTCTTGTTTCAGGGGACAGAATTGTGAAGCGGTGGCGGTCTGTGAGGGATCGCTTTAAGAAGGAGTTTAATAAGGAGATGCGGGCCCCGAGTGGTTCTTCAGGACGCCAGAGCAAGTACAAGTACGCACGAGCTCTGGCGTTCCTGCGTGAAACCATGGTCACCAGAAGGTAAATATTACCATCAAATGTTATCTTTTTTTTATTTTTTTTTTGCAGCCAGGGCCATTCCACATCTGTATATTAATTTTATGTTTTTCTTTCTTCCACAGCACGGTGACTAGCACTCGGGCGCCCGCAGAGTTGGCGCCTTCTAGAGCGATCCCTCAGGAGACCGACACCGAGGGACACTTCGACCAACCCTCCACATCTGCACCTTCCCACACATTTGATCCCGCTGTCCCCTCCACCAGCGCTGGAGCAGCGTGGCCGGCTGCATTACATGAATCTGCTGGTCAGGATATAGCCTTCCTTTACCCCACCCTTCTGACCCTGCCACCTCTAGTACAGCTGCGGGTACTGGGCGGCAGCGGCAGAGGGGTCAGGAAAAGAACTATGCGCCCGAGTTCTTACATATGAACGCATCTTTCCAGAACTGTCTTAAGGTGCTATCTGAACAAGTTGCCGCAGGCGTTAGTCAGATAACCTCCCTAGTTGGTGAGGTGAAGACACTTCTGGAAACTGTGCGTTCAGAGGTAAGAGCACCCCCGAACCAGAGCTTTTTTAGGTTGGTTGCGGAGCGCATAGATCCGCTATCTTCTGACCAGCAGATGTATGTGAGGCACACGTGCCACTCTGCTCTAGTGCAGGTTCTCTCCCATCCTAAATCCACCCCAGTCGTTCCCCACCTCCCCCCCCTACAGCCGCCGTACATCTCCCCCCCCCTCCACCTCCCATACCTCCTCCACCTCCTATTCAATACCACCCACCTCCCCAGGTCCATCAACCTCCCCAATTCCAACCACCTCCCCAGTACCAACCACCTCCCCAACTGCAGTCACCTCCCCAGTACCAGCAACCTACCCACTACCAGCCACCTACCCCTTACCACACTCCTACCTCATACCGATCTCCTTCCCCCTTCCAATTGCCTACCATGTCACCTGCTCCTCCTGCCCAACCCTCCACTCCACCACCACCCACCTCTTCTGCCTTGTCTTCCCATTCTTTTACTCTTTCCACCCCTTCACCTCTTCCTGTTCCTTCCACACCACCATCCCGGTCGTCACTCCACACTCCCACGGTCGAAGTGTCCCGCAGCCCCTCCAGCATTATTTCCACCCCACACTACACTGACCTGTAGGTTGTGTAAATATGTTTTTGTTTAAAAAATAAAGTTTGAAAAAAAAAAAAATTAAACAAATTATCAAAAAAATTATTTTTACAATAAATAAAGTTTTTTAAAAATCGTGAAAAATTGGGCAACAAATGCCTCATTTCATAGTATTTATATAAATAAAAAATTGGTTCAATAAATTGTTAATTTTTGGAACATTGTTGTCTGTCTTTTATTTATAGGATTTTAAGTTTTACCTTTGTTATACAGGTACACCTAACTTTGGCTAAAAGGTTCATAGATGCAACCTTTTAACCAAAGTTGTGTCCCGGGTTGTGTAGTATGCAAAGTATGTTTATTTTACACAAAATTGTGAACTTTGTTAGGTTATCCCCTACAACAGAGTTCCCCTACTCCAGTCCTCAAGGCCCACCAAAAACATATCATGTTTTCAGGATTTCCTTTATATTGCTCAGGTGAGGCAATTATCACCTGAGCAATACAAAGGAAATATTGAAAACAAGACCTGTTGGTGGGCCTTGAGGACTGGATTTGGGGAACCATGGCCTACAATGTACACTTTTTTGGACAAAAGGTGAAATTTTTTTTGTTAAAAAAATGTCGCCTTTTCTACAAAAAAGTGTACATTGTAGACCTGGGTTCACCCACTCCAGTACTCATGGCCCACCAACGTATGGGGTTTTCAGGATTTCCTTTGTATTGCACAGGTGAGGCAATTATCACCTGAGCAATACAAAGGAAATACTGAAAACAAGACTTGTTGGTGGGCCTTGAGGACTGGATTTGGGGAACCATGCCCTACAATGTACACTTTTTTGGGAGAAAATGTGAAATACTTTTGTTAAAACAAACAGCCATGGACACAACAATGGCAAAAAGGTTACAGTAGAAAACACACAAGAAGGTAGACAAGTAAACTTTTAAAGGTTTATTGTGGGTAAAGAAAATTTTTAAAAGAAACAATACATTTATCACACTCTGTCATCCTGCCAGTCAACACTACCTTCTGGTGACACAAAGTATTGAGCAAACTGGTCCCTCATTCTTGAAACCGCGACTGTACTGCGAGTGGTAATGTTGCTGTAGTCGTGCAAAGTTGTTTCTTGATTGTGGTCCTCCATAGAAATCGGTTCCTTGGTTAGGACAAAATTATGTAGGCCCACGCACGCTTTAACTACATCATCAACAGTCTCGGTCTTCAAGTTAATTGCAGTCAAAAGGACACGCCATTTTGCTGTCATAATGCCAAAGGCACACTCCACCATCCGTCTGGCTCTTGTGAGGCGGTAGTTAAATATCCGCTTCGTATGTGTCAATCCTCTGCTGGCGTACGGCTTCAATAGGTGTTCGGACAGCTGGAATGCCTCATCACCTACACAAACGAATGGCATCGGTGGGCCTGAGGTTTGAGGCAGTGGCCTACGGGGGGAAACTGAAAACTGTTTCCATACAGTTTACGGCCCATGGCAGATAGTTTAAAGACTTGGGAGTCATTTGACCGTCCATAAGACCCAATGTCCACCGCAATAAACTTGTAGTCCGCATCTGCAATAGCCATCAGGACGACTGAGAAATATTTTTTATAGTTAAAGAATTCTGATCCAGTTCCTGAAGGCTTTTGAATGCGGATGTGTCATGGAAATATATATGTATTCCATATATTCAAAGTATATTCACATATATGGATTCACAGTTCACAGTTAGATAGATCTCACTTGCTAAAAATCCTGTGCTCATGCCAGCTATAATCAGTCATTTTAAACGAATCTGGCCTTCATAAGGCCTTCATAAGGAACAAGTACATGGAGTCTTATTAGATATCTGTTGTTTACCTTATAGTCATGCAAGACAACTAGGTCAAAAGAATATAAAACAATAATTCTGCAACTTCAGCTCTTTTACCATGATTATCATAATTATCATACTTACACTAGAACAGCCAATAATCTAGCAGCTTTTAATTGTATGTTAATTGACTAACCAGCCCCTTTTTGTAAACGTATAAAACCTTGAATGAATAATAAATGAGTGGTCTTGACGAACTGCTATACTGACACTTTCGTGTGGACAGTCTCATTTCGTTCTGAGCGCTCAAAAAGACATTAAATAGAGATTTGGACATGGCAAGCAGCAAACACTGAAGGATATATTTATCCTAATTAAATTTCCATAACAGTTGGCGCCTGCACGCGGGGCATTGGACGAAACGCACGAGGACCCGGCCAACCGGAGAGACGGGGGTGTTGGCCCTGGCCTTGGCACACGGGAGACTGCAGCTCCATAAGTAAGGTAAGAAAACTCTGTCATCTTACCTGAATGTTCCCTGTGCCTAGTCCTAGCCTACACTTCCAGCCGGTCGGACGTGGTCATCACCGCATTCCCAGGTAGTGTAAAAAGTCCATACCCTTATCCAAAAGCCCTGGGATATAAGCCGAGTTGTTTGCTGCTGTGCTGTATATGTTTCATGTTTTATGTGAACCGGGAGAAAGTTGGAACGGTGACTGTGTTTTTGCTTGCTGATTTCTGGGGGCTCTATAGCAAAAGACAAATTGCTGGAAAAGTTCTCACAATAATCGTCCACGCACCGGGAGGCCATCCCAGTCAAATCAGACGTGGATTCGTCCACGCACCGGGAGGCCATCCCAGTCAAATCAGACGTGGATAGTGAGAATTTTGATTAAGGCTATTGCAGATTACTGTGACCGGCGCACCGGCCAGGGCGTACGGTACAGAGAGCGATAGACCTTGAGCATCGCCGTGCTCAGTGCAATTGGTGAGTTATCAGTTACCAGAGCAGCTTGTATGTTATGTTACGGTAGCTGAGGAGTGCAGTAAAAAAGGCAATACACCAGAGCAGTTGGAATCTATGAGATTGCAGTACCCTGACTAACCACCACAACTAGAGGCAGCCGTGGAGCGTTCCTACGTTGGTCCTAGACGCCTCGTCACAGCCTGAGAGGTTAACTACACCTAAAGATAGAAAGAGGAGAGCTATCTGCCCCGGAGCAGATCTCCAAAGAACATAGAAAGCCCCCAAACATGTAATGGCGGTTAGACAAGATGAAATACTGACACAGACAGAAAATAGAATGAGCAAACGTTGGGGCCCAAACTACCTAAATAGAAAAGGATAGGAAGGGCACTTACTGCAATCCCAAAAAACCCTGAAAAGCATCAACTCTACTAATTTCAAAATCACCTGAGATCACACGACCTCTACCACCTAAATTAGTTCTCTGGTGTAACAAAATCAAAACAGCAGCCACTGAAAAAACTGGAAAAAGCAAAAGTACAAACATCAGTGGCTGAACTAAACTGAGAGGGCAAAAGCCCCCGGAGGGGACCCTGAAGGCCCCCACAGAAGTGCAGGACAAAATGCAAAAATCAAGCACAAAAACAAAAAGAAGAAAATGTCTTATCTGTTAGCAGGAGATGCAGACACGACACAGCAGGCTACAAAGGAAACAGAACTCAAGGATTGAGACCAGAACAATTGATCACCGGCAACCCTGATGGGAAGGCGACTCCCTTATATAAGACCAGTCAGTAACACCTGATTCCCACTCCTCACAATCTTCACTGGACAGTCCAGTACCGCTTGTAACCACCAGAGGGAGCCTCTGCTCAGAACTCATTTCAAGTCCATTCACAACAGTACCCCCCCTTGAGGAGGGGTCACCGAACCCTCACTTGAGCAACCAGGTCGGTCAGGATGAGTTCTATGATACGCACGGATGAGTCTCCTAGCATGGATGTCCGAAGCAAACACTCAAGAATTGTCTTCCTGACCATAACCTCTCCACTTAACCAAATACTGGAGTTTCCGTCTAGAAAAACGAGAATTCAATATTTTCTCAACCACAAACTCCATATTGCCCTCAACCAGAACAGGGTCAGGAGGCAAAGCAGTAGGAACCACTGGTTCAACAAACCTCTTCAACAAGGACTTGTGGAACACGTTATGGATCTTAAATGTCCCTGGAAGAAGCAAACGAAAAGAAACAGGATTAATAATCTCCATGATCTTATAAGGTCCAATGAACCTAGGCTTAAATTTAGGAGATGCCACTCTCATAGGAATATTTCTTGAGGACAACCAGACCAAGTCCCCCACTTTAAACCGAGGACCATCAGTCCTATGCCGGTTAGCAAACCGCTGGGCCCTCTCCTGAGAGAGGGACAACCTCTCCACTACCTGGTCCCAAATCTGTTGCATACGCTCCACAACAGAGTCAACACCTGGACAGACAGAAGCCTCCGTCTGTCCTGAAGAAAATCGAGGGTGAAACCCAGAATTACAGAAAAATGGAGTCATCAAAGTGGCAGAGCTAGCCCTATTATTAAGAGCAAACTCAGCCAAAGGCAAAAAAGAGACCCAGTCATCCTGATCAGCAGACACAAAGCATCTTAGATAAGTCTCCAATGTCTGGTTTGTTCTCTCAGTTTGACCATTGGTCTGAGGATGAAACGCCGAGGAGAAAGACAATTGAACACCAAGTTTAGAACAAAAGGTCCTCCAAAATCTGGAAACAAACTGGACTCCTCTGTCAGACACAATGTGTTGTGAATGGGTTTGAGATGAGTTCTGAGCAGAGACTCCCTCTGGTGGTTACAAGCGGTACGGGTCTGTTCAGTGAAGATTGTGAGGAATGGGAATCAGGTGTTACTGACTGGTCTTATATAAGGGAGTTACCTTCCCATCAGGGTTGCCGGTGATCAATTGTTCTGGTCTGAATCCTTTATTCCAGTTTCCCTTGTAGCCTGTTGTGTCGTGTCTGCATCTCCTGCTGGCAGGTAGGACATTTTCTTCTTTTGTGTTTGTGCTATATTTTTGCATTTTGTCCTGCACTTCTGTGGGGGCCTTCAGGGTCCCCTCCGGGGGCTTCTGCCCTCTCAGTTTTGTTCAGCCACTGATGTTTGTACTTTTGCTTTTTCCAGTTTTTTCAGTGGCTGCTGTTTTGATTTTTGTTACACCAGAGAACTAATTTAGGTGGTAGAGGTCGTGTGATCTCAGGTATTTTTTGAAATTAGTAGAGTTGGTGCTTTTCAGGGTTTTCTGGGATTGCAGTAAGTACCCTTCCTATCCTTTTCTATTTAGTTAGTTTGGGCCCCAGCATTTGCTCATACTATTTTCTGTCTGTGTCAGTATTTCATCTTGTCTAACCGCCATTACATGTTTGGGGGCTTTCTATTATCTTTGGGGTTCTGCTCCGGGGCAGATAGCTTTCCTATATCTATCTTCAGGTGTAGTTAGTTTCTCAGGCTGTGACGAGGCGTCTAGGACCAACGTAGGAACGCTCCACGGCTGCCTCTAGTTGTGGTGGTTAGTCAGGGTACTGCAATCTCATAGATTCCAACTGCTCTGGTGTATTGCCTTTTTACCTGCACTCCTCAGCTACCGAAACATAACAGTATCACCGGCCCAAAAATTGAAAATTGTATGGTACTCACAGAAGGGAAAAAATATTGTGAAAGAAAAAAGGTTGTCAGAGTTGTCAGAGATATTTTTCTGTTTGTTGCATTTTTTTTTTTTCTCCCTCTGTATCTCTGGGTGCTGGGGAGGATCTTTTCTCTCAATGGAGTTTGCACGGTTGTCTGGCCGTGTGGATCAGCTTGCCACTGAGGTTCAGAGTATTGCTGCATATCTTGCTAGGTTGCCTGTTGTGGAACCTAGGATTCCCATGCCAGATTTGTTTTTGGGGGATCGAGCTAAGTTTCAGAATTTCAAAAATAATTGTAAATTGTTTTTTGCCTTAAAATCTAAGTCCTCAGGGAACGCAGCGCAGCAGGTTCAAATTATCATCTCTCTCCTGCGCGGCGATCCTCACGATTGGGCTTTTTCCCTGACACCTGGGGATCCTGTTTTGAGTGATGTTGATGCATTTTTTCAGGCTTTGGGGTTATTGTACGATGAGCCTAATGTCACTGATCAAGCTGAAAAAGCCTTGTTGGCATTAAATCAGGGGCCTTATGACGCTGAGTTATACTGTCAGAGATTCCGTAGGTGGGCAGTCCTGACCAAATGGAATGACGACGCTTTGGCGGCCCTTTTCCGGAAGGGTCTGTCAGATAATGTAAAGGATGTTATGGTGGGATTCCCTGTCCCCTCTGGTCTCAATGATTCTATGTCATTAGCGATTCAAATTGACAGACGTTTGCGTGAGCGGAGAAGTATGCGTGGAGTGGTGTTGCCTTGTGAGCCAGCTTCTGAGCCCATGCAGTGTGATGGAGTGGTGTCTGGGGCACAGCGTCATGAGTTTCGAAAGCGCAATGGGTTATGTTTCTACTGTGGTGATGCCTCTCATGCTATTTCAGTCTGCCCTAAGCGGGGAAGACGTTTTGCACGCTCAGTTGTCTTGGGTAGTGTTCAGACTAAGTTTTTGTTAACTGTCACTCTGATATGCTCTCTGTCCTCATTTTCTGCTCAGGCTTTCGTTGATTCTGGAGCAGCTATTAACCTGATGGATTATGATTTTGCTAAACGTTGTGGGTTTCCCTTGATACCCCTACAGAAGTCTATTCCCCTACTGGGGATCGATTCTACCCTTTGGCTGAGAATAAACCCCAGTTTTCTACTCAGGTGATAATGAGGGTTGAACCTGATCACCAGGAGTGCTGCAAATTTTTGGTTCTGTATAATATGCATGACATTATCGTGCTGGGTTTCCCTTGGTTACAGTCTCATAATCCTGTTTTGGATTGGAAATCTGTGTCTGTAACCAGTTGGGGCTGCCAATGTGTTAATACCAACACTCCTGTTTTTTCTGCCTCCCCCAGGCTCAGGATGTTCCTGACTTTTTGATTGATTTTTCTGATGTGTTTAGCGAAAGTAAATCTGCATCCTTGCCTCCCCATAGGAGCTATGACTGCGCTATTGAATTAGTGCCGGGTAGTAAATTCCCTAAAGGTCGCCTTTTTAACTTGTCTGTACCTGAACATGACGCTATGCGGTCTTATATCAAGGAATCATTGGAGAAGGGTCATATCAGACCATCCTCTTCACCCTTAGGTGCCGGTTTTTTCTTTGTGGCCAAAAAAGATGGTTCATTAAGGCCGTGTATTGATTATCGTCTCTTGAACAATATTACTGTGAAATATCAATACCCGTTACCCTTGATTTCTGACCTGTTTTCCAGGGTGAAAAACGCTACTTGGTTTACCAAGCTTGACCTCAGGGGGGCGTATAACCTTATTCGCATTAAGCACGGGGATGAATGGAAGACGGCATTCAATACCCCTGAAGGGCATTTTGAGTACCTTGTGATGCCCTTTGGGCTCACTAATGCTCCTTCCGTCTTCCAGTCCTTCATGAATGACATTTTCAGGCATTTTGTGGACAAATTTCTGATTGTTTATTTGGATGATATCTTGATTTTCTCTAATGACTGGGACTCTCGTGTGAAACATGTTCGAACTGTGTTCCAGATTTTGAGAGAGAATGCTCTGTATGTGAAGGGATCAAAGTGTCTTTTTGGCGTACAGAGGATCTCATTTCTGGGATTCATTTTGTCCCCATCTGTTATCGAAATGGACCCGGACAAGGTTCAGGCCATCTGTGATTGGGTCCAACCTACTTCATTAAAGGCTCTTCAGAGATTTTTGGGTTTTGCCAATTTTTATCGTAAATTTATTGGTAATTTCTCGGTTATTGTTAAACCATTAACTGATTTGACCAGAAAAGGTTCTGATGTGGTGAATTGGCCTCCGGAGGCAGTCTCTGCGTTTCAGGAACTTAAGCAGAGATTCACTTCTGCTCCTGTTCTACGGCAGCCTGATGTTTCTCTGCCATTTCAGGTGGAGGTTGATGCCTCTGAAATTGGGGCAGGTGCCGTTTTGTCCCAAAAAGATCCAGAGACCTCTAAAAGTAACCCTTGTGCCTTTTTCTCTCGAAAATTTTCTCCTACTGAACGTAATTATGACGTGGGTAATCGGGAGTTATTGGCCATGAAGTGGGCTTTTGAAGAGTGGAGACATTGGCTGGAGGGAGCCAAACATCAGGTGGTGGTTCTTACGGACCATAAGAATCTGGTCTATCTGGAATCTGCCAAGCGACTCAATCCTAGACAGGCCGGTGGGCCTTGTTTTTCACACGTTTTAATTTTGTGGTTTCCTCTCTTCCTGGCACTAAGAATGTTAAGGCGGATGCCCTCTCGAGGAGTTTCCTTGCGGACTCTCCTGAGTTATCTGATCCTTCTGTTATTTTGAAAGAAGGTGTAGTTCTTTCCGCCATCTCGCCCAATTTGAGACTTGCTCTGGAGGGGTGTCAGGAGGATAGGCCCGAGCGCTGCCCTGTTGGAAAATTGTTTGTCCCGGACCAGTGGAAAAAGAGTGTGATGTCTGAGATTCATTGTTCCGCATTGGCTGGGCATCCCGGAATTTTTGGTACCAGAGACTTGGTTAGTCGGTCCTTTTGGTGGCCTACCTTGTCTCGTGATGTCAGGGAATTCGTGCAGTCCTGCGGGACTTGCTCTCGCTCCAAGCCTTGCTCTCGCTCTAGTGGTTTGTTGATGCCATTGCCTGTGCCCAAGAGACCATGGACCCATATCTCTATGGATTTCATTTCCGACCTTCCTGTTTCTCAGCGAATGACCACCATCTGGGTAATTTGTGATAGGTTTTCCAAAATGATACATCTTGTGCCATTACCTAAGTTGCCTTCCTCCTCTGAATTGGTGCCGTTGTTCCTTCAGCACGTGGTTCGTTTACACGGCATTCCTGAGAACATTCTGTCTGACAGAGGAGTCCAGTTTGTTTCCAGATTTTGGAGGACTTTTTGTTCTAAACTGGGTGTTCAATTGTCTTTCTCCTCGGCATTTCATCCTCAGACCAATGGTCAAACTGAGAGAACAAACCAGACATTGGAGACTTATCTTAGATGCTTTGTGTCTGCTGATCAGGATGACTGGGTCTCTTTTTTACCTTTGGCTGAGTTTGCTCTTAATAATAGGGCTAGCTCTGCCACTTTGATGTCTCCGTTTTTCTGTAATTCTGGGTTTCACCCTCGATTTTCTTCGGGACAGACGGAGGCTTCTGTCTGTCCAGGTGTTGACTCTGTTTGGAGCGTATGCAACAGATTTGGGACCAGGTAGTGGAGAGGTTGTCCCTCTCTCAGGAGAAGGCCCAGCGGTTTGCTAACCGGCATAGGACTGATGGTCCTCGGTTTAAAGTGGGGGACTTGGTCTGGTTGTCCTCAAAGAATATTCCTATGAGAGTAGCATCTCCTAAATTTAAGCCTAGGTTCATTGGACCTTATAAGATCATTGAGATTCTTAATCCTGTTTCTTTTCGTTTGCTTCTTCCAGGGACATTTAAGATCCATAACGTGTTCCACAAGTCCTTGTTGAAGAGGTTTGTTGAGCCAGTGGTTCCTGCTGCTGTGCCTCCTGACCCTATTTTGGTTGAGGGCAATCTGGAGTATGTGGTTGAGAAAATATTAGATTCTCGTTTTTCTAGACGGAAACTCCAGTATTTGGTTAAGTGGAGAGGTTATGGTCAGGAGGACAATTCTTGGGTGTTTGCTTCGGACATCCATGCTAGGAGACTCATCCGTGCGTATCATAGAACTCATCCTGACCGAACCTGGTTGCTCAAATGAGGGTTCGGTGACCCCTCCTCAAGGGGGGGGTACTGTTGTGAATGGGTTTGAGATGAGTTCTGAGCAGAGACTCCCTCTGGTGGTTACAAGCGGTACGGGTCTGTTCAGTGAAGATTGTGAGGAATGGGAATCAGGTGTTACTGACTGGTCTTATATAAGGGAGTTACCTTCCCATTAGGGTTGCCGGTGATCAATTTTTCTGGTCTGAATCCTTTATTCCAGTTTCCCTTGTAGCCTGTTGTGTCGTGTCTGCATCTCCTGCTGGCAGATAGGACATTTTCTTCTTTTGTGTTTGTGCTATATTTTTGCATTTTGTCCTGCACTTCTGTGGGGGCCTTCAGGGTCCCCTCCGGGGGCTTCTGCCCTCTCAGTTTTGTTCAGCCACTGATGTTTGTACTTTGCTTTTTCCAGTTTTTTCAGTGGCTGCTGTTTTGATTTTTGTTACACCAGAGAACTAATTTAGGTGGTAGAGGTCGTGTGATCTCAGGTATTTTTTGAAATTAGTAGAGTTGGTGCTTTTCAGGGTTTTCTGGGATTGCAGTAAGTACCCTTCCTATCCTTTTCTATTTAGTTAGTTTGGGCCCCAGCGTTTGCTCATACTATTTTCTGTCTGTGTCAGTATTTCATCTTGTCTAACCGCCATTACATGTTTGGGGGCTTTCTATTATCTTTGGGGTTCTGCTCCGGGGCAGATAGCTTTCCTATATCTATCTTCAGGTGTAGTTAGTTTCTCAGGCTGTGACGAGGCGTCTAGGACCAACGTAGGAACGCTCCACGGCTGCCTCTAGTTGTGGTGGTTAGTTAGGGTACTGCAATCTCATAGATTCCAACTGCTCTGGTGTATTGCCTTTTTACCTGCACTCCTCAGCTACCGAAACATAACACAATGTTCTCAGGAATGCCGTGTAAACGAACCACGTGCTGAAGGAACAAAGGCACCAATTCAGAGGAGGAAGGCAACTTAGGTAATGGCACAAGATGTATCATCTTGGAAAACCTATCACAAATCACCCAGATGACGGTCATTCTCTGAGAAACAGGGAGGTCGGAAATGAAATCCATAGAGATATGGGTCCATGGTCTCTTGGGCACAGGCAATGGCATCAACAAACCACTAGAGCGAGAGCAAGGCTTGGAGGAGAGCAAGTCCCGCAGGACTGCACAAATTCCCTGACATCACGAGACAAGGTAGGCCACCAAAAGGACCGACTAACCAAGTCTCTGGTACCAAAAATTCCGGGATGCCCAGCCAACGCGGAACAATGAATCTCAGACATCACACTCTTTTCCACTGGTCCGGGACAAACAATTTTCCAACAGGGCAGCGCTCGGGCCTATCCTCCTGACACCCCTCCAGAGCAAGTCTCAAATTGGGTGAGATGGCAGAAAGAACTACACCCTCTTTCAAAATAACAGAAGGATCAGATAACTCAGGAGAGTCCGCAAGGAAACTCCTCGAGAGGGCATCCGCCTTAACATTCTTAGTGCCAGGAAGAAAGGAAACCACAAAATTAAAACGTGTGAAAAACAAGGCCCACCTGGCCTGTCTAGGATTCAGTCGCTTGGCAGATTCCAGATAAACCAGATTCTTATGGTCCGTAAGGACCACCACCTGATGTTTGGCTCCCTCCAGCCAATGTCTCCACTCTTCAAAAGCCCACTTCATGGCCAGTAACTCCCGATTACCCACGTCATAATTACGTTCAGTAGGAGAAAATTTTCGAGAGAAAAAGGCACAAGGGTTACTTTTAGAGGTCTCTGGATCTTTTTGGGACAAAACGGCACCTGCCCCAATTTCAGAGGCATCAACCTCCACCTGAAATGGCAGAGAAACATCAGGCTGCCGTAGAACAGGAGCAGAAGTGAATCTCTGCTTAAGTTCCTGAAATGCAGAGACTGCCTCAGGAGGCCAATTCACCACATCAGAACCCTTTCTGGTCAAATCAGTCAATGGTCCAACAACAACCGAAAAACTACCAATAAATTTACGACAAAAATTGGCAAAACCCAAAAATCTTTGAAGAGCCTTCAATGAAGTAGGTTGGACCCAATCACAAATGGCCTGAACCTTGACCGGTCCATTTAAATAACAGATGGGGACAAAATGAATCCCAGAAATGAGATCCTCTGTACGCCAAAAAGACACTTTGATCCCTTCACATACAGAGCACTCTCTCCCAAAATCTGGAACACAGCTCGAACATGCTACACACGAGAGTCCCAGTCATTAGAAAAAATCAAGATATCATCCAAATAAACAATCAGAAATTTATCCACAAAATCCCTGAAAATGTCATTCATGAAGGACTGGAAGACAGAAGGAGCATTAGTGAGCCCAAAGGGCATCACAAGGTACTCAAAATGCCCCTCAGGGATATTGAATGCCGTCTTCCATTCATCCCCGTGCTTAATGCGAATAAGGTTATATGCCCCCCTGAGGTCAAGCTTGGTAAACCAAGTAGCGTTTTTCACCCTGGAAAACAGGTCAGAAATCAAAGGTAACGGGTATTGATATTTTACAGTAATATTGTTCAAAAGATGATAATCAATACACGGCCTTAATGAACCATCCTTTTTGGCCACAAAGAAAAAACCGGCACCTAAGGGTGAAGAGGATGGTCTGATATGACCCTTCTCCAATGATTCCTTGATATAAGACCGCATAGCGTCATGTTCAGGTACAGACAAGTTAAAAAGGCGACCTTTAGGGAATTTACTACCAGGCACTAATTCAATAGCGCAGTCATAGCTCCTATGGGGAGGCAAGGATGCAGATTTACTTTCGCTAAACACATCAGAAAAATCAATCAAAAAGTCAGGAACATCCTGAGCCTGGGGGGAGGCAGAAAAAACAGGAGTGTTGGTATTAACACATTGGCAGCCCCAACTGGTTACAGACACAGATTTCCAATCCAAAACAGGATTATGAGACTGCAACCAAGGGAAGCCCAGTACGATAATATCATGCAGATTATACAGAACCAAAAATTTACAGCACTCCAGATGATCAGGTTCAACCCTCATTATCACCTGAGTAGAGAACTGAGGTTTATTCTCAGCCAAAGGGGTAGAATCGATCCCCAGTAGGGGAATAGACTTCTGTAGGGGTATCAAGGGAAACCCACAACGTTTAGCAAAATCATAATCCATCAGGTTAATAGCTGCTCCAGAATCAATGAAAGCCTGAGCAGAAAATGAGGACAGAGAGCATATCAGAGTGACAGTTAATAAAAACTTAGTCTGAACACTACCCAAGACAACTGAGCGTGCAAAACGTCTTCCCCGCTTAGGGCAGACTGAAATAGCATGAGAGGCATCACCACAGTAGAAACATAACCCATTGCGCTTTCGAAACTCATGACGCTGTGCCCCAGACACCACTCTATCACACTGCATGGGTTCAGAAGCAGGTTCACAAGGCAACACCATTCCACGCATACTTCTCCGCTCACGCAAACGTCTGTCAATTTGAATCGCTAATGACATAGAATCATTGAGACCAGAGGGGACAGAGAATCCCACCATAACATCCTTTACATTATCTGACAGACCCTTCCGAAAAAGAGCCGCCAAAGCGTCGTCATTCCACTTGGTCAGGACTGCCCACCTACGGAATCTCTGACAGTATAACTCAGCATCATCAAGACCCTGATTTAATGCCAACAAGGCTTTTTCAGCTTGATCAGTGACATTAGGCTCATCGTACAATAACCCCAAAGCCTGAAAAAATGCATCAACATCACTCAAAACAGGATCCCCAGGTGTCAGGGAAAAAGCCCAATCCTGAGGATCGCCGCGCAGGAGAGAGATGACAATTTGAACCTGCTGCGCTGCGTTCCCTGAGGACTTAGATTTTAAGGCAAAAAACAATTTACAATTATTTTTGAAATTCTGAAACTTAGCTCGATCCCCTAAAAATAAATCTGGCATGGGAATCCTAGGTTCCACAACAGGCAACCTAGCAAGATAGGCAGCAATACTCCGAACCTCAGTGGCAAGCTGATCCACACGGCCAGACAACTGTGCAAACTCCATTGAGAGAAAAAAAAAATCCTCCCCAGCACCCAGAGATCCAGAGGGAAAAAAAATGCAACAAACAGAAAAATATCTCTGACAACTCTGACAACCTTTTTTCTTTCACAATATTTTTTCCCTTCTGTGAGTACCATACAATTTTCAATTTTTTGGCCGGTGATACTGTTATGTTACGGTAGCTGAGGAGTGCAGGTAAAAAAGGCAATACACCAGAGCAGTTGGAATCTATGAGATTGCAGTACCCTGACTAACCACCACAACTAGAGGCAGCCGTGGAGCGTTCCTACGTTGGTCCTAGACGCCTCGTCACAGCCTGAGAGGTTAACTACACCTAAAGATAGAAAGAGGAAAGCTATCTGCCCCGGAGCAGATCCCCAAAGAACATAGAAAGCCCCCAAACATGTAATGGCGGTTAGACAAGATGAAATACTGACACAGACAGAAAATAGTATGAGCAAACGTTGGGGCCCAAACTACCTAAATAGAAAAGGATAGGAAGGGCACTTACTGCAATCCCAAAAAACCCTGAAAAGCATCAACTCTACTAATTTCAAAATCACCTGAGATCACACGACCTCTACCACCTAAATTAGTTCTCTGGTGTAACAAAATCAAAACAGCAGCCACTGAAAAAACTGGAAAAAGCAAAAGTACAAACATCAGTGGCTGAACTAAACTGAGAGGGCAAAAGCCCCGGAGGGGACCCTGAAGGCCCCCACAGAAGTGCAGGACAAAATGCAAAAATCAAGCACAAAAACAAAAAGAAGAAAATGTCTTATCTGTTAGCAGGAGATGCAGACACGACACAGCAGGCTACAAAGGAAACAGAACTCAAGGATTGAGACCAGAACAATTGATCACCGGTAACCCTGATGGGAAGGCGACTCCCTTATATAAGACCAGTCAGTAACACCTGATTCCCACTCCTCACAATCTTCACTGGACAGTCCAGTACCGCTTGTAACCACCAGAGGGAGCCTCTGCTCAGAACTCATTTCAAGTCCATTCACAACACTTGTATGTGTCACAGATCATCAAAAGAGGGATTCGTATTCTCCCGGGTGTCTGTCTCATTGTACGTGTCAACTGTCTGTATCAGGTACTGTCGCTTTAAATCACATCTCCGTGCGCTCTGTCAGTACCTCATTCACTGCTGGCTGTAGCAGCGAGAAAACCCTTTTGACCCCCCCTCCTCTGCTAATCACGTGGTTACATCTGTTTCCTGGTTTTGATCTTTTTTAAGCTAGATTTTTTTGGCTACAGGTTTTAACGTGAAAATTCTCAGGCATTCAGACTGAACTATATTCATTTTTTGCTATTCTGAGGAATAATAATTTTTTTTTTTTTTTTGATACGTGATTTCAGTGTCTGGAGAGACAGCAAGCAGAGATATAAGGGAGGGGGGAAGTGCTGGCAGCAGCCAGCTGACATTCCAGAGGGCGGTAGGAAAAAAGCCTACGCTACCAGACAAAAGTTTTAAAGTACTTTTCTTTTTGTTTTTTATCATTTTACAATCAGCTTTTTCCACCTCTTTTCTGTTTTTTTTTAATTAGCTGTTTTAGTAACAAGGGTTGTTTTTCAGAGTTTCATGATTAATACGGTTTTTCTTTTCTCCCCTTTTTGGTGAATTTTTTTTTTCTTTCTTTTTCTAGAGTTTTTTACTAAATCTAACTTTTGTTTTTAAAGTTTTTCTTTTAAGTACATTTTTAAATAATTTTGGAAAGGTTTTTTTTCTAAGCAATTTATTTTAGAGTTTTATTCTCCAACCATTTTTTTTCTTTCTCTTTTACCAGCCTGCTTTAGACCAAGGTCACTCCACAGATAAGGAGAATTACAGGCTGAGGGAGAGAGCACACACAAACTGCTCAGCGGTTTGACTAGCCCCTCCCGTCGGGCATTCGGTGAGGACGCACAAGAACCAGAGTACAGCAGTTTTCAGATTTTTAAATCACCCTTGTTGAATAGGTTTTTGGAATAGACACAGTACGTGAGAATCAAATAGACAGGCAGCCTTTACGCTGCATAATGAAATGTTTTTTCTTGTTTTTTGTTATTTGAAAGGTAACGGGAAAGTTTGTTAATAGATTACCATCTGCTATAAAAGAGCAGTGGTGCATCGTGTAAAAGGTACAGCAAGTTAATTTGAACGGACCAGGAAGTGATTTTTTTTATGTGAATAAGTTTGAAAAAGTGTTAAATCGTCTGTGAGAAAAAGATCAATGACATGTCACAAGAGCAGAATTCAGAGTCACTCACATCACATGTCCATCATGTGGAGACACGGGACAGGTGTAGGCTGCTCTCATTGAGTAAGGAGCCTTGTACAGGGAAAAAAGCTCCCCGCCTCTCTCCACAGGGAGAAGGCATTTTTGTTTCAACCATCCCCTCTCAAGAGTCACAGGGGGGACACTCTCTCCTTTTTCTTCTCCCAGTCCCTTTCTCCTTCTTCTTCAGACTTTTCTCTCTCTCAGTGTCTCCAGCACAGGGCACCCTGTCTATCCCAAGCACAGTACAAACATTGCCAGTCATTATATCAGGAGAAGAAAGTGCAAATCTCCCTACACAAAATGCTACATGTAGCCCCCAGACACAACAGTCCACAGCTAGGGCATCACAGGGGGGTGGTGTAGCTACAGAGACAAATGAGGAACCTCAGTGCCGAGCAGGGCTGCCAGCATGGAACCATGACACTGATCCACCGCAGCCTCAGCAAGGAAGTGGGAAACCCCCATGCAGCAAGACAACTTTTAAGCCCAAATCTCACCCAGTGTATGCACCAAGTACACCATGTCACTTCTTATCTGATGAAGATGAAGATGCAACGTCACACATGCTGCCCAATACTAGGGAAGAAAACACACAAGCACCAATAGAGCAGGGACAGGTAGAGGCACCATCCTATGAGCCCTTCATCCCAAGCCATGTGATCAGTATGCTGCCAGACCCAGGGATACACCCCATGCTATTTTGCCAGAAAATGCAGCAGATCCAGCAAACGTATACAGCAGCCTGGATTGATCTCTGGACCGAAATGGAAATAAAAGCAGGTGATGCATTCTGGTCAATTATGAGAGAACACTTCAAGCTTCCAGCAGAGTTAGATGCGTATGCCTGGGAGACAGGACCAAAGCTAATTGAGCAACTCAGAGAATGGGCCAAAAGCAGACTGACAGGACAAACTCTCAGCCTACATGTCACGAGTCAAGACAAGACAGAGTCTGTGGAGAAGTTCCATGACAGAGTAATGCAAGTGTTTCAAGATTTGGGCCTCATTACCCATGATCAGACACACAGACGGATGTTGGCACAGGCCTTTGTGCATGGACTGAGAGAACCAATCAGGAAACCACTGGTAGCAGCCAGGCCTGAGTACACGTCAATAGCAATGGATACCCTGCTCACAGTAGCAAAAAGGATTGAGTCCCGCCGGGACAGAAGGGATGTCAAGTGTTACAACTGTGGCGAGTTTGGTCATTTCCGGAACCGGTGCAGAACACTGACTTCACCCAGAAAATGAAGAAACACAGAAAGCAGTGAAGAACCCCGTCCATAGGACAAGAGCACACCAAGTCCACAGGGAACCCCACCAGTGGGACCAATATCCTGAGAGTGGATGGCGTAGTCAGATCTTTTCTTGTGGAACTCTGCAACCTCACCTATCTATCAGAATCTTCTGCTTCCTGCATGGGAATTGATGGTCAAGTCAGATATTTCCAGATTATGAAGCCCCTGAGCTGTGGACTCAGTCAGAACACTCCATCATGTCCCAGTTTGTTGTGTCAAAACACCTGCACCCTCAACCTATTGGGAGTGGACCTACTGCAGAAGCTGAAAGCGACCAGAGTGTTCCAGGAAGATGGGACCATGACACTTTCTTCACCCCTGACCCAAGAAGAAACAGGAACCTCAAACAACCACACTGCAGACCTATCACAGGAGGTGCTGGACATAGTACCAGAAAAGCCACTCCATCACCCAGAGTCAAGATGTCTCTGACCAACTGAAGGTCTAAGTGAACTCGCCTAAGAAGACGGCCTAAGAACTTTGACATTGGCCAGGATATTCAACTCAAGAAGGACCCTACTCGCTTCATGGAATGGCAACACCTCATCCAGCTCTAACGCCAGAGGTTCATCTTTTGCAAGCACCAGGAGGTGCCCCCTGCAATCAACCATTCACCCAGGCCCTAGACCGGAAAAAGGCCACTCAGCTCTTCAAACTTGTGCACAAATACTGACCTGAGACCGAGCTGGAGAAAAAGAAACTACTGATGGCCCGTGCTGAGAAAAAAGCAGCCGTTTAAGGAGACGTCCCAACAAGAAGACCCCCTGTGACCAGAGCAGGTGCTAACACAGTGACTGTCTTGGTGGAGAACAAGAAAGCCAGCTGGTCGTCATCTCTCATGATGTGGATCCTAGTAGACGGCTTGTTATCCCGCCAGCTCTGCACCAGCAGATGGGAGTCCCCTGCCGCATACTGAAGGACAAGGCCAAACTGGGCTGCCTCGCCCATCGGAATCAATCACAGCTTTCCACAGTGAAGAAAAAGACTGTAAACCCCACTGAGTTCAGAATGGTGCAAGGCCTGGAGGCCGCGAAAGAGGCTACGGTATTTGAAACCCCAACAGTGCTGAACCATCACACTCTGCTCTCAAAAGTCCCAGTCACCGCAACGGTATTCACGGTGATCAACCTGGCCAGTACCTTCTTCAGTGTTTCCCCTCCACCTGGAGGCCTGCTTTCACGCACCAGTGCAGTGCATATGGACAATGTTGCCTCAAGGTGCTCAAAACAAGCCCTTTAAGTTTCACCAAGACAATGTCCTCCATCCTCGTCAACCGGATTGCAGAATATGCAAGAGTCACTCTTCTACAACACGTGGATGACCTTCTCTTTTGTGTGGTTGACATCGACACCTGCACAGTCTATTCCTTGTCTCTCCTACTCTACCTGGAAGAACAGCAACGCAAGGTCTGGAAGAACAAAGTCCAGTGATGCCAGAAGCAAGTTACATCCCTGGGACACTGTATTGCCCACCAGACGAAACATATGTCAAAAGACTGGAAGACCACTGTGGAGAAGATGGCTCCCCCAACAACTCCAAGAATGCTGCAGGCCTTCCCTGGTCTAGTGTCATATTGCAGAACCTGGATCCCTGATGCCTCAGTCCTAATGCAGGCTCTGTGCGCTTGCATCAACGCAACCCCGCTCCTTCTATCAGACGCAGCCTTCAACCCATTCAGGAGATTGGAAGAACTCCACAGTCTCAGCGCCAATACCAGGCCTACCTGACTATGAAAAGTCTTTCCGTCTACCTGATGGAAGAAAGAAGGTCATGCTACTGGAGTCCTGGCACGGATTCACGGGGGAAAACAGAGACTTTTAGGCTGCCTCTCAGCCCGCTTGGATCCAGTTGCAAGAAGAGCACCCTCCTGCCTGATGGCAGTATCTGCAGCACACACCCTCCTGGACAAGGTTGCTGACATCACTCTTGGACAGCCACTGGAAACTCTCACTCCACATGACATCTTGGCAATCTTCAATCAAGCTCAACCAACAGTAATCTCCCCACCGCCAGGCATCTTTGTGGCGCCTCTATTGCCTTTGTCTCATAATGTCACCGTCTCCAGACCTACAGTCCTCAGCCCGGCCACTCTACTCCCACTCCCAAGGGGGGATACTTGGATGGCTCCAGAAGAAGTTTCAACACAGGAAGTGCAGTGACCAGCAATCAAGAAATCCTGTGGTCCAGAAGTCTGTCACCTAGCCTGTCAGCCCAGGAAGCAGAATTGATAGCGCTGACGAAGGCCTGCCGGATGGCAGAAGGCAAGACTGCAAACATCTACACGGACTACAGGTACTCGCATGGCATAGCACACGACTTTAGACCCATCTGGGCCACAAGGGACTTCATCACAGCAAACGGGACAACCGTGAAGCATCATGGAGCCTTCAGGGACCTACTGGGTATACTCCAACTTCCAAAATGTGGCAATTTGAAAAATCAAAGTGCATGGAAAACTGAGAACAGAAGAGGCGTGAGGCAATAACATGGCGGACATGGCAGCCAAAGAAGCAGCCAAAGGAAGACAACATGGAGAAAGTGGGAGAGGTCGTAGAGCCGGACGGCTACTACATGACGACTGAAGACAAGAAACCTGACAAAGAGACGTCCTGGAATCTGCTCAAGAAGTTACAAGACCAAGTGAAAGGTTCTGTGTACATGTTCCTGAAACTCAGTTTTTTCCGTCAGCCATTTTACTTTCTGTCTTGCTGCAGCTATCTTGCCCTCAGTCAATATGGAGTTTTCCGCTTGCATGTTCCCGCCCTGATTCTCTCTCTTTGCTTCTTAAGCAGCCACAGCTGAGCAATCAGTGCTTCAGAATCAAGCCTGCAGTGAACCTGTGACCTGACTCCTGAAAGCCTTGGACCTTGTACTCCAGTTATTTCCTATTGTGGAAATTTGGAACACTCGTGGACTTTGGAACCTTGCTATTTGATAAAACCACGTTTGCATAGACTTACGGTAACAGAGAAGAGATCCTGAACCTGTTGTGGAGAGTGATTGCTGAGCTTAAGTTACTCTGGCCTGCTGTGTCTCCTGCTTTTGTATCTGCAAACTGTGTGACTATTATTGCCACTTGTATGAAGTAATACAAGACCTTCTATATCAAACCTGTGACTCCTGTGTTTTCATCGCACCCAAGCACAAGACACTATATGAACTGTACTACTTACATTACAAGATTCTGAAGCCAAACGTTAGTGTCTGCTGGGTCTGGAAAGGCTGTGTCTGCTGTAACTGTGGATATCGGATGTCCGGTTGTACTTTCTGTGATGACAGTGGTTGTGACTTCTCACAACCATTCCAGGTGAGCAATTCCCTTAAGTTTTTTTTCTGCAGTGTTACCACAGGTAAACACTATTGTTTTTTTTTTCTTTCCTCTTTTGTGTCTGCTGTAACTGTGGATATCAGATGTCCGGTTGAACTTTCTGTGATGATAGTGGTTGTGACTTCTCACAACCATTCCAGGTGAGCAGTTCCCTTAATTTTTTTTTTCTCTCTGCAGTGTTACCACAGGTAAACACTATTGTTTTTTTTTTTTTTCCTCTCCTCTCCTTCCAGTACTCCTGTCTTAAAAGATCTGGAAAATGGAGGCCCGCATAAAGGAACTTTGCGGAGTGACTAATAATATCCTTGCAGATTTGCAGAATATAAAGACCCGTTTTACAAACCTACAGGACCTCACTAATCACAATTTGCAAGTGTTTGGACAGACTGGCCAGGATTTGCGAGCCAGGATTGAGGTTCTAGAGGGGCGAGTCCAGGCTCCTGCCGTAGCCCCGAGTTCTGGGATTCCCAAGTTGCCCCCTTTTCGTTTTGGCGGTGAACGTGAGAAATTCAGGGGATTTATTAATCAATGCAATCTTTTTTTTTCTGCACATGCTTCACAATTTCCCACTGAACGATCTAAGGTGCTTACTATAATTATGTTGCTTACCAACAAGGCTTTGATGTGGGCAAACCCTCTGATTGAGACTGAGGATGAATGTTTGTATCATCTTGATGCTTTCATTTCAGCCATGGGGCAGGTGTTTGATGACCCCAATCGAGGTGCAACAGCTGAAGCAGCCATGTTAGCTTTGCGCCAAGGTAAGCACTCGGTAGCTGAATATGCCTTGGATTTCAGGAGATGGGCCCTTGATACCACCTGGGACAGTTCCGCCAAAAAATCTATTTTTCGAAAAGGGTTATTTCCACTGATTAAGGATGAACTTGCTCGTGCCGACCCTCCCACTGCGTTAGGTGACTTTATTAACTACTGCATCCGTATTGATACTCGTCTGACTGAACGCAGGCAAGAGAGATGGTTCGAAAGCAATCGCACTAACCTTTTCCTACCTTCCTCTCCAGCTAAGAAACCTTTGAGTAGGATTACACGGGAACCTGAACCTGAACCCATGCAGGTAGACTCTTTACAACGACGGGTTAGTGATGCACGCAAGGAACATCGTTTTAAGGAGAATCTATGTTTCTATTGTGGTAAGTCAGGGCACTTCATTATAAACTGCCCCAGCCGTTCTCGTAAGACTACTGCAGCACTCATTCACTGTGAGTGTTGCGAGAGGGGATCTGTCAGGTCCGAGCCTCAGGCTCCAGAGAGATCTGCAGCAACAGATCTTGATTTCTCGGACTTAAACTCCGTTACCTCTGAGGACGTTGACTGTGTAAACGCTGCAATTTTTCAAGTTTCCTCAGCGGTGTCCCAGCTGAGTTGTAAGAAAAACAATTCTCATTGCTTTCTTTCCATCAAACTCTGGGTTGACTCAGCTTGGGTGTCTAGCTCTGCTATGATCGACTCAGGGGCAAGTGGAAATTTTATGGATGTCTCCTTTGCTCTGAAACAGGGATACGTTCAGTGAAGAAGGCTACTCCAGTACAGATGGAAACTGTGGATGGCTCCCTGCTGACCTCTGGACCAGTGGATCAGGAAACAGAGCCTTTGAGGGTTCTTATGGGTAAAGATCATCAAGAGAAACTGTCCTTTATGCTTATCTCTTCTCCCCACTTTCCCATTATTCTAGGGCTACCATGGCTGCAGGCTCAGAATCCTACCATTAACTGGGAGACCAAGGAATTACACTTTCCAGAGAAACAGATGAGTCCAAAAGTTTCAGCTTGCTCTGTTCCTAAAGGAACCATGTCAGTCCCTGAACTACCAGCTGTATACCAGGACTATGTGGATTTATGTGACAAGAAGAACGCTGACCAGCTTCCTCCTCACCGTCCATATGATTGTCCAATTGAATTATTGCCTGGAGCAGAGATACCTTTTGGTAAGATCTACCCCCTGGCGGGGCCCGAGCTAAAGGCTTTAAAGGATTACATAGACGAAAATCTAGCCAAGGGCTTCATACGCCCCTCTTCATCTCCTGCAGGTGCACCCATCTTCTTGTAAAGAAGAAAGATGGATCTCTGAGACCATGCGTAGACTATAGGGAACTCAATAAGGTTACTATTAGAAACCGTTATCCATTGCCTTTAATCCCTGAGTTATTGGAGAGAGTGCGACATGCCAAAATTTTCTCTAAACTAGATCTTTGTGGGGCCTATAACTTAGTCCGTATTAGACCTGGGGATGAATGGAAGACTGCATTCAGGTCACGCTATGGACACTTTGAATATCTAGTTATGCCTTTTGGTCTGAGTACCGCCCCAGCCACTTTCCAACACTTGGTGAATGACATCTTCAGGGATCTCCTAGATACATTCGTGGTAATTTATTTGGATGATATTCTAATTTTTTCTAACTCCACAGAGGAACATCATGGACATGTGAGAATGGTCTTGGAACGTCTAAGACAAAATCATCTTTACATCAAACTTGAAAAGTGTGAATTCCATAGGACCGAAATTCAATTTCTGGGGTATGTACTGTCTACACAAGGAATTAGTATGGATGGAAGCAAAACCCAAGCCATCAAGGATTGGCCAAGTCCTAGAAATGTGAAGGAGGTACAGCGCTTCATCGGGTTTGCCAACTTCTATAGACGTTTCATTAGAATTTCTCTGAGGTAGTGTCACCTATCACCCAACTTACCCGGAAAGAGTCTAGGTTCTCCTGGACTCCCCAAGCCCAGGAAGCATTTTCCCGTCCAAAAGATAAATTTACCACTGCACCTATCCTAGTACATCCCAACCCCGAGCTTGCCTTCATAATAGAGGTGGATGCTTCAGACTGTGCCGTTGGAGCTATACTCTCTCAGAGAACAGGTGAGAAGAATGTCTTGCATCCCTGTGCCTTCTTTTCCCAGCAGTTGTCTTCGGCTGAGAGGAACTACGATGTGGGCAATAGAGAGTTGTTGGCCATTATTGCCGCCTTCAAAGAATGGAGACACCTTCTTCAGGGAGCTGCACAGCAAATAGTCGTCCTGACAGACCATCGTAACCTTGAGTTTATCAGGTCGGCTAAGTGCCTGACTCCTCGCCAGGCTCGCTGGAATCTTTTCTTAAACCAATTTAATTTTATCATTTCTTATAGACCAGGATCGCGCAATGGAAAGGCTGATGCACTCTCTAGGATTTACTCAGCAGAGACACGTCCAATTACTCCTCCTAAGACTATTCTTCCTGACTCTAGATTCCTAGGAGTGATTCATAATCAAGACCTACTTAAGGACATCAAGGAAGCATACCATGCGGATTCCTTTTTGGCACAACCCCAAGGGACGTAAGTCTTGTCTTTAAGAATGGTGTGTGGATTCAGGGACAACGCCTGTATATTCCTGAAACAGTCAGATTGAGAGTATTGCAACTCATTCACGATTCCAAGATAGCTGGGCATAGAGGAATTCTAAAGACACAGGAATTTCTCTCTCGTTTCTTTTGGTGGCCCACTTGCAGGAAGGATGTTTTAAACTATGTCACTTCATGTGAAGTCTGTGCAAGATGCAAAACACCTCGCTCCTCACCAACTGGTCTGTTACAGCCTCTTCCCACCCCGTCCCGCCCGTGGGGATCCATTTCTATGGACTTCATTGTGGAGTTACCAACCTCTCAAGGGAAGAACACCATTCTAGTGGTGGTTGACCGTCTAACAAAGGCAGCTCATTTTATCCCTTGTGTCGGCTTACCCACTGCAAAACAGACATCAGATTTGATGATTAAAGATGTGTTTCGCTTACATGGAGTACCGGATGAGGTTATTTCGGATCGAGGGGTGCAATTCACTTCTAGGTTTTGGCAAAATTTCTGTGCAGCATTGGACATTAAAGTAAACCTTTCTTCTGCTTTTCATCCCAGACTAATGGACAGACCGAACGAACCAATCAAACCCTGGAGCAGTATCTCCGCTGCTTTATCTGCCACCTACAGGATGATTGGGTGGATCTACTTCCATTAGCTGAGTTCTCGTATAACAACTCTCAGAGTGCCTCCACTAAGCAGTCTCCTTTTTACTCTAATCTAGGTTATCATCCTAACATTCTACCACGATTTCCCATAGAAACGCCTTTACCAGCAGTGGCTGAAAGAATCACGTCTTTTACAGAAGAATATGGATCTTCTAAAGGAGAATCTGGAATCGGCTCAGGAAAGGTACAAGAAAGCAGCAGATAAATTTCGTAAACCTGCACCAGCTTTCAAGGTAGGAGACTTGGTCTGGCTGTCAACCAGAAATCTTAAGTTAAGGATTCCATCGTCTAAGTTGGGACATAAGTACATTGGACCCTATAAAATCAGTAAAATTATAAGTGCCGTTGCTTGTCGTCTTCAACTGCCCAGAACTATGAGAATTCACCCTGTCTTTCATGTATCCCTACTAAAGGCTGCGACACCCAATACGTTTCCTGGACGTTCTTCTCCTTGCCCTGACCCAGTGCTAGTCGATGGTCAGGAAGAATTTGTGGTGGAAAGGATTTTAGATTCCAGGTTGTATAGAAATCAGTTACAATATCTGATTAAATGGCAGGGCTACCCAGTGGAGGACAACTCATGGGAACCAGTCAATAACGTTAATGCTCCTCGCTTGCTCCGTCAGTTTCATCAGAGGTACCCACACAAGCCTGGCCTGAGGTCATCCGGAGGTTGTCCCTAAGGGGGGAGTAATGTAAGGTTCTGTGTACATGTTCCTGAAACTCAGTTTGTTCGTCAGCCATTTTACTTTCTGTCTTGCTGCAGCTTCTTGCCCTCAGTCAAAATGGAGTTTCCAGCTTGCATGTTCCCGCCCTGATTCTCTCCTTTTGCTTCTTAAGCAGCCACAGCTGAGCAATCAGTGCTTCAGAATCTAGCCTGCAGTGAACCTGTGACCTGACTCCTAAAGCCTTGGACCTTGTACTCCAGCTATTCCTACTGAGGAACTCTGAAGCACTTGTGGACTCTGGAACCTGCTCTTTGAAAGACCCACGTTTGCATGGACTTACGGTAACAGAGAAGAGATCCTGAACCTGTTGTGGAGAGTGATTGCTGAGCTTAGATTACTCTGGCCTGCTGTGTCTCCTGCTTCTGTGTCTGCAAACTGTGTGACTATTTTTGCCAACTTGTATGAAGTAATACAAGACTTCTATTCAAACCTGTGTCTCATGTATTTTCATCGCACCAAGCACAAGACCTATATGAACTGAAAACCACATACATACCTGTGGTCCAAAGTCTGTCACCTAGCTTCAGCCAGAAGCAGAATTGATAGCGCTGACGAAGGCCTGCCAGATGGCAGAAGGCAAGACTGCAAACATCTACACGACTACAGGTACTCGCATGGCATAGCACACGACTTTAGACCCATCTGGGCTACAAGGGACTTCATCACAGCAAACGGGACAACCTGAACATCATGGAGCCTTCAGGGACCTACTGGGTATACTCCAACTTCCAAAATGGTGGCAATTTGAAAATCAAAGTGCATGGAAAACTGAAAACAGAAGAGGCGTGAGGCAATAACATGGCGGACATGGCAGCCAAAGAAGCAGCCAAAGGAAGACAACATGGAGAAGTGGGAGAGGTCGTAGAGCGGACGGCTACTACATGACGACTGAAGACAAGAAACCTGACAAAAAACGTCCTGGAATCTGCTCAAGAAGTTACAAGACCAAGCTCCAAAAGGAGAAGAAGAGCTGAATGCGAAAAAAGCAACACGTGAAGAAGGAAGGCTATCAATAATAGACTTCAAACTCTGCCTACCACAAAGTATGCACCCTATGGTGGTCCAATGGGTACATGGACCCACATCCACATATCAAAGACACAGATGAATGATCTGATTGGTGCTTACTGGTTCGCTTCAGGGATCTCCACCCTAACAGCCAAATTCACCAGCAGCTGTCTGACCTGCGGCAAATGCAAGCCTGGACGTATGGAAGAAAGTCCCCCTCACCTCATCTGGAAAGACCACTCTACCAGCTTCAAAGGATCCAGATAGACCACATCCAGATATCGCCAAGTGAAGGATTCAAATACGCCATTGTGGTCAAAAGAAGTATTTTCAAGATGAACAGAAGCCTTCCAAGTCAGCAAAGACTACTGCAACGAAGCTACTTTCGGAAAATAGTGTGCAGATACGGGGTTCCAGAAATGATAGAAAGTGATCAGGGACCCGCATTCACAGCAAATCTGACACACAAGACCCGATTAGCAGTAGGGTCAGATTTAGGCCTACACACTCCTTACCACCCCCAGAGCAGCAGGAAGGTAGAAAAAACTGAACGAAACACTTAAGAATAGAATGCTGAAAAATTGCCCAAGAGACACGCAAACCATGGCATGACACACTCCCTATTGCACTGTTTAGCGTAAGGCACACTCCCAGAGACCCAGAAAAGCTGTTTCGTGCCTGCATCTTCTGCTAACAGATAAGACATTTTCTTCTTTTAGTTTTTTGGTGCTTGCAGTTTGTTCAGCCACTTTTGTTTGTTCATTTGCCTTTTCCAGTTTTTTTCAGTGGTTGCTGTTTAGTTTTTGTTACACCAGAGAACTAATTTAGGTGGTAGAGGTCGTGTGATCTCAGGTGTTTTTGTAATTAGTAGAGTTGGTACTTTTCAGGGTTTTTTGGGGTTGCAGTAAGTGCCTTTCCTATCCTTCTTCTATCTAGACAGATTGGGCCCCAGCGTTTGCTCATTCTATTTTCTGTCTGTGTCTGTATTTCCTCTTGTCTAACCGCCATTACATGTTTGGGGGCTTCCTATGTTCTTTGGGGATCTGCTCCGGGGCAGATAGCTTTCCTTTTTCTATCTTTAGGTGTAGTTAGCTTCTCAGGCTGTGACGAGGCGTCTAGGACCAACGTAGGAATGCTCCACGGCTGCCTTTAGTTGTGGTGGTTAGTCAGGGTACTGCAATCCCATAGATTCCAACCTCTCTGGTGTATTGCCTTTTTTTGCCTGCTCTCCTCAGCTACCAAATCATAACACTTATGTAATTGAATTGGTCAAAAACTAATGTCCATTCTCGAGTTTTTCTCCTCACTGCCAGATTTGATGATCCTGTCCAAGAGCCCCAGATGACATCAACCTCTGTGTAACTAGAGGGAAAGCCTGTTTGGAATCCACGTATCGCATTGCAAGGAAGCTCCCGTACCAGGAGAGACACCTAAGCCATGAAGGATGTCGTGGATGCTCTGACTGACCAGACAGATGACCAGATGACCTACCTGATGAGTTCAAGGCCAGAGACCAAGTTAAAGCAGGATTTGAGTCACTATAAACAAAAATGTTGATTGGATAAATTACATCTATTATAACCAGCAGAGATTTGTTAACTTCACCATAGATGCTGTAAAAGGTTTGGCAGCACAGTTAGGCCCCACTTCCATTATGGCATTCCAGAATAGAATGGCTTTGGATATGATTCTAGCTGAGAAAGGAGGTGTTTGCAAAATGATCAAAGACACCTGTTGCACCTACATCCCAGACAACACTGGCCCAAATGGTAAAGTCACAATGGCAATACAGAAACTTACTGAGTTATCAGAGGAACTGAAACAGAACTCAGGTGTCACTGACCCATGGGATCGATACTTTGGGTGGATGAGTGGGTGGCAGAAAATGTTGGCACAGGTTGGGACAGCCATTATGGGGGTTCTCATTTTTGCATTAATTACTGGTTGCTGTGTAATTCCTTGTATCCGCAGGATAATGGAAAAAACTGTTCAGGAGACAACCAATTTGATGCCACTCACCATCTTGGACCTCGCACCAGTCCGGATGGAACTGCCTGGCTTGACCAGATCTCCGAACTACCTCCAGACTGAGAATACACATCCTTGATGAAACATCATATCAACTATGAGATTATGATTGCAAACACATAAACCCCCGACAGGGACAGTCCTCCTGACCGCCCATTTGCGAAAAGTCTGTATTCGGTGGGGGAGGCATGTACTAGGGGTGTCTCAACTCGCCGGCAGCACAAAAGAGTTGCAGCGCTTTGGGCCAGGAGCAGGTTTTTAGGGCAAGTGGTATCTAAGGGGGGACTGTCATGGAAATATATATGTATTCCATATATTCAAAGTATATTCACATATATGTATTCACAGTTCACAGTTAGATAGATCTCACTTGCTAAAAAACCTGTGCTCACATATTTCTAGGCCAGCTATAATCAGTCGTTTTAAAGAAATCTGGCCTTCATAAGGCCTTCATAAGGCAACAAATGCATGAAGTACAAAAGTCCTATTAGATATCTGTTGTTTACATTATAGTTATGCAAGACAACTAGGTCACAAGAATATAAACAATAATTCTGCAACTTCAGCTCTTTTAATCATGATTATCATAATTATCATATTTACACTAGAACAGCCAATAATCTAGCAGCTTTTAATTGTATGTTAATTGACTAACCAGCCCCTTTTTGTAAAGTATAAAACCTTGAATGAATAATAAATGTATGTCTTTGACGAACTGCTATACTGACACTTTCGTGTGGACAGTCTCATTTC
>JARQOD010000010.1:90392320-90475606 GCA_033576555.1 Oophaga sylvatica
GGGGATCCCCTAGATTACATTCGTGGGATTTTTTTTGGGATTTCTAATTTTTCTAACCCCACAGAGGAAATCATGGACATGTGAGAAGGGTTTTGGGAACGTCAAAGGGACAAATCATCTTTACATAAAACTTGAAAAGTGTGAATTCCATAGGACCGAAATTAAATTTTCTGGGTATGTACTGTCTACACAAGGAATTAGTATGGATGGAAGCAAAACCCAAGCCATCAAGGATTGGCCAAGTCCTAGAAATGTGAAGGAGGTACAGCGCTTCATCGGGTTTTGCCAACTTCTATAGACGTTTCATTAGGAATTTCTCTGAGGTAGTGTCACCTATCACCCAACTTACCCGGAAAGAGTCTGGGTTTTTCTCCTGGACTCCCCAAGCCAGGAAGCATTTTCCGTCTAAAAGAAAAATTTACCACTGCACCTATCTTAGTACATCCCAACCCGAGCTTGCCTTCATAATAGAGGTGGATGTTTTCAGACTGTCCCGTTGGAGCTATACTCTCTCAGAGAACAGGTGAGAAGAATGTCTTGCATCCCTGTGCCTTCTTTTCCCAGCAGTTTCTTCGGCTGAGAGGAACTACGATGTGGGCAATAGAGAGTTGTTGGCCATTATTGCCGCCTTCAAAGAATGGAGACACCTTCTTCAGGGAGCTGCAACAGCAAATAGCGTCCTGACAGACCTCGTAACCTTGAATTTATCAGGTCGGCTAAGTGCCAGACTCCTCGCCAGGCTCGCTGGAATCTTTTCTTAAACCAATTTAATTTTATCATTTCTTATAGACCAGGATCGCGCAATGGAAAGGCTGATGCACTCTCTAGGATTTACTCAGCAGAGACAAGTCCAATTACTCCTCCTAAGACTATTCTTCCTGACTCTAGATTCCTGGGAGTGATTCATAATCAAGACCTACTTAAGGACATCAAGGAAGCATACCATGCGGATTCCTTTTTGGCACAACCCCCCAAGGGACGTAAGTCTTGTCTTTAAGAATGGTGTGTGGATTCAGGGACAACGCCTGTATATTCCTGAAACAGTCAGATTGAGAGTATTGCAACTCATTCACGATTCCAAGATAGCTGGGCATAGAGGAATTCTAAAGACACAGGAATTTCTTTCTCGTTTCTTTTGGTGGCCCACTTGCAGGAAGGATGTTTTAAACTATGTCACTTCATGTGAAGTCTGTGCAAGATGCAAAACACCTCGCTCCTCACCAACTGGTCTGTTACAGCTCTTCCCACCCCGTCCCGCCCGTGGGGATCCATTTCTATGGACTTCATTGTGGAGTTACCAACCTCTCAAGGGAAGAACACCATTCTAGTGGTGGTTGACCGTCTAACAAAGGCAGCTCATTTTATCCCTTGTGTCGGCTTACCCACTGCAAACAGACATCAGATTTGATGATTAAAGATGTGTTTCGCTTACATGGAGTACCGGATGAGGTTATTTCGGATCGAGGGGTGCAATTCACTTCTAGGTTTTGGCAAAGTTTCTGTGCAGCATTGGACATTAAAGTAAACCTTTCTTCTGCTTTTCATCCCCAGACTAATGGACAGACCGAACGAACCAATCAAACCCTGGAGCAGTATCTCCGCTGCTTTATCTGCCACCTACAGGATGATTGGGTGGATCTACTTCCATTAGCTGAGTTCTCTTATAACAACTCTCAGAGTGCCTCCACTAAGCAGTCTCCTTTTTACTCTAATCTAGGTTATCATCCTAACATTCTACCACGATTTCCCATAGAAACGCCTTTACCAGCAGTGGCTGAAAGAATCACGTCTTTACAGAAGAATATGGATCTTCTAAAGGAGAATCTGGAATCGGCTCAGGAAAGGTACAAGAAAGCAGCAGATAAATTTCGTAAACCTGCACCAGCTTTCAAGGTAGGAGACCTGGTCTGGCTGTCAACCAGAAATCTTAAGTTAAGGATTCCATCGTCTAAGTTGGGACATAAGTACATTGGACCCTATAGAATCAGTAAAATTATAAGTGCCGTTGCTTGTCGTCTTCAACTGCCCAGAACTATGAGAATCCACCCTGTCTTTCATGTATCCCTACTAAAGGCTGCGACACCCAATACGTTTCCTGGACGTTCTTCTCCTTGCCCTGACCCAGTGCTAGTCGATGGTCAGGAAGAATTTGTGGTGGAAAGGATTTTAGATTCCAGGTTGTATAGAAATCAGTTACAATATCTGATTAAATGGCAGGGCTACCCAGTGGAGGACAACTCTTGGGAACCAGTCAATAACGTTAATGCTCCTCGCTTGCTCCGTCAGTTTCATCAGAGGTACCCACACAAGCCTGGTCTGAGGTCATCCGGAGGTTGTCCCTAAGGGGAGAGTAATGTAAGGTTCTGTGTACATGTTTCTGAAACTCAGTTTTTCCGTCAGCCATTTTACTTTCTGTCTTGCTGCAGCTATCTTGCCCTCAGTCAATATGGAGTTTCCAGCTTGCATGTTCCCGCCCTGATTCTCTCCTCTTGCTTCTTAAGCAGCCACAGCTGAGCAATCAGTGCTTCAGAATCAAGCCTGCAGTGAACCTGTGACCTGACTCCTGAAAGCCTTGGACCTTGTACTCCAGTTATTTCCTATTGTGGAACTTTGGAACACTCGTGGACTTTGGAACCTTGCTATTTGATAAATCCACGTTTGCATGGACTTACGGTAACAGAGAAGAGATCCTGAACCTGTTGTGGAGAGTGATTGCTGAGCTTAAGTTACTCTGGCCTTCTGTGTCTCCTGCTTTTGTATCTGCAAACTGTGTGACTATTATTGCCACTTGTATGAAGTAATACAAGACCTTCTATATCAAACCTGTGACTCCTGTGTTTTCATCGCACCCAAGCACAAGACACTATATGAACTGTACTACTTACATTACACCAAGCTCCAAAAGGAGAAGAAGAGCTGAATGGGAAAAAAGCAACACGTGAAGAAGGAAGGCTATCAATAATAGACTTCAAACTCTGCCTACCACAAAGTATGCACCCTATGGTGGTCCAATGGGTACATGGACCCACATCCACATATCAAAGACACAGATGAATGATCTGATTGGTGCTTACTGGTTCGCTTCAGGGATCTCCACCTTAACAGCCAAATTCACCAGCAGCTGTCTGACCTGCGGCAAATGCAAGCCTGGACGTATGGAAGAAAGTCCCCCTCACCTCATCTGGAAAGACCACTCTACCAGCTTCAAAGGATCCAGATAGACCACATCCAGATATTGCCAAGTGAAGGATTCAAATACGCCATTGTGGTCAAAAGAAGTATTTTCAAGATGAACAGAAGCCTTCCAAGTCAGCAAAGACTACTGCAACGAAGCTACTTTCGGAAAATAGTGTGCAGATACGGGGCTCCAGAAATTATAGAAAGTGATCAGGGACCCGCATTCACAGCAAATCTGACACACGAGACCCGATTAGCAGTAGGGTCAGACCTAGGCCTACACACTCCTTACCACCCCCAGAGCAGCAGGAAGGTAGAAAAACTGAACGAAACACTTAAGAATAGAATGCTGAAAAATTGCCCAAGAGACATGCAAACCATGGCATGACACACTCCTAATTGCACTGTTTAGCGTAAGGCACACTCCCAGAGACCCAGAAAAGCTGTTTCGTGCCTGCATCTTCTGCTAACAGATAAGACATTTTCTTCTTTTAGTTTTTTGGTGCTTGCAGTTTAGTTCAGCCACTGTTGTTTGTTCATTTGCCTTTTCCAGTTTTTTCAGTGGTTGCTGTTTAGTTTTTGTTACACCAGAGAACTAATGTAGGTGGTAGAGGTCGTGTGATCTCAGGTGTTTTTGTAATTAGTAGAGTTGGTACTTTTCAGGGTTTTTTAGGGTTGCAGTAAGTGCCTTTCCTATCCTTTTCTATTTAGGAAGATTGGGCCCCAGCGTTTGCTCATTCTATTTTCTGTCTGTGTCCGTGGTTTCTTCTTGTCTAACCGCCATTACATGTTTGGGGGCTTTCTATGTTCTTTGGTGATCTGCTCCAGGGCAGATAGCTTTCCTTTTTCTATCTTTAGGTGTAGTTAGCTTCTCAGGCTGTGACGAGGCGTCTAGGACCAACGTAGGAATGCTCCACGGCTGCCTTTAGTTGTGGTGGTTAGTCAGGGTACTGCAATCCCATAGATTCCAACCTCTCTGGTGTATTGCCTTTTTTTGCCTGCTCTCCTCAGCTACCAAATCATAACACTTACTATGTAATTGAATTGGTCAAAAACTAATGTCCATTCTCGAGTTTTTCTCTTCACTGCCAGATTTGATGATCCTGTCCAAGAGCCCCAGATGACACCAACCTCTGTGTAACTAGAGGGAAAGCCTGTTTGGATCCACGTATCGCATTGCAAGGAAGATCCCGTACCAGGAGAGACACCTAAGCCATGAAGGATGTCGTGGATACTCTGACTGACCAGACAGATGACCTACTTGATGAGTTCAAGGCCAGAGACCAAGTTAAAGCAGGATTTGAGTCACTATTGCCACTAGTAACTATAAACAAAAATGTTGATTGGATAAATTACATCTATTATAACCAGCAGAGATTTGTTAACTTCACCATAGATGCTGTAAAAGGTTTGGCAGCACAGTTAGGCCCCACTTCCATTATGGCATTCCAGAATAGAATGGCTTTGGATATGATTCTATCTGAGAAAGGAGGTGTTTGCAAAATGATCAAAGACACCTGTTGCACCCACATCACAGACAACACTGGCCCAAATGGTAAAGTCACAATGGCAATACAGAAACTTACTGAGTTATCAGAGGAACTGAAACAGAACTCAGGTGTCACTGACCCATGGGATCGATACTTTGGGTGGATGAGTGGGTGGCAGAAAATGTTGGCACAGGTTGGGACAGCCATTATGGGGGTTCTCATTTTTGCATTAATTACTGGTTGCTGTGTAATTCCTTGTATCCGCAGGAAAATGGAAAAAAACTGTTCAAGAGACAACCAATTTGATGCCACTCACCATCTTGGACCTCGCACCAGTCCGGATGGACCTGCCTGGCTTGACCAGATCTCCGAACTACCTCCAGACTGAGAATACACATCCTTGATGAAACATCCTATCAACTATGAGATTATGATTGCAAACACATAAACCCCCGACAGGGACAGTCCTCCTGACCGCCCATTTGCGAAAAGTCTGTATTCGGTGGGGGAGGCATGTACTAGGGTGTCTCAACTCGCCGGCAGCACAAAAGAGTTGCAGCGCTTTGGGCCAGGAGCAGGTTTTTAGGGCAAGTGATATCTAAGGGGGGACTGTCATGGAAATATATATGTATTCCATATATTCAAAGTATATTCACATATATGGATTCACAGTTCACAGTTAGATAGATCTCACTTGCTAAAAATCCTGTGCTCATGCCAGCTATAATCAGTCATTTTAAACGAATCTGGCCTTCATAAGGCCTTCATAAGGAACAAGTACATGGAGTCTTATTAGATATCTGTTGTTTACCTTATAGTCATGCAAGACAACTAGGTCAAAAGAATATAAAACAATAATTCTGCAACTTCAGCTCTTTTACCATGATTATCATAATTATCATACTTACACTAGAACAGCCAATAATCTAGCAGCTTTTAATTGTATGTTAATTGACTAACCAGCCCTTTTTGTAAACGTATAAAACCTTGAATGAATAATAAATGAGTAGTCTTGACGAACTGCTATACTGACACTTTCGTGTGGACAGTCTCATTTCGTTCTGAGCGCTCAAAAAGACATTAAATAGAGATTTGGACATGGCAAGCAGCAAACACTGAAGGATATATTTATCCTAATTAAATTTCCATAACAGATGTGCTTTCCATCAACGGTGCCCAGGCAATTGGGGAACTGGCAGATGCATAAAAACTGGTCTGCTATTTGAAGCCACCGCTCTGTAGTTGGCTCTGAAATAAATTCTCCAACCAAACTATCCCACAGAGCACGACAAGTATACTTTATTATCCCGGATAGTGTGGAGATTCCCAGGCGATATTGAAAATGGAGCGATGACAGAGTTTCGCCAGTTGCCAGAAATCTGAAATTTAAAAAAAATTTATTTCAGAAACACAGCATTACATACCAGAACTCACCTATAACTATTGGAGATACCAAAAATAATAACATCAATGAAAAACACTTTTATAACTAAATTTTGGCCTACTGATATGGTTTCCTAGTTGGGTTGTGATGTTAAATTAATGATAACATTACAAGTGCGCTCAAGCAAACAGATACAATCCATATAGCTTACCTTATAGTCACCATGAGACGCTCCGCCGGAGATATCGAGAACCGACAGTAGGTGTCCGATTTTTTAATTTGGTCTCCAACACGCTCCAGCAAATCGTCAAAGTTTTCTTTGTTCATTCGCAGATAGGCAAAAAACTTGTCTGGATTTTGTCGTAGCTCCATGTTCAGTGTGGAATAGACACCACGAGTTAATCTATGGGCCGTGATGGGGTGGATCCACATACGTCGTCGTCTTCGCTGCCGCTGACGCATAATGCGCTGCTCCTCAAACTTTCACTCCTTCTCCATAACTATAAACCTCAATCGATTCATCTCCGCAGTAAAATCAACAAGATTCCTGAAGATATTGCCGATAATGACATCCATGTTCGCCAGTCACTTGCTACTTGCTCTTCTCTCCAACCTGCACTTGCTCCTCTACAACCTGTCAAAGATGGGCTGTAGGAGCAGTGTATATATAGGATTACAGTAGCCAATCATGTTTGGAACCCCAAAAAAGGGCGTTTTTAAAAACCGGATCCGGCGCATTACAGCGTCAACGGATGCAAAACCGGATACACTGGATGAGACGGATCCGGTTTTTGAACGGATCAGTAAAGCGGATCCGGAGAAAAAACGGATGCGGCGCACCCGGTTTTCATACTGGATGGCGGATGCGGCGCTGCGGCAAAATGCCGGGGGCGCCGTCAGGCGCACAACGGATGTGTGAAAGAGGCCTTAGAAGCCTATGTGTTTGTAGCCCTGTTTCTGAAAAGTCTTTTTTACATACTGTATATGTGCACATCTACAAGAATTCAGCTGGCAAAATAAACTTTCTTCATACATGCCTCCTACAGTCGAGTTCAAGCTATTTGAGGACATCACTATGTGTGAATAACGGTGAAAGAGGCAGCCTAGAACCAGTGTCCCAGCGCCCTACACTTGCAGCTTAGTTATGGAGTCAGAGTAACACTGGCTATTTAATGTCATCACTGCATCACTGTAATATTATAGTTAAGTTGCAATATAACATGACTGTATCTAAACATCAATAGTAGTGTGATTACATCATGACATACTGGTACCTACATAAGAGCCTTTTGGATCCTTAGAAAATTAGCATTTATTTAAATCATGTTTCAATGTTTAATATCTTTTGCTAATTTTCAGAAGCCACCACTGACAATAGGTATGGATGTTTGTATACCTCTGGCAAAAAAAACCCAAAACATTCAGCTCATTAAGCTTAGAAATGACGGCCGTAGAGTTTCCAAATATTACTGCTATGTGCTGTATAAATCTGACTGTATAAAACTCAAATTAAGCTAATTTAAAGTCCTGTGCCCAAACAATAATAATAAAAAGAGGTATATATCACCAGTCCTGCAGTCTACAAAATGTCATCGTCCAATGATGTCATCGCATTGCACCATCTACAGTGACCCACTCTTGCATGGAGGACAGAACAGAACTTGGTGACTGTCGTAATGAAGGGATGAGATTAGGTAAATAGAAGCATTATCACTTTCCAGGGGGCATTATACTGCACAGTCCGTATTTTATAGGGTGTAAATATTGTAATGACAAAATGTTTTAAGTATTATGGTCACTGTGCCACACAGCATTGTACAGTAATGGAGCAAATAGAACAGCAATTCACAGAATTGAGAGAAGCAGCAGCAAGATATGGAGTTTGTGTGGTCAGAGAATAGGTGGGCATGGGCCTGGAAATCTGAGAAGTAAAGTATATCTGTGTTGTAAACTCTGCAGACAAGCTGAGGTTGGAAGAAGTCGCCATAGTGGTCTGACAAGATGCAAAAATTAGAAAAATTAATGATTCCAATAACAAATGTCAACTATGAGTCACTATATATAACTGAAATCAGTGTCAACTACTATACAGTCCCTTTATGGTAGTAGTATTAGTCTTTTTGTAGTATTTTTTTAAGACGCAACAGTTTAATGGTATAATTCAGTTACTGTGTAGTGGTAGGTGTATAGCAGGGGTGGACTGCACCATGCCCTCCACCCACTGTCAATAATCCGCCGCTGCCTTCACCGCTATCAGCATTCTCAGGATACAGACAGCAGTGAATACACTGGTGGCCAATTCTTCCACCAATCAGCCTGTGAGACAGCTGACGTGATTACGTCATTACATTGCATCACCTATGCACTGTAGACAGGGGCAGAGGCAGAGTGTCGGGGGAACGGGAGACAAGTGAGTATGTGGTGGTTTTTTTCATGCTTAGGGGAATTTTGTACATACATAGAGAGGCTATGTGGGGGCACACACTGTATATAAAAGGCTATGTGGGGCTCATACTGTATTTAGGAGACTATGTGGGGCTCGTGCTGTATATAGGAGGCTATGTGGGGGTTCATGCTGTATGTACGAGGCTATGTGAGTGATCATGCTGTATATAGGATGCTATGTGAGGGCTCATGCTGTATGTACGAGGCTATGTGAGTGCTCATGCTGTATATAGGATGCTATGTGAGGGCTCATGCTGTATATAGGATGCTATGTGAGGGCTCATGCTGTATGTACGAGGCTATTGAGTGCTCATGCTGTATATAGGATGCTATGTGAGTGCTCATGCTGTATATAGGATGCTATGTGAGGGCTCATGCTGTATATAGGATGCTATGTGAGGGCTCTGCTGTATATAGATGCTATGTGAGGGCTCATGCTGTATATAGGGTTGGTAGGTGCACTTACAGTATTAGGAGGCTGTGTGCGGGCTCATACTGTATATAGGGGAATTTCCGCTTACTTAATTCTGCTCAATATTAAGTGAAACAATATTCATATAAAATAATTATAATTAATATGTAAATATTTATACTGAGTAGAATTAATTTCAACCTACTGGTGCAGCCCTCCACAACAGTCATGGTCTCACATGTAGCCCCTTGGGAAAATTAATTGCCTACCCCTGGTGTATAGTAATATTATTGGTAATATTGCTCTTTGCTTACAGTTGTTCAGTGGTTCAGAAATGTTATTTGTTCCCTATGTAATGGTAATAGTAGTGGTAACGAAGTTGTGGTATTGTCAGTCTTGTGAGGTGTAAAGTTTGGTAATATTGGTACTTGTATAGTGTATTTTGTTATAGTATGTTGATATTATTCAATCCTGGTATAGCAGCAACACTGCTGTACAATAACTATACTCCTCAACATTGAAATTGCAACACCAAAAAGAAAAGCCTTGGAATTATAGAAATCACTAGATGGCTAGACATGTTAATAATATGCAAATGATAAAAAAATGGAAACAAATGTTCCAAAACATCTTAATTTATTCAGTATTGAGTTTAAGCGCCATGAGCAGAAATACGTGCACTAGCTGCTGTCACTGAGGTTATAAAAGAGCTATTCACTAGTTATTAAATTGCTTTAATCAGTTGCACAGCATGAAAATAATCAAGTTTGCAGTTGACTTGCTTTTTTCTATCTGCTGTCATTCTCCTGCAATAAGAGGTTTTATCTTACATAGTGTACATCTTGTTTTCAAGGAGATTGAAACCAGACCATAGCCAAGTGTGAACAGGAGTTACATTCCAAGAGAGGAATTAACTCCTAATATACCAGCCACCTTTCTCCAGCCAATTGATTTCTAAACATTAGCTAGCTGTTCCCCTCTTTCTCGTCTCCTGATCAAGCTGCTCATATCAGTCATGTGTAATTCTAATCCCCCCCCCGGCACTAGCTGTGCTAGTCACCAGAACTGTCACTCAAGTATGAGAGTCTGCCCTGTCACAACCAGGAAATAAGTAGACTGTGGAGTAGAGAGATGCTCAACAGACAACATCAAGATCTGCTGTTGGCAGCTCCCTTTGCAATTGCTGACCAACAATGTCCCAGACATGCTCAGTGGGAGACAACTTTGGAGACACTGCAGACCATGATAACATGTTTAATCTGTTTATGCTGCTCACAGTAGCATAACAACATGTGGCCCTGTGATTTTTTTTTTAAAATGACTCCTGAGACAAATTAGAGAAAAAGCCAATCCACCGGTTGCATGATTAATGATTGATCCATTCTCTGTACTGAAAGTGAAATTGGACATACCAAGATGGGCATGGAGGCTGGAATGGATGTTTATCCTCTTCAGTGATGAGACGCGCTTGAGTCTTGAAGAGGCCTTCACGAAGGAACGTCACACCAATCCTATTCTGGGGATTAGGGTGTAGGGTGACATGATGTACAGTAGCCAAACACTTCTAGTCTTCATTCCCGGTACACTAACAGCTCGGAGTTGTGTTGATTTGGTTGCAGAACCAATCATATGACCTGCAGCATATCGGTATTTGTGTCACGTCGTGCACATCTGGACAGGGCCACCATCAGGACATTGCTGCCCTTACTGTTGTATGGGACCCAGTGAGCAGAAGTAAAGAGGGGATACCCGGACCAAGTATATATTATACTTTTGCTCACCGGGCCTCAGAGTATAATAACGTAATGTGCACCAGCACGCCGCAATCGGCTGCGCACATCTTGGTGCAGGAAGCCTTCCTAAGGGACTCCCTCTGCCTCTTTTGTGACGTGTTGGTTGTGGCGCGTACATGATGACATCACCGTGTACGCGCCAGCTTATAAGCACACCACTCTTCAGGAGGACACTAGAAATGTAGCTGCAACTGCAGAGGATCTTGAGAGGTAAGTATGAAAACTTCTATTTTTTAATAAAATGAATTAAATGGGCTTGGGAGGAAGCAAGTGATGATGGATTGAGGGTGGGGGACAGTGAATGATGAGATATTGAGGAGGGTGAGTGCAAATAAGGATGAATTGGGGTGGGGGACAGGACAGCAAATGATCAATTGAGGGTGGGGAGAGCAAATTCTTATGATTTATGAATTGAGGGTTGGGTACAACAAATGATAATGAATTGAGGGTGAGGAGACAGAAAATGACAATAAATTGAGGGTGGGGGTGGGAGAACAAATAATGATGATTTGAGGGTGGGGTACAGCAAATAATGACTTGAGGTGGGGGAGGGCAAATGATGACTTGAGAGTGGGGAGAGCAAATAATGATGAATTACGGGTTGGTGACATCAAATCAAGACTTGAAGGTGGGGGGGTGGGGAGAGCAAATAATTATGAATTGAGGGCAGGGTACAGCCAATTCTAATAAATTGAGGGTGGAGGAGAGCAAATGAGAAAGAATTGAGGGTGGGACACCGCAAATGATAATTGAGTGCGGGGGGAGAGCAAATGATAATGAATTGATGGTGAGGGAGAGCAAATGATGAATCGAGACTGGTGATGGGGGAGAGTAAATGATGATGATTTGAGCTCCTATGTATAATGGCACTGGTGATCACTGTATTATCTGTACACTGACATTATATACAGAGCTCCTGTGTATAATATCACTGGGGATCACTGTATTACCTGTACACTATACATTGTATACTATATTAGGAGCTCCTGTGTATAATGTCACTTGTGATCACTGTATTAACTGTACATTGACACTATATACAGAGTTCCGGTGTATAATGTCACTGGTGATCACTGTATTACCTGTACGCTGATACTATATACAGAGCTCCTGTGTATAATGTCACTGGTGATCACTGTATTACTTCTACACTGACACTATATATGGAGCTCCTGTGTATAATGTCACTGGTGATCACTGTATTACTTCTACACTTAGGACCCCGTCTCACATAGCGACGCACCAGCGATCCCGACAACAATATGAAGTTGTCAGGATTGCTGCTGTGTCGCTACATGATCACTGCTGAGCTGCCAAACAGGCAGCTCAGGCAGCGATCAGGACAGCGACACTGCGGGTAACGTCGCTTAGTAACCCGCAGTGTACGTTGGATACCAGCCCGCTGATGCAGGGAGCTGGTAACCAAGGTACACATTGGGTTTCCAGGTGCTGCGCGGTGCCTTTAAACCCGATGTGTACCTTTGTTACCAGCTCTCCTGCAACAGCGCACTGGTATCCAATGTACACATCGGGTTTTCAGGCACAGCCCCGCACCTGGAAACCCGATGTGTACCTTGGTTACCAGCTGATCGCTGGTCTCCTGCCTGCCACACGCAGCAATGCGTGCTGGCCATTGGGAGACCAGCGATCAAAAAAAAGTCCAGGCATTTCTGACACGACCAGCGATTCACAGTAGGGGCCTGATCGCTGGTACATGTCAGACATAGCGAGATCGCTGTTGAGATCGCTGTTGCGTCACAAAACTTGTGACTCAGCAGCGATCTCGCTATGTGAGACGGGGCGCTTACACTATATATGGAGCTTCTGTGTATAATGTCACTGGTGATCACTTGTATTACCTGTAAATTAACACTAAATACCGAGCTCCTGTGTATAATGTCACTGATGATCACTGTATAACTTCTACACTTACACTATATACGGAGCTCCTGTGTATAATGTCATGGGTGAGCTCGGTATTACCTGTACACTAACACTATATACAGAGCTCTTGAGCATAACTGTTATGAATGTGCTAGAGATGGTTTCTGAGCAGAGGCTCCCTCTGGTGGTTACAGACAGTACTGAACCTTTCAGCGAGGAATGGCAATCTGGGATCATGGACTGGTCTGATATAAGGGAGGTTCCCTCCCATGATAGTTGCCGGTGATCAATTGTTCTTGTCTCAATTGTGGTTCCTGGTTCATTTGGAAGTTTTCTGAGTCTTGCCTGCATCTTCTGCTATCAGATAAGATATTTTCTGCTTTTATTTTTGTGCTTGCTTTTTGCATTGTTCCCTGCACTTCTGTGGAGGTCAGCCAGGTCCCCTCCGGGGGGGCTTGTGCTCCTCTCAGTTTTATCTGTTATTTGTTCATTTGCTTTTTCCTGTTTTTTCAGTGGCTGTGGCTTAGTTTTGTTACACCAGAGATCTGATTTAGGTAGTAGAGATCGTATGATCTCAGGTGTTTTTGCAATCAGAAGAGTTGGTATTTTTTTGGGTTTTTTTTTGGATTGCAGTGAGTATCCTTTCCTGTACTTTTCTGTCTAGACAGATTGGGCCCAGCATTTGCTCATTCTATTTTCTGTCTGTGTCCGTGCTTCTTCTTGTCTACACTGACACTATATACAGAGCTCCTGTGTATAATGTCACTGGTGATAACTGTATTACCTGTACACTGACACTATATACAGAGCTCCTGTGTATACTGTCACTGGTGATCACTGTATTACCCGTACACTGACACTATATACAGAGCACCGGTGTATCATGTCACTGGTGATCGCTGTATTACTTTTACACTTACACTATATACAGAGCTCCTGTGTATAATGGCACTGGTGATCACTGTATTATCTGTACACTGACATTATATACAGAGCTCCTGTGTATAATATCACTGGGGATCACTGTATTACCTGTACACTATACATTGTATACTATATAAAGAGCTCCTGCGTATAATGTCACTTGTGATCACTGTATTAACTGTACATTGACACTATATACAGAGTTCCGGTGTATAATGTCACTGGTGATCACTGTATTACCTGTACGCTGATACTATATACAGAGCTCCTGTGTATAATGTCACTGGTGATCACTGTATTACTTCTACACTGACACTATATATGGAGCTCCTGTGTATAATGTCACTGGTGATCACTGTATTACTTCTACACTTAGGACCCCGTCTCACATTAGCGACGCACCAGCGATCCGACAACGATATGAACTTGTCAGGATTGCTGCTGTGTCGCTACATGATCACTGCTGAGCTGCCAAACAGGCAGCTCAGGCAGCGATCAGGACAGCGACACTGCGGGTAACGTCGCTTAGTAACCCGCAGTGTATGTAGGATACCAGCCCGCTGATGCAGGGAGCTGGTAACCAAGGTACACATTGGGTTTCCAGGTGCTGCGCTGTGCCTTTAAACCCGATGTGTACCTTGGTTACCAGCTGATCGCTGGTCTCTTGCCTGCCACACGCAGCAATGCGTGTGTAAGGTTCTATGTATATATTCCTGAAACTCAGTTTGTTCGTCAGCCATTTTACTTTCTGTCTTGCTGCAGCTATCTTGCCCTCAGTCAAAATGGAGTTTCCAGCTTGCATGTTCCCGCCCTGATTCTCTCCTTTGCTTCTTAAGCAGCCACAGCTGAGCAATCAGTGCTTCAGAATCTAGCCTGCAGTGAACCTGTGACTTGACTCCTGTAAGCCTTGGACCTTGTACTCCAGCTATTCCTACTGAGGAACTCTGAAGCACTTGTGGACTCTGAACCCTGCTCTTTGAAAGACCCACGTTTGCATGGACTTACGGTAACAGAGAAGAAGATCCTGAATCTGTATTGGAGAGTGATTGCTGAGCTTGGATTACTCTGGCCTGCTGTGTCTCCTGTTTCTGTGTCTGCAAACTGTGTGACTATTTCTGCCAACTTGTATGAAGTAATACAGGAATTTTCTATATCAAACCTGTGACTCCTGTGTTTTCATCGCACCCAAGCACAAGACGCTATATGAACTGTACTACATACATTACAAGATTCTGAAGCCAAAACGTTAGTGTCTGCTGGGTCTGGAAGGCTGTGTCTGCTGTACTGTGGATATCAGACGTCCGGTTGTACTTTCTGTGATGACAGTGGTTGTGACTTCTCACAACCATTCCAGGTGAGCAATTCCTTAAGTTTTTTCTTTTTGCAGTGTTACCACAGGTAAACACTATTGTTTTTTTTTTTTTTCCTTTCTTTTCTCTTTTTTGTCTGCTGTAACTCTGGATATCAGATGTCTGGTTGAAACTTTCTGTGATGATAGTGGTTGTGACTTCTCACAACCATTCCAGGTGAGCAGTTCCCTTAATTTTTTTTTTCTCTCTGCAGTGTTGCCACAGGTGAACACTATTGTTTTTTTTCTCTCCTCTTCTTCCAGTAATCCTGTCTTAAAAGATCTGGAAGATGGAGGCCCGCATAAAGGAACTTTGTGGAGTGACTGATAATATCCTTGCAGATTTGCAGAATATAAAGACCCGTTTTACAAATCTACAGGACCTCAATAATCACAATTTGCAAGTGGTTGGACAGACTACCCAGGATTTGCGAGCCAGGATTGAGGTTCTAGAGGGGCGAGTCCAGGCTCCTGCCGTAGCCCCGAGTGCTGGGATTCCCAAGTTGCCCCCTTTTCGTTTTGGCGGTGAACGTGAGAAATTCAGGGGATTTATTAATCAATGCAATTTTATCATCTCTTATAGACCAGGATCGCGCAATGGAAAGGCTGATGCACTCTCTAGGATTTACTCAGCAGAGACACGTCCAATTACTCCTCCTAAGACTATTCTTCCTGACTCTAGATTCCTAGGAGTAATTCATAATCAAGACCTACTTAAGGACATCAAGGAAGCATACCATGCGGATTCCTTTTTGGCACAACCCCCAAGGGACGTAAGTCTTGTCTTTAAGAATGGTGTGTGGATTCAGGGACAACGTCTGTATATTCCTGAAACAGTCAGATTAAGAGTATTGCAACTCATTCACGATTCCAAGATAGCCGGGCATAGAGGAATTCTAAAGACACAGGAATTTCTTTCTCGTTTCTTTTGGTGGCCCACTTGCAGGAAGGATGTTTTGAATTATGTCACTTCATGTGAGGTCTGTGCAAGATGCAAAACACCTCGCTCCTCACCAACTGGTCTGTTACAGCCTCTTCCCACCCCGTCCCGCCCGTGGGGATCCATTTCTATGGACTTCATTGTGGAGTTACCAACCTCTCAGGGGAAGAACACCATTCTAGTGGTGGTTGACCGTCTAACAAAGGCAGCTCATTTTATCCCTTGTGTCGGCTTACCCACTGCAAAACAGACATCAGATTTGATGATTAAAGATGTGTTTCGCTTACATGGAGTACCGGATGAGGTTATTTCGGATCGAGGGGTGCAATTCACTTCTAGGTTTTGGCAAAATTTCTGTGCAGCATTGGACATTAAAGTAAACCTTTCTTCTGCTTTTCATCCCCAGACTAATGGACAGACCGAACGAACCAATCAAACCCTGGAGCAGTATCTCCGCTGCTTTATCTGCCACCTACAGGATGATTGGGTGGATCTACTTCCATTAGCTGAGTTATCGTATAACAACTCTCAGAGTGCCTCCACTAAACAGTCTCCTTTTTACTCTAATCTAGGTTATCATCCTAACATTCTACCACGATTTCCCATAGAAACGCCTTTACCAGCAGTGGCTGAAAGAATCACGTCTTTACAGAAGAATATGGATCTTCTAAAGGAAAATCTGGAATTGGCTCAAGAAAGGTACAAGAAAGCAGCAGATAAATTTCGTAAACCTGCACCAGCTTTCAAGGTAGGAGACTTGGTCTGGCTGTCAACCAGAAATCTTAAGTTAAGGATTCCATCGTCTAAGTTGGGACATAAGTACATTGGACCCTATAAAATCAGTAAAATTATAAGTGCCGTTGCTTGTCGTCTTCAACTGCCCAGAACTATGAGAATCCACCCTGTCTTTCATGTATCCCTACTAAAGGCTGCGACACCCAATACGTTTCCTGGACGTTCCTCTCCTTGCCCTGACCCAGTGCTAGTCGATGGTCAGGAAGAATTTGTGGTGGAAAGGATTTTAGATTCCAGGTTGTATAGAAATCAGTTACAATATCTGATTAAATGGCAGGGCTACCCAGTGGAGGACAACTCATGGGAACCGGTCAATAACGTTAATGCTCCTCGCTTGCTCCGTCAGTTTCATCAGAGGTACCCACACAAGCCTGGTCTGAGGTCATCCGGAGGTTGTCCTTAAGGGGGGAGTAATGTAAGGTTCTATGTATATATTCCTGAAACTCAGTTTGTTCGTCAGCCATTTTACTTTCTGTCTTGCTGCAGCTATCTTGCCCTCAGTCAAAATGGAGTTTCCAGCTTGCATGTTCCCGCCCTGATTCTCTCCTTTGCTTCTTAAGCAGCCACAGCTGAGCAATCAGTGCTTCAGAATCTAGCCTGCAGTGAACCTGTGACTTGACTCCTGTAAGCCTTGGACCTTGTACTCCAGCTATTCCTACTGAGGAACTCTGAAGCACTTGTGGACTCTGAACCCTGCTCTTTGAAAGACCCACGTTTGCATGGACTTACGGTAACAGAGAAGAAGATCCTGAATCTGTATTGGAAAGTGATTGCTGAGCTTGGATTACTCTGGCCTGCTGTGTCTCCTGTTTCTGTGTCTGCAAACTGTGTGACTATTTCTGCCAACTTGTATGAAGTAATACAGGACTTTTCTATATCAAACCTGTGACTCCTGTGTTTTCATCGCACCCAAGCACAAGACGCTATATGAACTGTACTACATACATTACAGCGTGCTGGCCAGCGGGAGACCAACGATCAAAAAAAAGTCCAGGCATTTCTGACACGACCAGCGATTCACAGCAGGTGCCTGATCGCTGGTACGTGTCAGACATAGCGAGATCGCTGCTGAGATCGCTGTTGCGTCACAAAACTTGTGACTCAGCAGCGATCTCGCTATGTGAGACGGGGCACTTACACTATATATGGAGCTTCTGTGTATAATGTCACTGGTGATCACTTGTATTACCTGTAAATTAACACTAAATACCGAGCTCCTGTGCATAATGTCACTGATGATCACTGTATAACTTCTACACTTACACTATATACGGAGCTCCTGTGTATAATGTCATGGGTGAGCTCGGTATTACCTGTACACTAACACTATATACAGAGCTCTTGAGCATAACTGTTATGAATGTGCTAGAGATGGTTTCTGAGCAGAGGCTCCCTCTGGTGGTTACAGACAGTACTGAACCTTTCAGTGAAGAATGGCAATCTGGGATCATGGACTGGTCTGATATAAGGGAGGTTCCCTCCCATGATGGTTGCCGGTGATCAATTGTTCTTGTCTCAATTGTGGTTCCTGGTTCATTTGGAAGTTTGCTGAGTCTTGCCTGCATCTTCTGCTATCAGATAAGATATTTTCTGCTTTTATTTTTGTGCTTGCTTTTTGCATTGTTCCCTGCACTTCTGTGGAGGTCAGTCAGGTCCCCTCCGGGGGGCTTGTGCTCCCCTCAGTTTATCTGAAGCCACTGTTATTTGTTCATTTGCTTTTTCCTGTTTTTTTCAGTGGCTGCGGCTTAGTTTTGTTACACCAGAGATCTGATTTAGGTGGTAGAGATCGTATGATCTCAGGTGTTTTTGCAATCAGAAGAGTTGGTATTTTTTAGGGTTTTTTTTGGATTGCAGTGAGTATCCTTTCCTGTACTTTTCTGTCTAGACAGATTGGGCCCAGCGTTTGCTCATTCTATTTTCTGTCTGTGTCCGTGCTTCTTCTTGTCTAACCGCCATTACATGTTTGGGGGCTTCCTATTTTCTTTGGGGATCTGCTCCGGGGCAGATAGCTTTCATCTTTCTGCCTTTAGGTGTAGTTATCGCTCAGGCTGTGACGAGGCGTCTAGGATCAACGTAGGAACGCTCCACGGCTACCTCTAGTTGTGTGGTTAGTTCAGGTTACTGCAATCCAATAGGTTCCAGCCTCTCTGGTGTATTGCCATTTTTGTTTTTTCTCCTCAGCTACCAAAACACAACACATAACATCACTGGTGATCACTGTATTACCTGCACACTGACACTATATTCAGAGCTCCTGTGTATAATGGCACTGGTGATCACTGTATTAACTGTACACTGACATTATATACAGAGCTCCTGTGTATAATGTCATTGGTGATCACTGTATTACCTGTACACTGACACTATATACAGAGCTCCTGTGTATAATGTCACTGGTGATTCCTGTATTACCTTTACACTGACTCTATGTGCAGAGCTTCTGTGTATAATGTCACTGGTGATAACTGTATTACCTGTACACTGACACTACATACAGAGCTCCTGTGTACAATGTCACTGGTTATAACTGTATTACCTGTACACTGACACTATATACAGAGCTCCTGTGTATACTGTCACTGGTGATCACTGTATTACCTGTACACTGACACTATATACAGAGCACCGGTGTATCATGTCACTGGTGATCGCTGTATTACTTTTACACTTACACTATATACAGAGCTCCTGTGTATAATGTCACTGGTGATCTCTGTATTACCTATACATTGACACTATATACAGAGCTCCTGTGTATAATGTCACTGGTGATCACTATATTACTTCTACACTTACACTATATGCGGAGCTTCTGTGTATAATGTCACTGGTGATCACTTGTATTACCTTTAAACTAACACTATATACTGAGCTCCTGTGTATAATGTCACTGGTGATTACTGTATTACTTCTACACTAACACTATATTCAGAGCTCCCGTGTATAATATCACTGATGATCACTGTATTACTTCTACACTTTCACTATATACAGAGCTCCTGTGTGTAATGTCATGGGTGATCTCGGTATTACCTGTACACTAACACTATATACAGAGCTCTTGTGCATAACATCACTGGTGATCACTGTATTACCTGTACACTGACACTATATTCAGAGCTTCTGTGTATAATGTTACTGGTGATCACCTGTTACCTGTACACAGACACTTTATACAGAGCTCCTGTGTATAATGTCACCTGTGATCACTGTATTACCTGTACACTGACACTACATACAGCGCTCCTGTGTACAATGTCATTGGTGATCACTGTATTACCTGTACACTATACACTACAGAACTCTGTGTATAATGTCACTGCTGATCACTGTATTACCTGTACACTATACACTATATACAGAGCTCCTATGTATAATGTCCCTGGTGAATCACTGTATTACGTGTACACTATACTTTATATAGTGACAGCAAGGAAGGCTGTAGCGGTCTGGACCCACTATGGGTAAGCAGGTGCTTTTTCTGATTGCATTTTATGATATTGGTATATAGGTATATCCTACAATCATCTACAGTGTCTCCTACTCGGTGCTATTTGTATTTACCCTTACTGCGATTCTTCTGCCCTGCTTCCCAGGTCCCATACTGATCCATAGTCTCTCTCTTGCCTATATTCATGTCTCCTCCATTTGTTCTATTATTATGCTTATATATATATTGTGTATAGTCTCATTTTATATGTGATTTTATATTAAAATATATTTGCTTATTCATTTTTTGGTGGTGTTTTGCTACTCCGTTTAGTCTTCAGTTTTGATACAGAGCTCCTGTGTATATTGTCACTGGTGATCACTGTATTACATGTACACTATATACGGTAGTATATGCTGAGCTCCTGAGTATAAACTCACTGGTGATCACTGTATGACCTGTACACTATATACAGTGCTCCTGTGTATTATGTCACTGGTGATCCCTGTATTACCTGTACATTATATACTATATACATGGCTACTGTGTATAACGTCACTGGTGATCACTGTATTACATGTACACTATACAAACAAAAGTTGATGGCTATGTATGTGATCTGATCTTCGATGGGAAATGTTAATGTGCGACTGGTGAGGACGTGGTGCAGAAGTGGAGTTTTTCCAAGAGTGGGCAGTGGAAACTCTGAGGGTTGGAGGCGGAGCTTTGGTGGAGCCTGGATGGAGTCTCAAGGAGGCTCAAAAATTTTGCAGCATGGGGCCATGAAAATCTTGGTGGCAGCCCTACATCTGGGACGTCATTAGTCGGCATTTGCAAAAGGAGAAGTGGATCTTGATGGTTTGCGTATCCAAGGGTATTCAGGCAGGCAAGACATTCCTTATACAACCATTGTACCCTCATTGATAGCAGCTAAAGTTGTCAGTACGTGGATTTCTGCACTAATACTGGATACTAAATAAATTGAAATGTGTTTAAAACTTTCTTTCCATTGTTCCATCATTTGCATACCATTAACATTAACCATCATGTGATTTCCAAAATTCCACAACTTTTCCTTCTTGGCCTTGCAATTTCAATGCTGAGAGGAGTGTATTTATGTATGCAATTATATTTTAAATGGCGGTGGGGCTTTATGGAGAGTCATATCCCCTGTTGCTTTGGCCCCTGAACTTCGGGACCCTGTGACACCTCATACTGTTCTATAGTGTGTTGCCCCTTACATCTCTCGCATTCACCATAAAGGAATACCTGAATGAACTAAGTTTTACATAAATACGAATGTATTGAGGACATCATACTGTGAGTAGGGGATTTGCTGTGGAGGCATTATAATGTGTTCAGGGCACTGACAGGGCATCAAACTGTGGAAGACTATAGATCATAATGTGGCATCATAATGTATAAAAGAGCATTATACTATGTGGTGGGGGCTGTGGAGAATCATACTTTGTGTAGGAAGACTATGGGCATCATACTATGTGGGAAGGTCTGTGTGGTTATCATACTGTGTGTGGAGGGATATACTGTTGGAGCATTATACTGTTTTTGGGGAATGTACTGTATGGTATCATACTACGTACAGTGGGTATGGAAAGTATTCAAACCTCTTTAAATTTGTCACTCTTTGTTTCATTGCAGCCATTTGGTAAATTCAAAAAAGTTCACTTTTTCTCATTAATGTGCACTCTGCACCCCATCTTGACTGAAAAAAACAGAAATGTTGAAATTTTTGCAAATTTATTGTAAAAGAAAAACTGAAATATCACATGGTCATAAGTATTCAGACCCTTTGCTCAGTATTGAGTAGAAGCACCCTTTTGGTCTAGTACAGCCATGAGTCTTCTTTGGAATGATGCAACAAGAATGGTCACAGAGTTGTTCTGAAGCCACTCCTTTGTTATTTTAGCTGTGTGCTTAGGGTCATTTTCTTGTTGGAAGGTGAACCTTCAGCCAAGTCTGAGGTCCAGAGCACTCTGGAAGAGGTTTTCATCCTGGATATCTCTGTACTTGGCCGCATTCATGTTTCCTTCAATTGCAACCAGTCATCTTGTCCCTGCAGCTGAAAAACACCCCCATTGCATGATGCTGCCACCACCATGTTTCACTGTTGGGATTGTATTGGGCAGGTGATGAGCAGTGCCTGGTTTTCTCCACACATACCGCTTAGAATTATCACCAAAAAGTTCTATCTTCGTCTCATCAGACCAGAGAATCTTATTTCTCATAGTATGGGAATCCTTCATGTGTTTTTTAGCAAACTCTGTGCGAGTTTTCATATGTCTGGCACTGAGGAGAGGCTTCCGTTGGGCTACTCTGTCATAAAGGCCTGACTGGTGGAGGGCTGCAGTGATAGCTGACTTTGTGGAACTTTCTCCCATCTCCCTACTGCATCTGTGGAGCTCAGCCACAGTGATCTTGGGGTTCTTCTTTAACTCTCTCACCAAGGCTCTTCTCCCACGATTGCTCAATTTGGCTGGATGGCCAGGTCTAGGAAGACTTCTGGTGGTCCCAAACTTCTTCCATTTAAGGATTATGGAGGCCACTGTGCTCTGAGGAACCTTGAGTACTGCAGAAATTCTTTTGTAACCTTGGCCAGATCTGTGCCTTGCCACAATTCTGTCTCTAAGCTCCTTGGTCAGTTCCTTTGACCTCATGATTCTCATTTGGTCTGACATGCACTGTGAGCTGTGAGGTCTTATATAGACAGGTGTGTGCTTTAACAAATCAAGTCCTATCAGTTTAATTAAACACAGCTGGACTCCAAAGAAGGAGTAGAACCATCTCAAGGAGGATCACAAGGAAATGGACAGCATGTGACTTAAATATTAGTGTCTGAGCAAAGGCTCTGAATACTTATGACCATGTGACATTTCAGTTTTTCTTTTTTAATAAATTTGCAAAAATTTCTACATTTCTGTTTTTTTCAGTAAAGATGGGGTGCAGAGTGTACATTAATGAGAAAAAAATGAACTTTTTTTGAATTTACCAAAAAAAGTAATGTAATATCAAGCACAGTGATACTATGGCACAGGTACAGTCATGTAATATTAGACACTGTAATACAGGTACAGTAATTAAATATTAGGTGTAGGGATGCTGTAGAAGAGGTATAGTGATGTAATATTAGGTACAAAGAAGTAGAAATACAGATACTGTATCACTAGGGCTAATATTACATCACTATAACACAGGTACAGTGATGTAATATTAGGTGCAGTGATGAAGTAACACAGGTACAGTGATGTAATATTAGGTGCAGGGATACAGTAACACAGGTACAGTGATATAATATTAGGTGCAGTGATGAAGTAACACAGGTACAGTGATATAATATTAGGTGCAGTGATACAGTAATACAGGTACAGTGATATAATATTAGGTGCAGTGATAGAGTAACACAGGTACAGTGATGTAATATTAGGTGCAGTGATGAAGTAACACAGGTACAGTGATGTAATATTAGGTGCAGGGATACAGTAATACAGGTACAGTGATATAATATTAGGTGCAGTGATGATGTAACACAGGTACAGTGATATAATATTAGGTGCAGTGATACAGTAACACAGGTGCAGTTATGTAATATTAGGTGCAGGGATACAGTAACACAGGTACAGTGATATAATATTAGGTGCAGTGATAGAGTAACACAGGTACAGTGATATAATATTAGGTGCAGTGATGATGTAACACAGGTACAGTGATATAATATTAGGTGCAGTGATACAGTAACACAGGTGCAGTTATGTAATATTAGGTGCAGGGATACAGTAACACAGGTACAGTGATATAATATTAGGTGCAGTGATGAAGTAACACAGGTACAGTGATGTAATATTAGGTGCAGTGATACAGTAACACAGGTACAGAGATGTAATATTAGGTGCAGGGATACAGTAATACAGGTACAGTGATGTAATATTAGGTGCAGGGATACAGTAACACAGGTACAGTGATGTAATATTAGGTGCAGTGATGAAGTAACACAGGTACAGTGATGTAATATTAGGTGCAGTGATACAGTAACACAGGTACAGTGATGTAATATCAGGTGCAGGGATACAGTAACACAGGTACAGTGATATAATATTAGGTGCAGTGATGAAGTAACACAGGTACAGTGATGTAATATTAGGTGCAGTGATACAGTAACACAGGTACAGTGATGTAATACCAGGTGCAGTGATACAGTAACACAGGTACAGTGATATAATATTAGGTGCAGTGATGAAGTAGCACAGGTACAGTGATGTAATATTAGGTGCAGTGATACAGTAATACAGGTACAGTGATGTAATATCAGGTGCAGTGATACAGTAACACAGGTACAGTGATATAATATTAGGTGCAGTGATGAAGTAACACAGGTACAGTGATATAATATTAGGTGCAGTGATAGAGTAACACAGGTACAGTGATATTATTATTAGGTGCAGTGATGAAGTAACACAGGTACAGTGATATAATATTAGGTGCAGTGATAGAGTAACACAGGTACAGTGATATAATATTAGGTGCAGTGATACAGTAACACAGGTACAGTGATGTAATATCAGGTGCAGGGATACAGTAATACAGGTACAGTGATGTAATATTAGGTGCAGGGATACAGTAACACAGGTACAGTGATGTAATATCAGGTGCAGTGATACAGTAACACAGGTACAGTGATGTAATATTAGGTGCAGGGATACAGTAACACAGGTGCAGTGATGTAATTTAGGTGCAGTGATAAAGTAAAACAGGTGCAGTGATGTAATATTAGGTGCAGTGATACAGTAACACAGGTGCAGTGATGTAATATTAGGTGCAGTGATGAAGTAACACAGGTACAGTGATGTAATATCAGGTGCAGGGATACAGTAACACAGGTACAGTAATATAATATTAGGTGCAGTGATGAAGTAACACAGGTACAGTGATGTAATATTAGGTGCAGTGATACAGTAACACAGGTACAGTGATGTAATATCAGGTGCAGTGATACAGTAACACAGGTACAGTGATTTAATATCAGGTGCAGTGATACAGTAACACAGGTACAGTGATATAAATATTAGGTGCAGTGATAGAGTAACACAGGTACAGTGATATAATATTAGGTGCAGTGATGAAGTAACACAGGTACAGTGATGTAATATTAGGTGCAGTGATACAGTAACACAGGTACAGTGATATAATATCAGGTGCAGTGATACAGTAACACAAGTACAGTGATATAATATTAGGTGCAGTGATACAGTAACACAGGTACAGTGATATAATATTAGGTGCAGTGATAAAGTAACACAGGTACAGTGATATAATATTAGGTACAGTGATAGAGTGACACAGGTACAGTGATATAATATTAGGTGCAGTGATGAAGTAACACAGGTACAGTGATATAATATTAGGTGCAGGGATACAGTAACACAGGTACAGTGATATAATATTAGGTGCAGTGATACAGTAACACAGGTACAGTGATATAATATCAGGTGTAGTGATACAGTAACACAAGTACAGTGATATAATATTAGGTGCAGTGATACAGTAACACAGGTACAGTGATATAATATTAGGTGCAGTGATAAAGTAACACAGGTACAGTGATATAATATTAGGTACAGTGATAGAGTAACACAGGTACAGTGATATAATATTAGGTGCAGTGATGAAGTAACACAGGTGCAGTGATGTAATATTAGGTGCAGGGATACAGTAACACAGGTACAGTGATGTAATATTAGGTGCAGTGATACAGTAAAACAGGTGCAGTGATGTAATATTAGGTGCAGTGATACAGTAAAACAGGTGCAGTGATGTAATAGGTGCAGTGATACAGTAAAACAGGTACAGTGATGTAATATTAGGTGCAGTGATGTAATATTAGGTGCAGGGATACAGTAAAACAGGTGCAGTGATGTAATATTAGGTGCAGTGATACAGTAACACAGGTACAGTGATGTAATATTAGGTGCAGTGATACAGTAAAACAGGTGCAGTGATGTAATATTAGGTGCAGTGACACAGTAACACAGGTACAGTGATGTAATATTAGGTGCAGTGATACAGTAACACAGGTACAGTGATGTAATATTAGGTGCAGTGATACAGTAAAACAGGTGCAGTGATGTAATATTAGGTGCAGTGATACAGTAACACAGGTACAGTGATGTAATATTAGGTGCAGTAATACAGTAAAACAGGTGCAGTGATGTAATATTAGGTGCAGTGACACAGTTAGGCTGTGGTTCCACGGTCCGGAACCACAGCGCTTTGGACGTAGCGGAAATTCCGCTCCGTCTAAGCCCCGCCCCCTTTATGACGCGCGAACTTTCCGGAGGTGTTCAGGACACCTCCGGAACACCTCCGGAAAGAACGCAGGGCTACATAGCCCTGTGTTAATTCTGTTGCGGCGACGCACCGTCGCTGCAATACGCGAGGACATGCTGCGGTCTGAAAAGACGCGCCGCATGTCCGTTTACGCAGGTCTGCCACCTGCGTATTGTTACGCATAGTGGAGACGGGATTTCTTGAAATCCCCTCCACTATGCTGTAACATCTGGACGCTGCGTGTTTGGCGCTGCGCCAGCGCACAGCGCCAAACACGCAGCGTTTCCTGACCGTGGAAACTCACCCTAACACAGGTACAGTGATGTAATATTAGGTGCAGTGATAAAGTAAAACAGGTGCAGTGATGTAATATTAGGTGCAGTGATACAGTAAAACAGGTGCAGTGATGTAATATTAGGTGCAGCGATACAGTAACACAGGTACAGTGATGTAATATTAGGTGCAGTGATGAAGTAACACAGGTACAGTGATGTAACATTAGGTGCAGGGATACAGTAAAGCCCCCGTCTCACATAGCGATATCGCTAGCGAGATCGCTGCTGAGTCACTAGTTTTGTGATGCAGCAGCGAGCTCACCAGCGATATCGCTGTGTGTGACATTCAGCGACGATCAGCCCCCCTGCTGGGTATCGCTGATCGTCGCTGAATGTCCTGGACATTTTTTGATCGCTGGTCTCCCGCTGACAGGCACGCATCGCTGCGTGTGACAGGTGGGAGACCAGCGATCCGCTGGTAACCAAGGTACACAGCGGGTTCCCAGGTGCCGGGCTGTGCCTAGAAACCCGCTGTGTACCTTGGATACCAGCGCCCTGATGCAGGGAGCTGGTAACCAAGGTACACAGCGGGTTTCCAGGCACCGCGCAGCGCCTGGAAACCCGATGTGTACCTTGGTTACCAGCTCCCTGCATCAGGGCGCTGGTATCCAAGGTACACTGCGGGTAACTAGCGATGTTTACCCGCAGTGTCCTTGTGCTGATCGCTGCCTGAGCTGCCTGTTTGGCAGCTCAGCAGCGATAATGTAGCGATACACCAGTGATCCTGATCGTTGTCGGGAACGCTGGTGTATCGCTATGTGAGACCCAGCCTTAACACAGGTACAGTGATGTAATATTAGGTGCAGTGATGAAGTAACACAGGTACAGTGATGTAATAGGAGCAGTGATGAGATAAAACAGGTACAGTTATGTAATATTAGGTGCAGGGATACAGTAACACAGGTACAGTGATATAATATTAGGTGCAGGGATACAGTAACACAGGTACAGTGATATAATATTAGGTGCAGGGATACAGTAACACAGGTACAGTGATGTAATATTTGGTGCAGTGATACAGTAACACAGGTACAGTGATGTAATATTAGGTCCAGTGATACAGTAAAACAGGCGCAGTGATGTAATATTAGGTGCAGTGATACAGTAACACAGGTACAGTGATATAATATTAGGTGCAGTGATACAGTAAAACAGGTGCAGTGATGTAATATTAGGTGCAGTGATACAGTAAAACAGGTGCAGTGATGTAATATTAGGTGCAGTGATACAGTAAAACAGGTGCAGTGATGTAATATTAGGTGCAGTGATACAGTAACACAGGTACAGTGATTTAATATTAGGTGCAGTGATACAGTAAAACAGGTGCAGTGATGTAATATTAGGTGCAGTGATAAAGTAAAACAGGTGCAGTGATGTAATATTAGGTGCAGTGATACAGTAACACAGGTGCAGTGATGTAATATTAGGTGCAGTGATGAAGTAACACAGGTACAGTGATGTAATATTAGGTGCAGTGATACAGTAAAACAGGTGCAGTGATGTAATATTAGGTGCAGTGATACAGTAACACAGGTACAGTGATGTAATATTAGGTGCAGTGATACAGTAAAACAGGTGCAGTGATGTAATATTAGGTGCAGTGATACAGTAAAACAGGTGCGGTGATGTAATATTAGGTGCAGTGATACAGTAACACAGGTACAGTGATGTAATATTAGGTGCAGTGATACAGTAACACAGGTACAGTGATGTAATATTAGGTGCAGTGATGAAGTAACACAGCTGCAGTGATGTAATATTAGGTGCAGTGATGTAGTAGTACAGGTGCAGTGATGTAATATTAGATACAGTGAAGTAGTAATATTAGGTGCAGTGATGAAATAACATAGATAAGGTGCAGTGCAGTGATGAAATAAGACAGGTACAGTAATGTAACTTTAGGTGCAGGGATACATAACACAGGTGCAGTGATGTAATATTAGGTGCAGTGATAAAGTAAAACAGGTGCAGTGATGTAATATTAGGTGCAGTGATACAGTAACACAGGTGCAGTGATGTAATATTAGGTGCAGTGATGAAGTAACACAGATACAGTGATGTAATATTAGGTGCAGTGATACAGTAAAACAGGTGCAGTGATGTAATATTAGGTGCAGTGATACAGTAACACAGGTACAGTGATGTAATATTAGGTGCAGTGATACAGTAAAACAGGTGCAGTGATGTAATATTAGGTGCAGTGATACAGTAAAACAGGTGCAGTGATGTAATATTAGGTGCAGTGATACAGTAACACAGGTACAGTGATGTAATATTAGGTGCAGTGATACAGTAACACAGGTACAGTGATGTAATATTAGGTGCAGTGATGAAGTAACACAGGTGCAGTGATGTAATATTAGGTGCAGTGATGTAGTAGTACAGGTGCAGTGATGTAATATTAGATACAGTGAAGTAGTAATATTAGGTGCAGTGATGAAATAACATAGATAAGGTGCAGTGCAGTGATGAAATAAGACAGGTACAGTAATGTAACTTTAGGTGCAGGGATACATAACACAGGTACTGTGATGTAATATTAGGTGCAGTAATACAGTAACACAGGTGCAGTGATGTAATATTAGGTGGAGTGACATAATATTAACCTCTGTGACACTGTAACACAGGTACAGTAATGTTATATTAGTTGCAGAGATACAGTAACAGAGGTGCAGTGATGTAATATTAGGTGCAGCGATGAAATAATATAGATAAGGTACATTCATGTAATATGTGCAGTGATGAAATAAGACAAGGTACAGTAATGTAATATTAGGTGCAGTGAAGTAGTAACACAGATACAGTCATGTAACATATTATCCATAGTGACACAGTAACACAGGTACAGTCATGTAATATCAGGTGCAGGGATACAGTAACACAGGTACAGTCATGTAATATCAGGTGCAGTGATGCAGTAAGACAGGTACAGTGATATAATGTCAGGTGCAGGAATACAGTAACACAGGTACAGTTATGTAATATCAGGTGCAGTGATACAGTAATACAGGTACAGTGATGTAATATCAGGTGCAGTGATACAGTAACACAGGTACAGTTATGTAATATCAGGTGCAGTGATACAGTAATACAGGTACAGTGATGTAATATCAGGTGCAGGAATACAGTAACACAGGTACAGTGATGTAATATCAGGTGCAGGAATACAGTAACACAGGTACAGTGATGTAATATCAGGTGCAGTGATGCAGTAAGACAGGTACAGTGATGCAGTAACACAAATACAGTCATGTAACATTCGCCATAGTGACACAGTAACAGAAATATGATAGCAGGTAAAGCAATACGATTTACTACGAGAGTAAGAACATAAGTATTATAATTAAAGAATAGGTCCAGTGACATAGTAACATATCAGGAATAAGAGGTACACTGAACCACTGCACAGGACGGCAGTGCGATAGGAGATATGTGACATAGGAACACAAGTATAGCAATTGATAATTAATAATGGAGAGGTACTGCAGTAAGATGTATAGTTATGTAATAATGGAGAGGTACTGCAGTAAGATGTATAGTTATGTAATAATGGAGAGGTACTGCAGTAAGAGGTATAGTTATGTAATAATGGAGAGGTACTGCAGTAAGAGGTATAGTTATGTAATAATGGAGAGGTACTGCAGTAAGAGGTATAGTTATGTAATAATGGAGCGGTACTGCAGTAAGAGGTATAGTTATGTAATAACAGTAGTATTAGGGCACTGATATTATCACATATATAAAGCATTGTAATAAGATAATGCAATCACACAGGTACAGTAATATAAGATGATGATGTCATAAGGTACAGTACTACAAGGTGATGTCATAACGCACACAATGAGACAGGTATAGTGATGCTAGAAGACGAGCAGTGAGCAGTGCGCAGGTGACATAGGCATACAGGTGGCAGATTGTTAATAATTGTCCAGTGGACATTGCAGAAGAGGTCTAGCTGATGGAGTGCTTCAATGAGTCCAGTGTTGGGGGAGATAAACCCATGCCTGATACCTCCTTGCTGGAGAGAGGATGCCTCTGCTTCCGCCTGCAGTGTGGGAACTCCCTGGGGGAGGAGTGAGACCCCCTGCCCGAAGCTGTGCAGATCAGACACTGCTTCCCAAAGGACCAGAACCCTCTGATCCTAACAGGAGGAGCCTCACAAGCTCTCTCCCTCCGCCACCCCAGACTCCTTATATAGGAACGTGCCTTTGGACTTGGCATACTTTACTTCAAGAGGCAGTGAATCATTTCCTCCATTTAACAAAAATGGGAGAAAGTTCCTCAGGGTTGATGGTTAAATTTAGATCAGATTTTTTACTTTAAAAAAAAACTGAAAAAATAAAGGAAATAAATTGTTGTGGTACCAGGAGCCAACAAGTGCATTGTTAATGAGGAATGTGATGTGAAGAGAGTGCGGGGAGCTCCACCAAACATGATCTGTGAGCTCCCCACCTGACACTAGAGGTACACACCACTCACTCATGTCCTATGTCACTGCAATGTCTCCTCTGCTAATACACATCAGTGTAGCTCCACTAACAAGTCTGTAACTTTTTCAGAAACTTCAGAGAGTTTCTTCGCCTCTCCACACACTGTTTCTCTGGCATGTAATGTTCCCTCGTTCTTCAGCAGTCGCACAGTGTATTAGACAGTTATTCTAGCGTCTGCAGAATTCATAATGTAAATGCCAGCTGCTGCGGGACCTCATTACCTGTCTGTCACCTTTACACTTTAAAAAGATATACTTGTGATTGTACATCATCATGAATTACTTGTGTTCCTCGAGTTCTAATGTTCTGATATCTAATATTCTTCTTTACAAAAATATATATATATCCGGAAATATACAATGCACTAAATAAAATTATATGTATAAAATATAAATAATAATTTAAATAATAAGTGCTTATATCACCAGAAAAGACAATTGGATGGTAGACCATCCGAAAATGTGAATAAAGAAAACCCAGGAAATGGAAGGGAATAACCCAGATGAAAGGATGAAGAAACGACCAAAATATATCAAAATAATGCCTTTATTTGTACAAAGAAATGGCTGACAAATTTGCAATAAAACCATGTAAAAATGTTAATACAAAATACAGTAATAAACTAAAAACACACCCAACACACCACAAGCTGAGAGTTGAAAAATAAATAAATATACACAACAATAAAATAATAACACTTACGAAGATACTCAAAGTTGTGTATACATATGCTCTTTGTAATAACCAGGTGTATGCACAGATGGTATATATGGCAAAATAATAATATATTATATTATTGTTATACAATATGTGGCACCAAAATAAATGTGAACTTAAGCACCCACACCACAATTAGTGTTTAATGCCCAATGTGAAAAAAATGTGTGTATTGAAAAAAATAGAAAAATCATGCATTAATGTGCATGAGCCACACATATACAAAGCAAAATGTACGAAAATAAACTAAGCTAATGGTGTTGATAAAGTGGATCATAACAAAGCACGAAAAAAATAATAAAAAAATATTATTTGTTTGATACTAATATATAACGGGTGCTAGTGCACTGAAAATACACAATAAATCAATGAAATGTGCTTAATCTAAACACAGCAAATAGAAAATGCTGATAATTGTGCAAAAACATTGTGCCACATATTAAGAATGAACTACTACCTGGGAGCATAAACAGCGTGGTGTGCTGGGAGAGAAAAGAACGCGCCCCGACGCGCGTTTCGGAAATAGATCCTTCGTCAGGGGGATGTGAATGTGGGCTTAATACAGGGCTATATATTGGATCACTAATCAAATTCACCTGGACAACGCAAAACACGTAACATAGAAGCGGAAGTGACGTCTGAAAGATCATTGTAATAATGTCTTGAATGACTACTGAAAAAATGCAGAACAGCGCATGCGTGACCTTACACAAGACCGGAAATAACGATCGTGAGGTAACAATGAAGGTGTTTAATAAGTGCGCTTGCGCAGACTACCGAAAACAAACGAAACCAATTGAAAGACATCACCGCCCAAAACTGGGCTGGATATCCACATGCAGATGACATCACCATAGAAACAAAAGGTGACGCGTACATAAGCGTAGATGGAACATGTGCATTGTAAATAATGAACATATAGCGCTGTATTTAAATACATAGATTTTATTTTACAGCCGTTTGTAACTTCACTTCCCTCATACACTAAGGACACCAATGATTTTTTGAAAAAAGTGGATGGCCTACATATTGAAGCCAATTCATTACTGGTGACATGTGACGTAGAGTCATTATACACCAGTATACGACATTCTGATGGGTTGGCTGCCATCACATATTTTCTTCAGTATTCTACTTATTCACGTGCATTTATTGTTTTTTTCACTAATTTGGTCAAATTTGCTTTATCCCACAATTTTTTTACTTTTAAGGGGTCCTTCTTCCTACAAATCCAAGGAACAGCCATGGGTGCCTCGTTTGCCCCAGCCTATGCCAACCTGTTCCTTGGATTTTGGGAGAGGGACCTCTTCTTTTTTTCGGATCATTCTATGGAGCGAGTTCCATTTTGGACTCGTTACATAGATGATGTTTTTTTCATTTGGCAGGATTCAGTGGAATCATTGATTGGGTTCATGGACACACTCAATCACAACTCAATCAACATCCGACTCACTTTTGTCATAATTCCAATATTATGGATTTTCTTGATGTCCGTGTTATGAGGGATTTGAACAATTGTTTACAAACTGATTTATTCAGGAAACATACTGCTGTTAATTCTGTAGTCCACGCTTCCTCCTCACATCCAAGAGCGTTAATTAAATCAATTCCATTTGGCCAATTCTTGCGCTTAAGACGTATCTGTTCTAGTGATGTAGATTTCAATTTACAATCTGAACAGATGGGTGTGAGATTTTTGGAACGTGGATACAGTCGCAGATCCATAAAACGAGTCTACAACAGAGCTTGGCATGTCACTCGTCATGAAGCACTGTATGGAAACGGTACATCCAAGTCCAATAACAACGTTGTGAGATTCATTACTCAATTTAATGGACAAAGTGACCAATTTAGGGCCTTACTGACCAAACATTGGTCAATTTTGAAATCTGACCCCATTATCAACACATTTATAGGCGATAAACCATCCATGGCGTTTAGAAGGTCACCCAATTTGGGTGATTATCTGGTGAAAAGCCTATACACTGGGGTTTCTAGCAATGGCCAATTATCAACCAATACATCCTTCATTGGGTGTAAACCATGTGGCTTTTGTGTCGCATGTCCTAATATAGTAAAGGCCCAAAACTTTTTTGGTTCAGACAAAACAAAGTCCTATGTGATCAAACATAGCATTTCCTGCACGTCTACCTCAGTGATCTATTATGCAACATGTCCCTGTTCTCTTATATATGTCGGTATGACTACGAGACAACTGAAAGTAAGGGTGAGGGAACATGTCTTGGGTATCGCAGCAGCTAGAGATGTCACTGATGTCACCTCTCTAAAAACGATTCCGAGACATTTTAAGGTTCATCACAATTGTGACCCTAAACTGCTTAAAGTGATTGGCATTGACCTGCTCAAGAGTGACATCAGGGGCGGGAATGTGGGCAAACGACTTGCTCAAATTGAAACTAAATGGATCTGGACACTCCAAACGGTGTCCCCTCTAGGTCTTAATGAGAACATTTCCTTCGTTCCATTTTTGTAATTTTTCCATGTACATTTTATATGCTTTTATTAATTATCTTTATTCATTTTTTTATTTTAGTTATTGTGAGGCTATCTATGCAGATTATGTGGACAGTCTGAGCCATCTATGACTTCTTCACACATTGGCATCATTCAAGATTGAACATTAGTTGGATTTACATATTCGCACTATGTTTTATCTTATTATGCATGAAATGATCCATATGTATATTTGATGGTTATTTTGATTTATTATGTGCATTGATTTTTGGTTTAATAGTCTATTTTTATGCGATGGTTGTGGTAGTGCGCATGCGAGCGCTGTGCTGTCTGGGGCTGTCATGGTAGCGGTGTCTTTATGTGGATACTCCGAGCACCGGAGTTTTCGGCATGACGCCTGCGGCCATGTCAGTCCTGATTATGTGCAGCTAGCGCATGCGCCAATTATACCGTACTACCGTGGCATTAATAATACTTTATGTTTATTCTCGAATATATTTTATCATTATAGTACATGCCAATGTCCATGTTGGTTCAGAATATGTTATACACTCATATTCATGACAATCTTCTTTGTTGGTTCAACCATGTTTATATGCATTATACTTACATGCAGTTCCGATTTAGGTTATATTTCATGCTGAGCCAATACATCCTTGTTAAACATACGCTCACTGAAATTTGTTACATATGTCTAAGTTTATTATGCGCATAAGTGAGTGACGTTATTTGCTATTATTCGGTTATTGCTTTTTTATGTTATTAATTAATGTCATCTATTGATATCCACCTTTTTAAATACAGCGCTATATGTTCATTATTTACAATGCACATGTTCCATCTACGCTTATGTACGCGTCACCTTTTGTTTCTATGGTGATGTCATCTGCATGTGGATATCCAGCCCAGTTTTGGGCGGTGATGTCTTTCAATTGGTTTCGTTTGTTTTCGGTAGTCTGCGCAAGCGCACTTATTAAACACCTTCATTGTTACCTCACGATCGTTATTTCCGGTCTTGTGTAAGGTCACGCATGCGCTGTTCTGCATTTTTTCAGTAGTCATTCAAGACATTATTACAATGATCTTTCAGACGTCACTTCCGCTTCTATGTTATGTGTTTTGCGTTGTCCAGGTGAATTTGATTAGTGATCCAATATATAGCCATGTATTAAGCCCACATTCACATCCCCCTGACGAAGGATCTATTTCCGAAACGCGCGTCGGGGCGCGTTCTTTTCTCTCCCAGCACACCACGCTGTTTATGCTCCCAGGTAGTAGTTCATTCTTAATATGTGGCACAATGTTTTTGCACAATTATCAGCATTTTCTATTTGCTGTGTTTAGATTAAGCACATTTCATTGATTTATTGTGTATTTTCAGTGCACTAGCACCCGTTATATATTAGTATCAAACAAATAATATTTTTTTATTATTTTTTTCGTGCTTTGTTATGATCCACTTTATCAACACCATTAGCTTAGTTTATTTTCGTACATTTTGCTTTGTATATGTGTGGCTCATGCACATTAATGCATGATTTTTCTATTTTTTTCAATACACACATTTTTTTCACATTGGGCATTAAACACTAATTGTGGTGTGGGTGCTTAAGTTCACATTTATTTTGGTGCCACATATTGTATAACAATAATATAATATATTATTATTTTGCCATATATACCATCTGTGCATACACCTGGTTATTACAAAGAGCATATGTATACACAACTTTGAGTATCTTCGTAAGTGTTATTATTTTATTGTTGTGTATATTTATTTATTTTTCAACTCTCAGCTTGTGGTGTGTTGGGTGTGTTTTTAGTTTATTACTGTATTTTGTATTAACATTTTTACATGGTTTTATTGCAAATTTGTCAGCCATTTCTTTGTACAAATAAAGGCATTATTTTGATATATTTTGGTCGTTTCTTCATCCTTTCATCTGGGTTATTCCCTTCCATTTCCTGGGTTTTCTTTATTCTTCTTTACAGTAAACGTTTATAAAATGGAAAAAAGTGGAATTTATAAAATGAGCTATTATTATCCCTCACATCAGGGCCGTAGGACCATCCATAATGGCAGCCCACGTGGTCACTATAGGACCCGTGAGTCGAATAGAATGGTGGATCAAGGGAAATCAAGACGCGATGACGTCACTACATAGCATCGGTAGTATGGAGCCTCAGTACTTACATTGCACAGAGCGGAGTAGCACCCGGGGGAACAGTGCGAGGTGAGTAGTGTTTTTTTTTTAAATTTATGTCAGTAATTGTAGGGGCTATCATACTGAATGGGGGGCTGTTGAAGTTAATCATACTGAACAGGGTGCTGGTGAGAGCCAATTAGGGCCAGCGTCAGCACCTGGCGCACCCGGGCAAGTGCCGGAGCCCTAAGCAGGCGGGGGGGCCTACTCGCCATCAGAGACACCGGCGTACTATGAGGGGCCCTGTGCCAGTGCCGGCGCTCATGAGTGGGCCCCCTCCTCTTGCTCAGGGCCCCGGCACTTGCGATATTTACCTCTCCCTGCTCCACTGCTGTGACATCTTCAGCGTTTCCAGACAGTGACATTCAGGTCAGAGAGCGCAATGATGTCACGTCTGTGCGTCCTCTGCCTGAACAGTCACAGTGCAGAGAGCTGGAAGATAGCGACGCTGAGGAGTCCAGAGTAGAGCAGTGCCCAGCGAGGAGAGGTATTTCATTTTTTTTAATGTTTGGAGCAATATATGGGGAGCATTATACACTGGAGAATTATATATGGGGCCCATAATACACTGGAGCATTATAAATGGGGCCCATCATACACTGGAGCATCCTATACGGGGCCAATTATACACTGAAGTATCATATATGGGGCCCATTATTCACTGCAACATCATATATGGGCCCATAATACACTGGAGCATCATATATGGGGCCCATTATATACTGGAGCATCATATGGGGCCCAAAATATATGGAGCATCACATGGAGCCCATTATATATGGAGAATTATAAATGGGGCCCATTATATATGGAGCATTATATGGGGCTCATCATACAATGGAGCATCATATATGGGGCCCATCATATACTAGAGCATCATATGGGGTTCATTATATATGGGGCATCATATGGGGCCCATCATATAATGGAGCATCATATAGGGCCCATTATATATGGAGAACCATATGGTGCACATATGGGGCCTATTCTGCATGGAGCAATATATGGGGCCCATCATATACTGTATGGAGCATTTTATGTGACTCATTATACTGTACAGAGCAATATATGGGGCTCATTATACTCTACGGGACCCGTCCTATATTGTATGGAACATTATATGGGACCAATTATGTATGGAGCAATATATGGGGCCCATTATTCCGTATGAAGCATTATATTGGGCCCATTATTCTGTATAAAGCATAATATATGGGACTCATTATTCTGTATGGAGCAATATATGGGGCTCATTTTCTGTATAGAGCAATATATGGGGCTCATTATTCTGTATGGCGCACTATGCGGTGCCCATAATACTGTGTGGAGCAATATATGGGGCTCATTATTCTGTATGGGGCACTATGTGCTGCCCATAATACTGTATGGAGCAATATATGGGCTCATTATTCTGTATGGAGCACTATGTGGTGCCCATAATACTGTATGGGGACTATACTGTCCGGTTTCTGAGCTATTGTAGAATTTACAATAGATATCACTCATGTAATGTAAGTGAAGTGTTTGGCATTGTACTATACCTATATTTCTCTGCCGTAACTGAGCATCATGAATTGTGGTATATGTTAAAGGGGCCCACTGACACTCTTTCGTCCGGGGCCCACGAAAACCTGGAGCCAGCCCTGGAGCCGATCATACTGAGTGTGGGGCTGGTGGGGGCATTAATACTAAGTAAGGGTTTGGTAAGGGCCACAATACTGAGTGGGGCGCTGGTGGAGGCCACAATACTGAGTGGGGGGCTAGTGAGACCATAATACTGAGAGGGGTGCTGGGGGGGCAAAATACTGAGTAGGGCTGGTGAAAGACATTATACTGAGTGGTAGGTTGGTAAGGGCAATTATACTGAGTGGGATGCTGTTGGGGGCATTATACTGAATGGGTGGCTATGGGGAACTGTGAGAGCCCAGTATCAAGTTTGGGACTATGAGGGCACCCATACTGAGTGGGCAGCTTCATACTGAGTAGTGTGCTGTAGGGGTCTTCATTCTATGTGGGGTTCTCATTCTGTGTTGGGGGCTGTGGTAGCACCAATACTGTGTGAGGGTCTGTGGAGGTCATCATACCGAATGAGGAGTTGTGGCCATTATATTGTGTGAGAGTATGAGGGGACCATTATACTGAGATGGAATTGTCTGTGGTGGCCAGCATACTGAGTATAGAGCTGTGGGGGGTCCTATATACTGAGTGAGTGCTACCTAAGTGAGTGGGGTGCTGTGAGTTCCCTCATTCTGTGTGGGGGCACTTATTCTGTGTGGAGGGGCTGTGGAAGTACTCTTACTGTGTTGGGGGAAAGAAAAAACATTGTGGTGAGCGCAGTCATGATGAAGGATGAGAAAGTGTAGAAAAACAACAAGCATTTATTAAAAAACAGCAACGCATTTCGAAATTGATCTGATTTCTTCCTCAGGCTATCATACAAAGAAGTACATAAAACAACTTATAAAGGAAATGACATGTCCCACCCACTGGTGAGTAAAAAACGCAGACAGACAACATATGGATAGCTTGGAATTATAATAATACAAATAAAAGAATTTAAAATTATATATACAATCTCTAGATGAAAAAGGAAATAATTGTGATTTTTTTAATTAAAAAAATATATAAATAAAAAATTATTAAAATAAATATATAAATAAAAAATACAATAGTCCCACATAAGACCTGTTTATGGGCATGTTCTCGTAGCTATCTCATTTAACCCCTCAGGGGACAAAGTGCCTAGCTTTAAAATCCAAAAGTGTTCTCTATGAACAAACCTCCTAAAACGATATTGATGAGATTCAGGATTTGTTTTTTATCTTAAATAAAAGAGATCTTTATTGTGTGTAAAACAAAAATGTTTAGAGAAACTATGATTTAAAATCCCATTTTTTATGTTTTGTCTGTGCTTGTTCATCCTTTTCTTCCGATGTATTTTAAATTACAGCTACGGTGTAACAAATAAATAATAAAAATACTACTTCAGTTTAAAAATGGACTCATAAAAAATCTCACCTGTCACTAGAGAATCAAACACAAACACTTCAAACTACCACATTTCAAACAAACAAACCTTTAAATCATTAAATCGTCAAACAATTTTCAGAAGAAAACATTAGGCTACATTTATCCTTAGTTTTCAGCTTTGATTGAATTCATCCCGGTGCCATATAATATTTTAATGTTTTATTTCTCCAAAATATTATATTCGGTTTCTTGGGAATTAATTTATTTAGAATCGGATCACCATGGACAATGGACCAATACTGCATAATATCTTTCTAATATCTTTCTAATGGAAGCGTGGCCTTCATGTGGTGAAGACGAAATTAAAATGTATCCATATATTCAGTAGTTTTGGCATTTTTTTTATTTTTCTAGTCTCTTGTCTTTTTCTTTATTAATATATTCCCTCTAGGACATCAATCTGGGCTGGTAATAAGCATCAGTAAGGATGTATTTAGAGTTCCCTTTAGCTAGAAACCATTTTTGTGCGAGATGTGCCTAAAGGTGCAGTTCTTTCTGATCCGCCAACACCGGCCATATGGGACATTTTTGTTCCACTTATCGAGATGACCACTACCGAATTATAAGTAGCTGTCAACAGCCACATTTTTTAAGAATGTAGATAGTAATAATCTTACCTGTAGGATCTCATGTGATTGTGAGATCTAGAAATTGGATAGCCACAGAAGAATAGGTCGGATTAAAAACCAGACCCCACGGGTTCAAAATCAATTGCTGAAAAAAAGTCAAATTTCATGATCAGTACCTGACCACATGGAATTCATTTTTAACCTGTGGTTTCTGGGTTTTTTCTACACCTCTCATCTTTGAGTTCATTGTGACAGCGTCCACCACAACGTTTATATATATATATATATATATATAATATATATTGTAAGCTTTTCAGGGGATATAGCTCTGGGATCGCCGTCCGGGTAGACGGAGTGGCACGGAAACAGTTCAGTCACAGACAGCAGTTCTGGTAAAAACTGGCCGCAACCAGTTTTATTAAAGTCTACAGCAAACAGAACATAATCAAAACCAAATCATAAACATAAGACCTGGACTTGTCCAGCCACTTACTACACTTAGATAGATTTCCCTATCTACCTGGGACCAGACTCTGACAGCCTGGGCCAAAACAACACATATGTTCAGCATTTACCAGCATGGAGTTTCACAGAGTCTCCTCCTTGTGTCTGAAGGCACCTTCAACGTCCAGACTTGAGAGAGCTCCCCTCCTATTCAGCAGCTATCCGCATGGATTCTCACAGAGACTACTCCTGTGTCCGGGGTACATCGAGCACCCAGACTGAGACAGCTCATACTCCTGGAGACTCCTTCTTGTGCCTGGACTCCTTGTCCAGACTAAGCGAGCTCTCTGACTGTGTTCGCAGACACCTACTTCTGGTCTCCTAATTAACAGCTGAATGGTTTCAGGCCTGAGCTGCAAGTGTGTACTGAATGTAAGGTGTAGTGACCTTTCTCTACCACTAGGTTTACAAAGCCACACATTTCCCTTATACCATACAGCACAGTACCTAGGTGAAATGTACACCCCATTCGACACATATTCCTTCACTGTCTCACATATCCCCCCCCTCTTCTCCAGACCGGAGGGCTGGTCATCCAGACCGGAGGGCTGGTCAACAATCCAAAAGAGACAGTGAACTCTGGACCAGTCATGGCCTTCATCAGCTTCATCTTCACAACTGTCATCTGTATCTTCACCTGAGCCATAGCCAACATCAGCTTTCTCTTCATCTGAAGCATCCGCACTACCCTGTACCCTCCCAGGCCTATGCTCTCTGCGGGCCTCGGGTATCCTGCACGGTTTCATCTTGACCTTAGGGCCGGGCTCAGTTTCGATATAGTGCCTGGCCAGAGAAGTACGACCCGGCACATCAGAACACTTCTGCTGACTCTTCCTCAGAAACTCACGTACCTCCTGTCCTTGGTGCACTGACCATGTGTCACCAACTATCACAGGAGGTAAAGGGGGTTTTTCACCTTTCTCTAATTCCCCCTGAACCTTCTTTAGCACATCTACTTTCTTAAATCTCAGTTGATTCATAAATTCTATTTCACAGAACTTAAGCTCCTCTGCCATGGTCTCTGACCATTTTAAGCTACACTGTTCAAATGCTTGGCACTGTAGAAGGAGCTGATCGTTTTTTCTTTGGCAGTACACATAATTCATCCTCTTCTTGTACTTCATTGACCTTCTCAAGAAGCGGCTCATGGCTTTCATCACGCACCTTCATCACAGTTTGGAGATTTTTCTGAGAAGTAATCAATTCATCTTGTACCTGTGCAACCACTTTTTCTTGATCTTGCAAGGTACCATATACACTTCCCTTTCACCTCGTGCTCTCTGGAGCAACTGCTGGAACCGCTCACGTTCCTGGCGAAGAGATACCACATCCAGTTCACACTGCTGAAGCCACTTGCGTAATGCAACATTATCAGTCTTTATTTCTTTGGTGGAGACCTCAGGGAGACGCATCTTCTCCTGTAGCTGTTGGACGTCCTTTACGTCTTCGGCCCCTTCTTCAGGCTCTTCTGGTAGAACATGCTCAGAAGCCCTACCGTCAGTCTTACATTCTACCTCTTCAGGCACATTATTATGATATCCAATATCTCCATTTATTTCAACTTTCAAGTTCTCCTTGATAGCTGCATCTGTATACTCAGAACCCGCCTGGATCTTCTCTTCCACCACGCTCTGCATCCCATCCGGGCTCCCGTGTATCTGCAGCGGCAACGGACCGACACATCGCTTCTCCCATTCGTTGGGACGTGGCTCAGATGCAGACTCCATGAAAGTGCGCCTGAGCTCACCAATGCCAGCCCGAACTTTGCGAGTTGCCGCTACTGATCCGGACAGTACACCATCCACGCCACTGTCTCTGGCCGAAACAGATTCCTGGGCAGAGTCAGCCCCCACATCCTCAGTCTTGTTCCTCACAGCTGCACTTGAGACCTCAGCTTCTGATGAGGCATCTGGTTTGATGTCTACCACTTCTATGGCTTTTTCCACCTCTGCAGCATTACCTTCAGAGTCCTTGGCATGATGCAGATCCACACCATACATTGATAACTTCTCATTTCCAACAGCATCCACTTGTGCTGTGTTCAGTTTCAGAGTCCTGCCTTTAAAGCTCAGCTCTCCTCCTTTCACCTTAGTCTTCGCCAGGGAATCGGCCAACTGTAAAATATCTTCAGATGCCATCTTCTGTCCGGCTGTAAGGTCAGCATCAGCTTTCTTCTCAGGACCCTCAACCTCCTCTGCTACCATGCCTTCCTCATTTGCACTGGTTGCTTGATCGTCATCAGATGATTTACTATCACTACCACTATCCCTGTCTGACCCCTTTTTCTCAGCCACATCCGGCTCACTTTCAGGGTTATACACTTCATTTTCATTCACATCCTGCTCACTGTCAGGGTTATACAATTCATTCTCATTCACATCTTGATCTGGAACCTTAGTTAACATGTCATCCACAACATTAACTTCACCATCTGGTCCCTGGTTTCCCTCAGGTGGTCCCTCAAGTATGTGACTATGTGACAACCCCAGCACTATACTTCCATATAGCTCAGGTACTAGGAGCTGGCTCAAGACCTCTCCCTGGACTTCAGTGTCCCTATACAACAGGTTATTGTTTATGGCAACATGAGGAAACCTCTCCTCAGAGCCAGGCTCTTGGGAAACCTCATTTAGAACCCTTATATTTTCCTGTGCCGTTTTAAGAGTGGGGTCTCTCCACTGCTCACTCTCAAAATTGTCACAGGACACAGGTAAGTCAGGGACACTCGGTTCCCGAGAATCACCATCCTCGTCTCCCAACATCACCTGCAAAGGAATTTCATCTCTATCACAGTCATCATCATTATCAATATCATTATCATGATTAGGATCAGTATCATCATCATATAAGTTTAACGGCCCACTAGCATTGTGTTCCGCCCCTCGGGACTGCGCACCCTCAGTAGGAGCTTCATCACACTGTCCATCAGAAACATTTTTCCCCCAGAGATCCTTAGATCGGGGAAAGTCATTACCCAATATAACGGGTTGCACCAGGTTCTTCACTACCCCTACTTCATATGAAACCTCCCCGAGTTTGGGGACCAAGTCCACGGCAGTCTCTGGGTAGACTTTGGTGTCTCCATGGATGCACACCATACTCAGGTGCTTATCAGGGATGAAGTCCCTATCAATCAGGCTGTCACATACGGAAGTCACTGGACTCTCTGAGTCCAAGAGGGCCTGTGCTGGGCAGTCATTTACAACCACCGGGGACCCCTGTGGTCCAGTCTCTTCGGCTGAGGTGGACACACACACAGGCTCTGCGCAGGGAGAGAGGGATCCGCCAACATCACAACACATAGGCTCCCCCTCTATTGGACAGTTGGCTGCAATTTCACGACATCTCCAACACTGTCCATCACACTCTCCCACCCACACGACCCCAACAGCTGGAACGCTCTTACCGGGAGAGTTCGGCGTCCAGGAACTCTGAAGTGATGACCTCTCAGATTGCTGGTCACGGAGGCAGTCTTTGGTGGCAAAGGCCCTCTCCATCAGGCTGACCAGACGATTGGCGTCCTGGTGGTCTTCTTGTCCGACCTCTGGCTGTACCTCAGGAGGACGTGCTTGGGTGTAGCGGTCCACTATCACCTTTTCAACTCCATAATCAGGTTTGCTGACTGCAGACTCCCAACTGCATCTCCAGTCATGAACTCCCCTGGCACGGGCAGTCACCGTAACACCCAGCCGGGTAAGAATCTCCGCTTTCAGCTTGGCATAGTCTTGTCTGTCCTGCTCGCTCAGGTCAGAATAGGCCCTTTGGGGTTCTCCAATCAGATAGGGTGCGACCATCATGGCCCATTCAGATAGGGGCAGATTCTCCTTCTCTGCCAGTCCCTCAAACCTAGTGAGATATACCTCCACATCGTCACGAGGTGTCATCTTTTTCAGGGACCGTCTTACCGCCTTCTTTACAGCGGACAATGCAGGTGACTTTGCAACATTACTTTGGGACGATGCGCTGCAAGTCTTTTGTAGTGCTGCAACCTGCTCAAAAAACAACCGGTTATTCTCCTGCTGCTGCTGCAGGAATTGCTGCTGGGCCTGCTGCATGCGCTGCTGGTGCTGCAGGCGCTGCCGCTCCATGCTCTGCTGCATGCTCCGCTGGGCCTGGACCAGGTACTCAACGAGCTCCTCCATACTGCCGGACTTATCTGTCTCAACCACGGCAGTCTTATGTTGCACATTAACTTGCGCCATTTGTTCAAACAGCGCCTCCATGCTGTCATCCATGCTGTCAGACTTCTCTGTCTCAACAACGGCAGTCTTCACTCAAGACATACACACTCCACAGTCTTTTCCACAGAAAATTCAGCCTTGCTGTGCAGACACTTTTTTTTTCTCTGCAAACTCTATTAGGGCCACTGTCTCTTTAAGACTGCTCCAACAGACTTTTCCTTTGCTGCTGCACACTCCACAGTCTTTTCCACAACAAGTTCAGCTTTGCTGTGCAGACACACTTTTTTTTTTTTCTCTTTTGCAAACTCTATTAGGGCTACTGTCTCTTTAAGACTGCTCCAACAGACGTTTCTTTTCCTGACACACTTTTTTTTTCTCTGCTGCTGCTTCAACAGACTTCACCTTTATTGCTGTCTCTCGCCACTGTGCTGCACGCACATTCTAGCACCAATTGTAAGCTTTTCAGGGGATATAGCTCTGGGATCGCCGTCCGGGTAGACGGAGTGGCACGGAAACAGTTCAGTCACAGACAGCAGTTCTGGTAAAAACTGGCCGCAACCAGTTTTATTAAAGTCTACAGCAAACAGAACATAATCAAAACCAAATCATAAACATAAGCCCTGGGCTTGTCCAGCCACTTACTACACTTAGATAGATTTCCCTATCTACCTGGGACCAGACTCTGACAGCCTGGGCCAAAACAACACATATGTTCAGCATTTACCAGCATGGAGTTTCACAGAGTCTCCTCCTTGTGTCTGAAGGCACCTTCAACGTCCAGACTTGAGAGAGCTCCCCTCCTATTCAGCAGCTATCCGCATGGATTCTCACAGAGACTACTCCTGTGTCCGGGTACATCGATGTCATGTGTGCATCGCCACGAAGATCGTCGCGGTTGCACATTCTGACTTCTCACAGCTGAGTTGCTGTTTCTTTGTGTTTGGCAGTTAGGGAGTTAATTCTGTCTGTGCTCAGTTCTGGGACTGGGTGCAGTTTCTTCCGGCTGCAATTAATTATTTGTTGATTGGTTTCCTTTAAATCTCTGGTTGTCTGTGTTGGGAGTTGCCAGTGAAATTCTTCATGCAGACCACAGATAGGATTGTATCTGTATAGACTTAAGTTAAAGAGCTCCTTAGTTGTTTTAAGCTCACCTCGCTTAGAGTTTAATATCCCAGATCATTTATGTTCCTTCTGTGTTTGAGTGTGTATGCAAGTCTGTGTTTTCTCCAGTCTGTCTTATATGTCTAATCTGTGTATTTAGCAGAGATCAGCCCATATCCCTTTGGTGGTAATCAGAATCCTTCTTAGGACTGATTACAGGGTTCAGGGACTGATAGGAGACAGGGTTAGGCTGGAGACTTGGACCTCTGAACCATTATCAGTACCTCCAAGGTGAGGGATTAGTTAGGACCCCAGTTTAGGGTCAGGTTAGACCCCCGTCCTCCTCTTTCCTGTGACAGTGTATCAAGTCCTCAAGATTAACCCTGAGTTCAACGGATATCGTGTCAGGTAAATCTATTCTATATTTACATGCTGATGTTGCTAATCTATATGTTGTATAGAGTGTTGTTCTTTTAAGAATAGTTTACTGACATCGTACACATATCATAAGACCGCGTGACATTTTTCACTGGCCCATAAAATTATCTCCAGTTACCATGGATCCAGTAGCCCAGCTGGCTCTGCAGTTGCAGGGATTATCCATGGAGCTGACGGACATTAAGTCCAAAGTTTTGTCTCCCTCGGAGCAAACCAGATTTGAACCTAAAGTAGCTCTCCCGGACAGGTTCACTGGTGGGCGAGACAAATTTTTTACCTTCAGGGAAGCATGTAAATTGTATTTTCGGCTTCGGCCTCGATCATCAGGGAGTGAAGAGCAGAGAGTGGGAATTGTTATCTCGCTCCTACAAGGGGACCCTCAATCCTGGGCCTTCTCCCTTCCTCCGGGATCCCCGGCTCTACAGTCAGTAGATCGATTTTTTACTGCCCTGGGATTGGTATATGATGACCCAGATCGGGTCTCTCTTGCTGAGACAAAATTACGTAAGATACAGCAGGGAGATCGTCCGGCGGAGGAATTTGCTTCTGAGTTCCATAGATGGGCCACAGATACTCAGTGGAATGACCCAGCTCTTAGGAGCCAGTTTTGTCATGGGCTTTCTGACAAATTAAAGGACGTTTTGGCTCAGTATGATTCTCCTCCATCACTGGAGGCTGCTATGGCCCTAGCTATCCGTACTGATAGACGGCTCCGGGAGAGGTGCGAGGTAACTCCGCCCCCTGTTGTTACTCCACCTACTACTAAAGTCCCTTATGTTGAGGTTCCCCTTGTCTGTTCGGATGAGCCTATGCAGTTGGGAGGGACATCATTTCGTAGGAGGGGATTGGCGGTACGCCGCAGGACTAGAAGGTGTTTCTTCTGCGGGAAAGAGGGACATTTTGTTGGGGGATGTCCATCCCGTGCCTTGTTGAGCAAAAAGTCGCCGGAAAACTGTTAATCCCAGGTTGTGTGGTGGACGACAACCTGGGAGTATGTATTTCGTCCGCTAGTTCTTCTCAGTTCCTTGTACCAGTGGAGGTGGTGGTTGGTGCGAGAGTGGAGAGATTTTCTGTTCTTCTTGATAGTGGGTCCGGGGCTAATCTGGTTGACGCTCAGTTTGCTCAGGCTCAAGGTATGCATCTGAGTGTATTGGTCAAACCGATCCCTATATTCTCCATTGACGCCAGGCCTCTCGGCCAAGGTAGCTTTGTTCATGAGGTTCATAACATTGACCTTCGGGTAGGGGCAATACATAGGGAACTATTATCTTGTTATGTGTTGGAGGGTCTACCTACTCCTATTGTGTTGGGACTTCCTTGGTTGGTTAAACATAACCCTGTGATTAATTGGCAGTCCAGAGATATAAGCCAATGGGGGGAGTTTTGCAAAAGTAACTGCATGAACACAGTCATCAGTGCGGTCGTGCCTAGTACTTTGCCTCCTTTTTTGGAGGACTTTGGGGATGTGTTCTCTGAGGAGGGGTGTCAGGAGTTGCCTCCTCATCGCGTGTATGACTGCTCTATTAATTTACTTCCTGATGCTAAGTTACCTAAAGCTAGGTTATATAACCTTTCTGGTCCTGAGAGGCAGGCTATGAAAGATTATATTTCGGAAAGTCTGGCCAAAGGGCATATTAGACCTTCATCTTCCCCAGTGGCCGCGGGGTTCTTCTTTGTGAAGAAAAAAGATGAAGGCCTACGCCCTTGCTTGGATTTCCGCGAACTTAATCGGATTACTGTTCGAGATCCGTATCCACTCCCTCTGATTCCTGATCTCTTCAATCAAATTGTTGGCGCCAAATGGTTCTCTAAATTGGATCTCAGGGGGGCGTATAATCTGATTAGGATAAAAGAGGGGGATGAGTGGAAAACGGCGTTTAACACGCCGGAGGGACATTATGAGAACCTTGTCATGCCTTTTGGTCTGACTACTGCACCAGCAGTATTCCAACATTTTGTTAATGACATTTTTCGTCATCTGGTGGGGCTGTTTGTGGTCGTATATTTGGATGACATTTTAATTTACTCACCAGATCTTGTGTCTCACCAGGAGCATGTGAGACAGGTGTTGCAGATCTTGCGAGACAATAAACTATACGCCAAACTGGAAAAGTGTGTATTCGCCGTACAGGAACTTCAGTTTTTGGGTTTCTTGGTGTCAGCCTCCGGTTTCCGTATGGACCCTGAAAAGGTGAGAGCAGTGCTTGAATGGGATCAGCCAGAGGATCTTAAGGCTCTGCAGCGTTTTCTGGGGTTTGCTAACTACTACCGGAAATTTATTTGTAATTTCTCATCTGTTGTCAAACCTCTCACTGACATGACAAGGAAAGGGACGGATTTTTCTAAATGGTCGGACAAAGCTTGCCAAGCTTTTTCCTCTTTGAAAAAATGTTTTGCTTCGGCACCCGTTCTCATCCAACCAGATGCATCACAGCCGTTCGTTGTGGAGGTGGACGCGTCTGACGTAGGGGTGGGTGCAATATTGTCCCAGGGTCCGTCCCCTGGTAAATGGCATCCGTGCGCTTTCTTTTCTAAAAAATTGTCGTCCGCCGAAAGGAATTATGATATCGGCAATAGGGAACTTTTGGCCATTAAGTTGGCTTTTGAAGAATGGCGTCACTTTTTGGAGGGGGCAGTCCACCCGGTCACCGTCATTACTGATCACAAGAACCTGCTGTATTTGGAATCTGCTAAGCGTCTGAATTCCAGACAAGCTCGATGGTCGTTGTTTTTTTACCAGGTTTAATTTTGTTGTCACTTATCGCCCTGGATCTAAGAATGTTAAGGCGGATGCCTTGTCTCGCAGTTTCTCAGGGGCCGGGAAAATGGATGACCCGATTCCTATCCTTCAGGAGGGGGTGGTAGTGTCGGCTGTATGTTCTGAGCTTGAGGAGGAGGTGTTAGAGGCTCAGGGGGACGCCCCTGCAGGACCTCCAGGGAGACTGTTTGTCCCAAATCAGTTGAGACAAAAGGTTATTGAGGCACATCATAATTCTGCTTTAGCAGGACATCCAGGGAGTTAGGCTACTTTAGATCTCCTTTCTCGCCAGTTTTGGTGGCCTAACGTTAATAAAGATGTTTTAACTTTTGTCGCGTCATGTGGGGTTTGTGCTCGCTCTAAGACCCCTCATACCCGTCCGTCTGGGACCCTCTTACCCTTGAAACTTCCGGAGCGTCCATGGACTCATTTGTCTATGGACTTCATCACGGACCTTCCTCAGTCGTCAGGGAAGACTGTCATACTGGTGGTTGTTGACAGGTTCAGTAAGATGGCACATTTCATTGCTCTTCCTGCCCTCCCTAATGCTAAAACTCTGGCGCAGGTGTTCATTGGGGAGATTGTGAGACTTCATGGGTTGCCTTCTGATGTGGTGTCAGATAGGGGGTCTCAGTTTGTGTCCAAGTTTTGGAGGGCATTTTGTTTACGTCGGGGGATGCAATTGTCATTTTCCTCGGCTTTTCATCCGCAGACCAATGGTCAGACAGAGCGTCTGAATCAAAGCCTAGAGACTTATCTTCGGTGTTTTGTCTCAGAGAACCAGGAGGACTGGTCTTCTTTCTTGCCTCTGGCAGAGTTCGCTCTTAACAACAGGCGGAGCGAGTCCACTGGTAAGTCCCCGTTTTTTGGGGCATATGGTTTTCATCCCCAGTTTTGTACATTCAATGGGGGGGGCCCTTCTGGGGTTCCTGAGGAGGAGCGTTTCTCGTCGTCACTTGCTTCAGTGTGGAGAGGTGTATTGAATAATCTGAGTGCTATGGGGAACCGTTATAAACGTATGGCTGATAGGAGGAGAGTTTCTGGTCCAGATCTTAATGTGAACGATCTGGTATGGTTGTCTACCAGGAATATAAAACTTAAAGTTCCCTCCTGGAAGCTGGGCCCCAGATTCATCGGGCCGTACAGGATCAGTTCCATAATTAATCCTGTGGCATTTCGTCTGGACCTCCCTCCTACGTTTAAAATTCATAATGTGTTCCACAAGTCATTACTTAAGAGGTACGTGGCACCAGTCATACCATCACCTCTACCTCCTCCTCCAGTGGTGGTCAATGGTAACTTGGAGTTTCAAGTGTCAAAGGTCATTGACTCACGTCTGAATCGCCGGTCCCTTCAGTACTTGGTGCATTGGAAGGGGTATGGTCCAGAGGAGAGGACGTGGGTTCCTGCGTCTGACATTAACGCAGATCGTTTGGTGCGGACCTTCCACAGAACTCACCCGGGCAAACCTGGCCCTGAGGGTCCAGAGGCCCCTCGTAGAAGGGGGGGTACTGTCATGTGTGCATCGCCACGAAGATCGTCGCGGTTGCACATTCTGACTTCTCACAGCTGAGTTGCTGTTTCTTTGTGTTTGGCAGTTAGGGAGTTAATTCTGTCTGTGCTCAGTTCTGGGACTGGGTGCAGTTTCTTCCGGCTGCAATTAATTATTTGTTGATTGGTTTCCTTTAAATCTCTGGTTGTCTGTGTTGGGAGTTGCCAGTGAAATTCTTCATGCAGACCACAGATAGGATTGTATCTGTATAGACTTAAGTTAAAGAGCTCCTTAGTTGTTTTAAGCTCACCTCGCTTAGAGTTTAATATCCCAGATCATTTATGTTCCTTCTGTGTTTGAGTGTGTATGCAAGTCTGTGTTTTCTCCAGTCTGTCTTATATGTCTAATCTGTGTATTTAGCAGAGATCAGCCCATATCCCTTTGGTGGTAATCAGAATCCTTCTTAGGACTGATTACAGGGTTCAGGGACTGATAGGAGACAGGGTTAGGCTGGAGACTTGGACCTCTGAACCATTATCAGTACCTCCAAGGTGAGGGATTAGTTAGGACCCCAGTTTAGGGTCAGGTTAGACCCCCGGTCCTCCTCTTTCCTGTGACAGTGTATCAAGTCCTCAAGATTAACCCTGAGTTCAACGGATATCGTGTCAGGTAAATCTATTCTATATTTACATGCTGATGTTGCTAATCTATATGTTGTATAGAGTGTTGTTCTTTTAAGAATAGTTTACTGACATCGTACACATATCATAAGACCGCGTGACAATCGAGCGCCCAGACTGAGACAGCTCATACTCCTGGAGACTCCTTCTTGTGCCTGGACTCCTTGTCCAGACTAAGCGAGCTCTCTGACTGTGTTCGCAGACACCTACTTCTGGTCTCCTAATTAACAGCTGAATGGTTTCAGGCCTGAGCTGCAAGTGTGTACTGAATGTAAGGTGTAGTGACCTTTCTCTACCACTAGGTTTACAAAGCCACACATTTCCCTTATACCATACAGCACAGTACCTAGGTGAAATGTACACCCCATTCGACACATATTCCTTCACTGTCTCACAATATATACATATGTGTGTGTAATCTGTAAGGCTGCACGAGGGCTTGTAGGTTTGGACATACTTTCCAAGAATTCGGAATCCAGACAGATCTTCTGGGATGTGAAAACTTGTCTTAATTTCTATTATTGTTAGGTATTTTGCCCTTTTCCCTTTTATATTAATTCTTAATTTGCTTGCTCTTCCTCTGGGATTACATGTTGGTTTCCTTCCTCATCATGAGATATAGTTTATTTAAGGCATTACGTGATTTTGTTTATGTATCAAGAACTCAAAATATTGTGTAATAAAATTAAAAAGATGCCGTACCTGTTGAAAAAGAAAAGGGAGGCGATTCATTAAGAGGAACCTGTCACCAGGTTTTTTCCCATATAAAGTAGGGCCTGGACCTGTAAGCCCTGTGTGACAGTCATCTGGAATGTTGCCTATTTGTCCGCAATATGTTCTACATAACTCAAAAAATAGCTTTTATTATACTCACCTATGGGGAGGTCTGGTTCGATGGGCGTCGCTGGTCGTGATCCGGTGCGTCCTGTCTTCCTGCGGATGACGTGTTCTACATAATCTACACAGTGTCCTCGGCATCACACTCCTGCGCAGGCACAGAGTAAAGTACTGTAATGAGCATACACTGGGAAACGCCAAAGAGCGCCAGTGCAAGCACGCTATAATAACTGCACACCTTTTGTGGTTGTGAAACCCACAACCGAGGAACAGAAGGAAGAAATAGTTGCTGACAGGACAACCTGCCATGCTAGCGTTTGTTTGGAGGACAGGAGTGGTGATCTGTGCTGTCGAGGAGATATTCCTAGTAAGGATCCAGATTACGTGATATAGGAATAACGATGAGGTTTATTCTCATTTCCAAGTTGGACTAACTTCTTCTTCAGGAGAAATGACTGTAGTTTTCCTAATAAAGTAGTCAGTCCAACTTTGAAAGGTGTTGAGAATTAACCTTCATTATTCCTACATCACGTCCTCTGGAGCCTTATTGGGAATATCTCCTCGGCGGTGCAGATCACCACTTCTATTCTACAAACAAATTTGATGAATTTGACTAAATAAATGTCAGCGAATACCTCAAGGCAAAAACAAAGAAAATTGACTTAAAAAACGCAAATGTTGAATCGGGGCCAGGGACCACACTTCCAAAAATTTTTGCTTAGCCGCCATAGATCAAGATATACATTTTTGGGTGTGTGGTCCACGTCTTTTTCCACAGCTATGGTATATTGTATGATCTCTCCCCTGTTTTTGTTTTATTTGGTACCTGCACTCCTCCCATTTGGCCAAGGTGTTTTTAATTAGCAAGAGATTGGAAGAGGGGTTCCTCCTATTTTACTTTCTGCTTTCTGTCTGAGACCATATGGAAGGTAAGACGTTTAGCTCCTGCCACTTGTTGATGCTGTGTGGTGGCCATTGTTGCTGTGGTGCTGTGCCTGTGGGGTGCTGTGACCTGGAGCTTTTCAGCATGGATGCTTTGGGGAACCTGGTTATTCCACCTGCGTGTGAACCATGGTTGATTGGTGCATGGTGTCACACCTTTAAGGTTAGGGACCCACTAACAGTATTGGCGTGAAGTGGCAGTGGGCTTCATAAAGTCTGATCAGAAGAATCTCAAGTTCAGTTTTGAACATTTTTTCTTAGCTGCAGTAGATCAATGGAGACATTTTTGGATGTGTTATCCATGCATTTTTTCTACAGCGAATGCATTAAAATGAAAAATAAATTACATATTATCAGATTTTGTGGTTTATGAAATGGCCAATTTATAGCATTATATGGTTTTCCTTTTAATATGTGTACAGACTTACAAAAATCAAACCCTCTCTATCTACTATAATAGGATCAGTGGTAGGAAGAGAAGAAGAAATCTTCTGACTTTTAACTTGCAAAGAATATCTCCTTTTAACTTTCATAAGCTGCTAATCAGTTTATGAAAGTGAGTTTGAAGACTAAACTGCAGTACTAGACGCAGCCACATAAATATGGGTGGCAGTGTGTAAGCTTCGGCAGCAAAGAGTCTGCACGTTTACTTTTCATACTTTAAAACTTCTCTCTCTCATAGCTCTGACGGGCAAAAGGTCCTCCAATCTCTACATCTAGTTTACGCAAATCCAGAGCCCCCCTACCTTAATTTGCTGCCTTTACTTTAACACCCCCAGTCCTCCCCATCCCTCTTACTTGCAGGGATCTTCAGTTATATTATGGTACAATTCTTATTTACATTACTTATCCCTGTAATCCTGTTTGTAATAAATTCTTGTAGCCTGGTTAATATAATCTTTAATAACTCCCTTTACGGAAAAAGGGTCGTCATGGAAAAATAATCTGAATTAACCCATAATGTCTGATGGTCATAGAGCTCAAGTCATAACTCTTTATGTCATATAACACTAACGGGATGAGAACTCAGAGCAGTAAATTCAGGGATTAAGATAGAAAACCGCTACCGGAGAAGTTACTGGTCTGTGGCTAAAACTTCAGCATCCTATCTGGATAGGTACAAGGACTTGTCTCATTTGGACAATCCCTTCTAGGAAAGATGGGAATGCAGCAATCAGCTGATGATTAGTGCTTTTCTATCACCCATTTAGGGCCGGACTGGCCATCTGGCAATTCGGGTCAAATGCTAGAAGGGCCTGTCCAACCGTGGGCTGCATTGTGTGCCACACTGTCCTCAGGAAATGGATATTATCATTATATGGTCACTGTATGGTGGTAATATCCGTCTTAGTACAATGGTTTTGGCGAAAGGGGTTCTTCAGGATTGAAGTTAAAATCTACAGTCACTCTAGGTGCAGTATTACTATTCAGTATTATAGAGCGATATTATTGGTATTATTAGAAATATTAGTTTTGAATCTTGATTTCTTCCAGGTTATATTAGTAATAGACATCTAAATCTGGGGCTCGGGGATGGGGGCTGCATGGTTTTGTGTGCTTTCAAATGCCAGGGCTGAATTTCAGACCCAGTCCATTCCTGCACCCAATGGTCAGTCTTTGTGGCTGCCCTAATGTAGTATTACATGATATTCATTAAATTTGTCCTCTGGAACAGGAGGCGCTCTTTGCAGCAGCTCTGGCTCATACTTTGTCAGGATAGCCCGTCGAACTAGACCTTAATAGCACAGTCCTTAGCCAAGAATGGGTGATTTGTGGAGTTCCTGGCACATTTTGGGCCATTCTTGTGCTGTCCTGTGGATGGAGCTTAATGGGGTTGTCCGACCTTAAGCTACAAGTCTGAAGTCATCCTGTGTGAAGAATCCTCTCATGACCTCAAGTAGGCAGTTTGCACATACGCAGTTACATGCCGACTAGACATATGCAGCTTCACTGAATATAAGTGTATTGAGCGTGGTCAGACACTTCAAGTCGAACATTGCTGGATGTATAGGTGCATCTCATAAAATTAGAATATCATCAAAAAGTTAATCTATTTCAGTTCTTCAACACAAAAAGTGAAATGCATATATTATATAGAGTATTACAGAGTGATCTATTTCACGTGTTTATTTCTGTTAATGTTTATGATTATGCCTTACAGCCAATAAAAACCCAGTCATTATCTCAGTAAATTAGAATACTTTATAACATCAGCTTGAAAAATTATTTTAAAATCCAAAATGTTGGCCTACTGAAATGTATGTTCAGTAAATGCACTCAATACTTGGTCGGGGTCCTTTTGCATCAATTACTGCATCAATGCGGCGTGGCATGGAGGTGATCAGCCTGTGGCACTGCTGAGGGGTTATGGAAGCCCAGGTTGCTTTGATAGCAGCCTTCAACTCATCTGCATTGTTGGGTCTGGTGTTGTGAATGTTTTGGAGACAACTTCGGAGCTGAGGCTCCCTCTGGTGGTTGATGAGGGTATTGAACCTATGTTGAACAGCAAAAGTCAACCACCTGCATTTGAGGAATGGTTATCAGGTGGGACGGACTGGCCTGATATAAGTGAACTGACCTCCCATGATCCTCGCGGTGATAAATTGTTACTTCCTGGTCTTGGTTGGAATTCAGCTTGCATTCTGCTGTCTCCTGCTATCATTCAGATAAGTTACTTTCTGTTTTTTTTTCTGTGGTTTGATTTTCATTGTTTTTGCTGCCCTGTTTTTTGAGTTCAGCCGGGTCCCCTTTGGGGGCTTGTGCTGGTCTCTGTTCTCTTTTTGTATTTGTTCATTTGCTCAGTTTTTGTGATTTTTGCTGCTGGGTAGCTGCGTGTTCACACCAGAGATCTGATATAGGTGGTCGAGACCGTGTGGTCTCAGCATTTTTGGAATCAGCAGTGTTGGAGATTTTCCTAGGGTTTTGCTGGGTTGCAGACAGTATTCTCTACTGTGCTGTCCTATCTAGACAGTTTTGGGCCCCAGCGTTTGCTCATTCTATTTTCTGTCTGCGTTGGTGTTTTCATCTTGTCTAACCGCCATTATATGTTTGGGGGCTTCCTATTCCTTTGGGGCTCTACTCCGGGGCAGTTAGCTTTCCTCTTTCCATCTTCAGGGGTAGCTAATTTCTCCGGCTGTGACGAGGCATCTAGGGCACCGTAAGAACGTCCCACGGCTGCTTCTAGTTGTGCGGTTAGTTTAGGGGTCTGCAACCTATTAGATCCCAACCTCTCTGGTGTTTGGCTGCCTTGGCGGTTTTTTGCTCCTGCCCTCCTCAGCTACCAAAACATAACAGTCTGGTGTCTCTCATCTTCCTCTTGACAATACCCCATAGATTCTCTATGGGGTTAAAGTCAAACAAGTTTCTGGCCAATCAAGCGCAGTGATACTGTTGTTTATAAACCAGGTATTGGTACTTTTGGCAGTGTGGACAGGTGCCAAGTCCTGCTGGAGAATGAAATTTCCATCTCCCAAAAGCTTGTCGACAGAGGGAAGCATTGAAGTGCTCTAAAATTTCCTGGTAGACGGCTGCGCTGACTTTGGTCTTGATAAAACACAGTGGACCTACACCAGCAGATGACTTGGCTCCCCAAACCATCACTGATTGTGGATATTTCACACTGTATTATATTTCCGGTGGTCGCATGAGGTTGTTGCGTCACACGAGCCCTGCGTCCAATCAGTATTGGCATCATTGTTCCCACGTTTGGACATGTAAGTAATCAACAGGAAGCCAGGGCTGCAGCCGGCCGCTCGCTGCTCATTTCCTCTTGATTATTTATATGTCAGAAGATGGAGACAATGACGCTGGCATTGATTGGGAGCAGGGCTCACATGACGCAACAATCTCACGAATGCGGACATCGCTGAAACGGCGCTGGCACGGGAGGTGAGTTAAGTTGTTGGGCAAATATTCAGAGTGAGACTTGGACAACTCCTTTTAAAAAAATAATAATGTGTTAATAAGTTATATGAACACCAAAAGCTATCATTAAAATATATCATCCTGCAGGATATAAGATATTCTTCATCTGGCTGCATCAAAGGAAAAGTAAAAAAGTCATGGCTCTTGGATGTCAGGGGTTAAAAAAGAAATAACATCTTAATAAAGCCATCACTGTCTGCATCGGTAAGGCCTCTTTCACACATCCGGCGGGCGCCTGGCGGCGCCCCCGGCATTTTGCCGCAGCGTCGCATGTGAAAAGCTTTCACACTTCCGGCGCCCAAAATGCGGTTTTTTGCCGGATGATTTCTGATGCTTGGAGAGATAAGAAATCATCCGGCAAAAAAAAAAAAACGTTACATGCAGCGTTTTGTCCGGCCGCCGCAATATACATTTGCGCGCATCGGACAAAACCGCAGAGCATTGACATGCGGCGCCATCCGGCGCTAATGCATGTCAATGCGAAAAAAGCCGCATGCGGCGCATCAGATTTTCAGATGCGGCGCTGCGGGAAAATGCCGGGGCGCCCAAGGCCCGGATGTGTGAAAGAGGCCTAAGAGGTTTGAGGGAATGGACACCATTTTGAATACAGTTTTTGATTTCTTTCTTTCTACATTTTGGTTTATTCTTATTGGTATTCACATAGTGGTAATAAAAAATAATTTCCTGTATTAATTTTGAAAGCTGATTTTAAAAGAGAGTTTCTGCAGCAACTGAGTTGCTTTTGTTTTCTTTCTCATAAGTTAGTGAAGTGGCTGATGTTGATGTGGAGTGGTAGCACGTGCGAGGAGACTAGACATCGGTATGCGTGTAATGTGCGGTCTAGTAGTCGAGCTGCCTGCATGGACAGTTATCAGTCCGTGTCACAGGACAGGTTGAGACTATTTTCTTGCCAGCATGACCTGTGAGACGCTTAGACCATTCTCTGAGATGAAGTTATTACCATTAAAGGGCAAAAAGCCGGCACAGCGCTGGTTTGATATATAAATAGTAAACTAAAAAAAACTGAATAAATGTATTATTAACGGGTAATGCTGCTAATGGTTTAATGGTTATCCTTCAGGTTTTTCCATATTCAGAACAGCTTACCAGAACTTGCACCCTTAAATTGATTTTCATATCTGCATCTGGTTTTATCTACGTTGTAGCAGATGGTGTTCTGTACTTTAAGAATAATATATCAATAGATAGTGGCGTCTTACAAGTTATTTGGAAATATTTCACAAAGATAAAACAGGGAACAGATGAAGGTCTGGAGAGAGAAAATTGAGGAAAGGTATAAGGCCGGTGACCTGCAAATCATTAGTAGAAAGGAGAGGTAAAGCCATGTATGAAAAATAGAGGGGGCAAGTGACGCCATAGTATGAAAAATAGAGGGGACAAGTGACGCCATATATGAAAAATAGAGGGACAAGTGACGCCATGTATGAAAAATAGAGGAGACAAGTGATGCCATGTATGAAAAATAGAGGGGCAAGTGACGCATATGAAAAATAGAGGGGACAAGTGACGCCATGTATGAAAAATAGAGGAGACAAGTGATGCCATGTATGAAAAATAGAGGGGACAAGTGACGCCATGTATGAAAAATAGAGGAGAAAGTGACGCCATGTATGAAAAAGAGGAGACAAGTGATGCCATGTATGAAAAATAGAGGGGACAAGTGACGCCATGTATGAAAAATAGAGGGACAAGGTGACCATGTATGAAAAATAAGAGGAGACAAGTGACGCCATGTATGAAAAATAAAGGAGACAAGTGACGCCATGTATGAAAAATAGAGGGGACAAGTGACGCCAATGTATGAAAAATAGAGGAGACAGGTGACACTATGTATGAAAAATAAAGGAGACAGGTGACGCCATGTATGAAAAATAAAGGATACAGGTGACGCATGCATGAAAATGGAGGAGACAGTGACGCCATGTATGAAAAATGGAGGAGAAGGTGACACATGTATGAAAATAAAGGAGACAGGTGACGCCATGTATGAAAAATAAAGGATACAGGTGACCCATGTATGAAAATAAGGGGACAATGACGCCATGTATGAAAAATAGAGGAGACAGGTGACACTATGTATGAAAAATAGGAGACAGGTGACGCCATGTATGAAAAATAAAGGATACAGGTGAGCCATGTATGAAAAATAAAGGAGACAGGTGACGCCATGTATGAAAAATGAGGAGACAGGTGACGCCATGTATGAAAAATAAGGAGACAGGTGACGCCATGTATGAAAAATAGAGGAGACAGGTGAAGCCATGTATGAAAAATAAAAGGAGACAGGTGAGCCATGTATGAAAAATAAGGAGACAGGTGACGCCATGTATGAAAAATAGAGGGACAAAGAGCCAATGTATGAAAATAGAGGAGACAGGTGACACATGTATGAAAAATATGACGCCATGTATAAAATAAAGGATAGGTGCGCATGTATGAAAAATGGAGGAGACAGGTGACGCCATGTATGAAAAATGGAGGAGACAGGTGAACCATGTATGAAAAATAAGGAGACAGGTGATGCCATGTATGAAAAATAAAGGAGACAGGTGAAGCCATGTATGAAAAATAGAGGAGACAGGTGATGCCATGTATGAAAAATAGAGGAGACAGGTGATGCCATGTATGGAGGATAGAGGGGCAAGTTATACCATGTATAAAGAAAAGAGGGGGCGGGTTGACAAAATGCATGGAGATAGGATGAAACAGGTGACATCATGTAGGGAGGATAGAGGGTACAGGCGATGCCATTTATGGAGAATTAGGGGTACAGGTATGTCATTTATGGAAAATAGAGAGGACAGGTGACGCCATTAATGGAGGATAGAGGAGACAGATGACACCACTTATGTAGGATAGAAGATACAAGTGATGTCATTTATGGAAAATAGAGGGATAGGAGACACCATGTATGGAGGATAGACGGTACAGTTGACGCCAGTTATAGAGAATAGAGGGGACAGTTGATGCCATTTATGGAGGATAGAGGGGACACGTGACATCATTTATGGAGAATAGAGGGGACAGGTGACACGATGTAGGGAGAAATGCAGAGACAGGAATAATGTATGAAGGACAGGGGACAGGTGATGCCATGCATGTAGAAAAGGACAAGGGATGGTGTTTGGAGAATAGAGGGAACCGGTGGCACTATGTTGTAATAACGCTTATTAATGTCTATATTGCAGCAACTACTATTTACTACTGTTTAATAGTGCATGGTGTTTTGTCTCCAGCAGTAGTGTTGTTTTGGTAAAAATGAAATATTGAAAAAAACATCTAGGAAGTTCCTGTTCACTGTGTGTGCTTAACTGGAGTACATTTTATTTTCCCTTTTCAAGCAGACAGGCAAGATGCTGAGATTCTAAGCTACAAAAAATACAATTTGTAAGCTGTGTTATCTTTGTTCATGAATAAATATATATTAACTGCTGAACAGCTGGACAGTACAGAGATTAATCTACTGCCAACAGGTTATGGGCCCAGAGACACAGAGACCAAGAAACCCAAAGACCCAGAAAATAGATCAGAGGAGAAAGAACAATTGTGTACTAAGAAGAAGAACCAAAGATAGCCAGCGAATCTGTGAAGTTCACAGTGCCAAATCTGGCTAACCAGAACTACCAATCCTGGAAATTCAAGGTAAAGATACTGCTGATAACAGAAAGGTACGTGGAAATACATAGTCTAGACCTGACCCACTACCTGGGTAGAGAAGGATCAAAAAGCACAAAGCATTATCTCCCTCAGTATAGATAATGATCAGAGTGTGCATGTACATAAATGTGAAACTGCAAAAGAAATGTGGGAACAGCTGCATAAAGTGCATAAAAGGATAACTCTTAGTAATAAGCACTATTTAATGAGAACGCTGTATCAGTTTAAGCTAAGTAAGGTCCAAGACATGCAGGATTGCATAAGAAATACTCTAGAAATTGTAGAGCGCCTGTGGAGCATTGGGGAAGATCTAAAGAATTTCCATGTTGGTGCACTACTACTAAGCAATGTATCAGAAAGCTATGACGCAATTGTAAATGCTCTAGATGTGGACCCAGATTATGAGTTTACTTTGGAGTATGTCAGAAGAAAGTTTGTAGATGAGTATAAGGGTGAGTTTCCACGGTCAGGAAACGCTGCGTGTTTGGCGCTGTGCGCTGGCGCAGCGCCAAACACGCAGCGTCCAGATGTTACAGCATAGTGGAGGGGATTTCAAGAAATCCCGTCTCCACTATGCGTAACAATACGCAGGTGGCAGACCTGCGTAAACGGACATGCGGCGCGTCTTTTTAGACCGCAGCATGTCCTCGCGTATTGCGGCGACGGTGCGTCGCCGCAACAGAATTAACACAGGGCTATGTAGCCCTGCGTTCTTTCCGGAGGTGTTCCGGAGGTGTCCTGAACACCTCCGGAAAGATCGCGCTTCATAAAGGGGGCGGGGCGTAGACGGAGCGGAATTTCCGCTCCGTCCAAAGCGCTGTGGTTCCGGACCGTGGAACCACAGCCTCAGTGAAAGACATAATCTGTAGCAGCAATGGCATATACAAAGCAGAATTTGTTTTAAAAACCCAAGATATATCCAAAATAAAAAGTCATTTGAAGGAAACACATGAATTTATTGTCTCCAGTTGTCTTCTCTAGTTGTACCTTCAGAGTTTATCTAGATTTGTGCAGTTTTTTCATAGTTAGATCCATTATCCTCGTGTTTACTGCAATGTGAGCATAACATTATCACCAGCCTGTTCCATTTTTGTGTGTGCTGAGAAGTTTTTATGAAGGTAATGTATGCCTTAGCTACAGTCCCTATCCTTGGAGGTAGCAGCTATCAAACAACAGCAGCTGACACTTTCCACCATTGCTGCGGGTTCTGCCCTTCCAAAGTTGCCTCCTGAACCTAAGGTAAAATTGACGGATTTCTTTGATGGGAACCAAAGTGAGTTTTCAGTTTTTGTTTCATCATGTAAGCTGTATTTTTGCCATCAGCATGTTTCCTCTGGAGGATAAAGTCAACGAGTGGGTATTGTTATGTCCTTGCTCTGTGGGGATCCTCAGGCTTTGGCATTTTCTTTGCCTATGGATTCTCCAGTGTTTTTGTAAGGGGGTGAAGAACGAGGACAGACAGAAGTACGTTACCTCCCTTGCTCCATGTCCGGAACCATATGGTGGGGCAGCAGGGTTGCAAGGGGGAAGACTAAGTGACTTGGACCGACCGCACCATGTGACCGGTAGGAGGCATGGATGACAAGTGAGTTCCGTGGACCGGAAGGCAAAAGGGCGTGTGGTGCGAAAGCAGCGCGCGCAGAGCAGGGAGCAGCGTGTGTCGCGCAGAGGGGAGTCCGTGTCCTCATGCCGCAGTAAAGAGGGGTCTCTCAGCCAGTACTCTGACTTGTCAGGACGTGGCATAGTGAGACTCACCTGCAAGGACGTGAGTGCGGAAGCCTCGGTGTCTAGAGGAGGCTTCCCTCAGGAGAGTGCAGAAGCGGTAACCCTGGTGTCGGTACTGACTTTTCCCCCGGTGACAGGCCAGGCCCCTGAGTGTATCAGAGAGAGACTTGCTAGTTTTCAGATCATCGTTCCCGCTCAGTGACTTTCTGTCTGGAACATAGAGACTCAGAGCAGGGGAACACTCAGCTGTTTCCCGTGTTTCCTTCCTTCCGTTTCAATACCAGAGTTTTCCCGCCGTTTGCCAAGAATAGGAGAGAGACTTTGAAGACTGCTAGTGCCGCTGCTGATGGTGCCTACGCTGAAGAATACGGTCTCTTCAATCAAGGTTTCATCAAACTGATAAGATCTCAGAATATTCTTTTTGCTTCTCTTGTTGTTTAGTGAACTGTTTGCTGAATTCCGTTTAGCTTAAGTGAACTGCTGAAAGCACGTTTATTTCCCATATTTTCTCCCTGCGTGGAGATGCTTTCCCCTGTAAATAAATCCTTCAGCTGTTGATCTGTCTCTGGTCCGTGGTGACATTCTTGGTTCCTGCAGGATTATTACGTTTTTGCATTTTCTTCTGTTGACTTTTTTTTCTGCGGTTAAACTAATTTATGACGATAGTGATATGTTCGCGGTTACTGAGTCCATGATTCGCACGGGCAGGTTGGTTCAGGCTAATCGTAAAGTCTTGCGACTGGGCCAAGAGAACTGCTTACCGTAGACATACAGTACAGACCAAAAGTTTGGACATACCTTCTCATTCAACGATTTTTCTGTATTTTCATGACTATGAAAATTGTAGAATCACACTGAAGGCATCAAAACTATGAACTAACATGTGGAATTATACATTACACGTTACAAAAAAGTGTGAAACAACTGAAAATATGTCTTATATTCTAGGTTCTTCAAAGTAGCCACCATTTGCTTTGATTACTGCTTTGCAAGCTGAAAAGGTGAACGGATGGACTCTACATGCCTGGTTCCCACCGTGAAGCATGGAGGAGGTGGTGTGATGTGTGGGGGTGCTTTGCTGGTGACACTGTTGGGGATTTATTCAAAATTGAAGGCATACTGAACCAGCATGGCTACCACAGCAACGTGCAGCAGCATGCTATTCCATCCGGTTTGCGTTTAGTTGGACCATCATTTATTTTTCAACAGGACAATGACCCCAAACACACCTCCAGGCTGTGTAAGGGCTATTTGACCAAGCAGGAGAGTGTTGGGGTGCTACGTCAGATGACCTGGCCTCCACAGTCACTAGACCTGAACTATCGAGATGGTTTGCGGTGAGCTGGACCGCTCACCGCTTCAATTTTGAATAAATCCCCAACAGTGTCATCAGCAAAGAACCCCCACACCATCACACCACCTCCTCCATGCTTCACGGTGGGAACCAGGCATGTAGAGTCCAGCTGTTCACCTTTTCTGCGTGCAAAGCAGTAATCAAAGCAAAAGGTGGCTACTTTGAAGAACCTAGAATATAAGACATATTTTCAGTTGTTTCACACTTTTTTGTAAAGTGTAATGTATAATTCCACATGTGTTAATTCATAGTTTTGATGCCTTCAGTGTGATTCTACAATTTTCATAGTCATGAAAACACAGAAAAATCTTTGAATGAGAAGGTGTGTCCAAACTTTTGGTCTGTACTGTAGGAGGGCTCCTAATTTTTGGATAGGATAATTTGTGTGGTTATCCTCAAAAAATGTACGTCTCAAAGTTGCATCTAGAAAATTTGCTCCTAAGTTTGTTGGTCCATACAAAGTAATTCAAATCTTTAATCTTATGATGGTCAAACTTCAGCACCCGGTGGTGTGGAGGATCAATAATTCCTTTCTTTCCTCTCAGCTTAAAAGATTAGAGGCTATGTCTACTCCACTATTGAGATGGATTAGAGAAGGATTTGAAGTAGAGCGAATTTTGGATTCCAGATGTGTCAGACGCATGCTGCAGTTGTGGTGGAAGGGTTACAGGCTGGAGGACAAATCCTGGGTTAATGTGGAAGATGTGCATGCGGATCATCTCATAGAAAAGTTCTGGGAGCAACATTTGGGATGGGGATCTCGGCAGGTCCAGTGGACCCTCATGTATGGGTCGGCATTGTCATGCCTCGGAATTCAATCCGGCGGTCCAGTGCTCGTCTGTCTAGTCTCTGTTCGCTGATCCACAGCAGGTTCAGTGCTGATTACCTTATTGCCTTTGTCCATTCTTTTCTGACAGCAGGTACTTTTCATATGTTATCTAGCCTGTCCTACAACATTGCAGGTGCTACTATTTAAACCAACGCCTTGCTGATTTTCTCTGCTGCTGATTGTCTTTAGTGGATTCTGCTTGGAGTTCTAATTTTACTTCTGAGTATCTAAGCCAGTTAGATAAATGAACTGCTGAGGTTTCTTTCATACGCTGCTATCTCCCTCAATTCCTTAGGAGGTACGTGATACACTCGACAACCTTTCAGGGAGCCAGGTCCGAATTGTCTTCTTTCGTTTTACCTTCAATGTTTATCCAATTTGCACTGAAGCCACTAGGGCCTGCGTTACTGGATACTATAGTCTATACAGGAACCAGGAGGGGTTTGTGCAGTAGATCCTTTATCCCCGTGTTTACTACCAAGTGTGCATAACAAACAAAACCGACAAGACGCAGGAGTAATAGCCAATAATTTTAAAAGGTTATTCTTTTATTACATTTCCCCAAAAAAATGTATACTAAGCAAAACAATGAAAAGGGGAATACCACTCATAGTCATTAGCCACACCATGCACTACAATGGTAAATACAGCCACTGTAACATCAATATATGGCTCCTATTAGAAATGTATTGGAGACAAAAGAGGGTAATTTCACCAAAGGGTTATAAAATTATTGTGGAATACTATCCTACAAAAATAATAATAAACACCTCAAAGAATATGTCACAGACAAATATGGCCACTGAAGTGATAAAGGAGCTGTACAATAAATATATACTAAATGGTAGTGCATAAAAAGCTGCTAAATATGCACCTTATTACTGATGATAAACTTTATGGAGAAATAATCAGCTGGGTAGAGCACTAATGTTAGAAAAATATAAGGATAGCAACACAGGTAGTTGACTGATCAATTGACCCACAGTAGAAAATTTGCACAAAGAGGAGCCGCCGACGCCGCCCCCCAACGCCTAGACCCTCGCTGATATGATCAGGTAAACACCTTGCCTCTGAAACGCCCACTCCCCCACCATATGTTCCGTACCCGGCGTATAAGATGACACCCGGCGTATAAGAAGACCCCCCCACTTTTATGACGATTTCATATTTTGACTGTAAAAGTTGGGAGGACGTCTTATACGCCCAGTCATCTTATACGCCGAAAAATATGGTACTGTGAGTTTTAGCTCTGTGCTACTTGTCATTTTTAACTTATCTTACTTGTTTGGAGAGACTTGCACTGAAGAATTCTTCTGCATTGACCAGTGTTGTGAATAGGCTGGAAATGAGTTCTGAGCAGAAGCTCCCTCTGGTGGTTACAAACGGTACTGGACTGTCCAGTGAAGATTGTGAGGATTGGGAATCAGGTGTTACTGACTGGTCTTATATAAGGAGTCGCCTTCCCATCAGGGTTGCCGGTGATCAATTGTTCTGGTCTCAATCCTTGATTCCTGTTTCCTTGGTAGCCTGCTGTGTCATGTCTGAATCTCCTGCTAACAGATAAGACATTTTCTTCTTTTTGTTTTTGTGCTTGATTTTTGCATTTTGTCCTGCACTTCTGTGGGGGCCTTCAGGGTCCCTTCTGGGGGCTTTTGCCCTCTCAGTTCAGTTCAGCCACTGATGTTTGTACATTTGCTTTTTCCAGTTTTTTCAGTGGCTGCTGTTTTGTCTTTGGTTACACCAGAGAACTAATTTAGGTGGTAGAGGTCATGTGATCTCAGGTGTTTTTGAAATTAGTAGAGTTGGTGCTTTTCAGGGTTTTTTGGGATTGCAGTAAGTGCCCTTCCTATCCTTTTCTATTTAGTAAGTTTGGGCCCCAACGTTTGCTCATACTATTTTCTGTCTGTGTCAGTATTCCTTCTTGTCTAACCGCCATTACATGTTTGGGGGCTTTCTATGTTCTTTGGGGATCTGCTCCGGGGCAGATAGCTTTCCTCTTTCTATCTTTAGGTGTAGTTAGTTTCTCAGGCTGTGACGAGGCGTGTAGGACCAACGTAGGAACGCTCCACGGCTGCCTCTAGTTGTGGTGGTTAGTCAGGGTACTGCAATCTCATAGTTTCCAACTGCTCTGGTGTATTTCCTTTTTTGCCTGCTCTCCTCAGCTACCAAATCATAACAGTATCACCGGCCTAAACTGAAAATTATATGGTACTCACAGAAGGGAAAAATATTGTGGAAAGAAAAAAGTTGTCAGAGTTGTCAGAGATTTTTTTTTTTTTTCTGTTTGTTGCATTTTTTTTCCCTCTGTATCTCTGGGTGCTGAGGAGGATTTTTTTTTTCTCTCTCAATGGAGTTTGCACAGTTGTCTGGCCGTGTGGATCAGCTTGCCACTGAAGTTCGGAGTATTGCTACCTATCTTGCTAGGTTGCCTGTTGTGGAACCTAGGATCCCCATGCCAGATTTGTTTTTAGGGGATCGAGCTAAGTTTCTGAATTTCAAAAATAACTGTAAATTGTTTTTTGCCTTAAAATCTAAGTCCTCAGGGAACGCAGCGCAGCAGGTTCAAATTGTCATCTCTCTCCTGCGCGGCGACCCTCAGGATTGGGCTTTTTCCCTGACACCTGGGGATCCTGTTTTGAGTGATGTTGATGCGTTTTTTCAGGCTTTGGGTTATTGTACGATGAGCCTAATGTCACTGATCAAGCTGAAAAAACTTTGTTGGCATTAAGTCAGGGCTTGAGGACGCTGAGTTATACTGTCAGAGATTCCGTAAGTGGGCAGTCCTGACCAAATGGAATGACGACGCTTTGGCAGCTCTTTTTCGGAAGGGACTGTCAGATAATGTAAAGGATGTTATGGTGGGATTCCCTGTTCCCTCTGGTCTCAATGATTCTATGTCATTAGCGATTCAAATTGACAGACGTTTGCGTGAGCGGAAAGGTATGCGTGGAATAATGTTGCCTTGTGAACCTGCTTCTGAATCCATGCAGTGTGATAGAGTGGTTTCTGGGGCACAGCGTCATGAATTTCGAAAGCGCAATGGGTTATGTTTCTACTGTGGTGATGCCTCTCATGCTATTTCAGTCTGCCCTAAACGGGGAAGACGTTTTGCACGCTCAGTTGTCTTGGGTAGTGTTCAGACTAAGTTTTTATTAACTGTTACCCTGATATGCTCTCTGTCCTCATTTTCTGCTCAGGCTTTTGTTGATTCTGGAGCAGCTATTAACCTGATGGATTTTGATTTTGCTAAACGTTGTGGGTTTCCCTTGATACCCCTACGGAAGTCTATTCCCCTACTGGGGATCGATTCTACCCCTTTGGCTGAGAATAAACCTCAGTTCTCTACTCAGGTGATAATGAGGGTAGAACCTGATCATCAGGAGAGTTGCAAATTTTTGGTTCTGTATAATCTGCATGACATTATCGTACTGGGTTTCCCTTGGTTACAGTCTCATAATCCTGTTTTGGATTGGAAATCTGTGTCTGTTACCAGTTGGGGCTGCCAATGTGTTAATACCAACACTCCTGTTTTTTCTGCCTCCCCCAGGCTCAGGATGTTCCTGACTTTTTGATTGATTTTTCTGATGTATTTAGCGAAAGTAAATCTGCATCCTTACCTCCCCATAGGAGCTATGACTGCACTATTGAATTAGTGCCTGGTAGTAAATTCCCTAAAGGTCGCCTTTTTAACTTGTCTGTACCTGAACATGACGCTATGCGGTCTTATATCAAGGAGTCAAAGGAGAAGGGTCATATCAGACCATCCTCTTCACCTTTAGGTGCCGGTTTTTTCTTTGTGGCCAAAAAGGATGGTTCATTAAGGCCGTGTATTGATTATCGTCTCTTGAACAATATTACTGTGAAATATCAATATCCGTTACCCTTGATCTCTGATCTGTTTTCCAGGGTGAAAAACGCTACTTGGTTTACCAAGCTTGACCTCAGGGGGGCATATAACCTTATTCGCATTAAGCACGGGGGATGATGGAAGACGGCATTTAATACCCCTGAAGGGCATTTTGAGTACCTTGTGATGCCCTTTGGGCTCACTAATGCTCCTTCTGTCTTCCAGTCCTTCATGAATGACATTTTCAGGGATTTTGTGGATAAATTTCTGATTGTTTATTTGGATGATATCTTGATTTTTTCCAATGACTGGGACTCTCATGTAAAACATGTTCGGACTGTGTTCCAGATTTTGAGAGAGAATGCTCTGTATGTGAAGGGATCAAAGTGTCTTTTTGGCGTTCAGAGGATCTCATTTCTGGGATTCATTTTGTCCCCATCTGTTATTGAAATGGACCCGGTCAAAGTTCAGGCCATCTGTGATTGGGTCCAACCTACTTCATTAAAGGCTCTTCAAAGATTCTTGGGTTTTGCCAATTTTTATCGTAAATTTATTGGTAATTTCTCTGTTATTGTTAAACCATTAACTGATTTGACCAAGAAGGGTTCTGATGTGGTGAATTGGCCTCCTGAGGCAGTCTCTGCATTTCAGGAACTTAAGCAGAGATTCACTTCTGCTCCTGTTCTACGGCAGCCTGATGTTTCTCTACCATTTCAGGTGGAGGTGGATGCCTCTGAAATTGGGGCAGGTGCCGTTTTGTCCCAAAGAGATCCAGAGACCTCTAAAAGTAACCCTTGTGCCTTTTTCTCTCGAAAATTTTCTCCCACTGAACGTAATTATGACGTGGGTAATCGGGAGTTATTAGCCATGAAGTGGGCTTTTGAAGAGTGGAGACATTGGCTGGAGGGAGCCAAACATCAGGTGGTGGTCCTTACGGACCATAAGAATCTAGTTTATCTGGAATCTGCCAAGCGACTTAATCCTAGACAGGCCAGGCGGGCCTTGTTTTTCACACGTTTTAATTTTGTGGTTTCATTTCTTCCTGGCACTAAAAATGTTAAGGCGGATGCCCTCTCGAGGAGTTTCCTGGCGGACTCTCCTGAGTTATCTGATCCTTCTGTTATTTTGAAAGAGGGTGTAGTTCTTTCCGCCATCTCGCCCAATTTGAGACTGGCTCTGGAGGGGTGTCAGGAGGATAAGCCCGAGCGCTGCCCTGTTGGGAAATTGTTTGTCCCGGACCAGTGGAAAAAGAGTGTAATGTCTGAGATTCATTGTTCCGCGTTGGCCGGTCATCCCGGAATTTTTGGTACCAGAGACTTGGTTAGTCGGTCCTTTTGGTGGTCTACTTTGTCTCGTGATGTCAGGGAGTTTGTGCAGTCCTGCGGGACTTGCTCTCGCTCCAAGCCTTGCTCTCGTTCTAGTGGTTTGTTGATGCCATTACCTGTGCCCAAGAGACCATGGACCCATATCTCTATGAATTTCATTTCCGACCTCCCTGTTTCTCAGAGAATGACCGTCATCTGGGTGATTTGCGATAGGTTTTCCAAGATGATACATCTTGTGCCATTACCTAAGTTGCCTTCCTCCTCTGAATTGGTGCCTTTGTTCCTTCAGCACGTGGTTCGTTTACACGGCATTCCTGAGAACATTGTGTCTGACAGAGGAGTCCAGTTTGTTTCCAGATTTTGGAGGACCTTTTGTTCTAAAATTGGTGTTCAATTGTCTTTCTCCTCGGCGTTTCATCCTCAGACCAATGGTCAAACTGAGAGAACAAACCAGACATTGGAGACTTATCTAAGATGCTTTGTGTCTGCTGATCAGGATGACTGGGTCTCTTTTTTGCCTTTGGCTGAGTTTGCTCTTAATAATAGGGCTAGCTCTGCCACTTTGATGTCTCCATTTTTCTGTAATTCTGGTTTCACCCTCGATTTTCTTCAGGACAGACGGAGGCTTCTGTCTGTCCAGGTGTTGACTCTGTTGTGGAGCGTATGCAACAGATTTGGGACCAGGTAGTGGAGAGGTTGTCCCTCTCTCAGGAGAGGGCCCAGCGGTTTGCTAACCGGCATAGGACTGATGGTCCTCGGTTTAAAGTGGGGGACTTGGTCTGGTTGTCCTCAAGAAATATTCCTATGAGAGTGGCATCTCCTAAATTTAAGCCTAGGTTCATTGGACCTTATAAGATCATGGAGATTCTTAATCCTGTTTCTTTTCGTTTGCTTCTTCCAGGGACATTTAAGATCCATAACGTGTTCCACAAGTCCTTGTTGAAGAGGTTTGTTGAGCCAGTGGTTCCTACTACTGTGCCTCCTGACCCTGTTTTGGTTGAGGGCAATCTGGAGTATGTGGTTGAGAAAATATTGAATTCTCGTTTTTCTAGACGGAAACTCCAGTATTTGGTTAAATGGAGAGGTTATGGTCAGGAAGACAATTCTTGGGTGTTTGCTTTGGACATCCATGCTAGGAGACTCATCCGTGCTTATCATAGAACTCATCCTGACCGACCTGGTTGCTCAAATGAGGGTTCGGTGACCCCTCCTCAAGGGGGGGTACTGTTGTGAATAGGCTGGAAATGAGTTCTGAGCAGAAGCTCCCTCTGGTGGTTACAAACGGTACTGGACTGTCCAGTGAAGATTGTGAGGATTGGGAATCAGGTGTTACTGACTGGTCTTATATAAGGGAGTCGCCTTCCCATCAGGGTTGCCAGTGATCAATTGTTCTGGTCTCAATCCTTGATTCCTGTTTCCTTGGTAGCCTGCTGTGTCGTGTCTGAATCTCCTGCTAACAGATAAGACATTTTCTTCTTTTTGTTTTTGTGCTTGATTCTTGCATTTTGTCCTGCACTTCTGTGGGGGCCTTCAGGGTCCCTTCTGGGGGCTTTTGCCCTCTCAGTTCAGTTCAGCCACTGATGTTTGTACATTTGCTTTTTCCAGTTTTTTCAGTGGCTGCTGTTTTGTTTTTGGTTACACCAGAGAACTAATTTAGGTGGTAGAGGTCGTGTGATCTTAGGTGTTTTTGAAATTAGTAGAGTTGGTGCTTTTCAGGGTTTTTTGGGATTGCAGTAAGTGCCCTTCCTATCCTTTTCTATTTAGTAAGTTTGGGCCCCAACGTTTGCTCATACTATTTTCTGCCTGTGTCAGTATTCCTTCTTGTCTAACCGCCATTACATGTTTGGGGGCTTTCTATGTTCTTTGGGGATCTGCTCCGGGGCAGATAGCTTTCCTCTTTCTATCTTTAGGTGTAGTTAGTTTCTCAGGCTGTGACGAGGCGTCTAGGACCAACGTAGGAACGCTCCACGGCTGCCTCTAGTTGTGGTGGTTAGTCAGGGTACTGCAATCTCATAGTTTCCAACTGCTCTGGTGTATTTCCTTTTTTGCCTGCTCTCCTCAGCTACCAAATCATAACAGACCAGGGTCTTGCTGAGAGTTCCAGTGTCCTGGGTATCTGGTATTCTTGGTGCTTGGGATCTGTGGTGTCTGGAATTCTCTGGGTACGCTGTATTTGGGCCATAACCTGTTGCACAGCTTCTGAATCCACACCTCTGCAGTAGAAAACTTCACAGAGCAGGCTTCATGGGATAACAAGCTTTTACTTCTTACAACATGAGGTAAAAGGAAAATGCACAGTCATTTCAGCATTGCATCAGGAAACCAGGAACAAAACAAAATTGAAACTACAAGTGAGACTATTTCTTATACAATACATTAAACAGAAGGAAACGTTACACAACATCGCCATCTATTGTCAGGTCAGCATAAAGTCCTCCTTTTACTTATAATAAGTACTAATCTGTTGCATATGCCAACAGACAGCTCTTTTGTCTTCGTTATTGTGAAGTGGTTGGAGTGTGATTGATTGAGTATATGGACACATGTCTTTTATAAAGGTAACGAGTTCAAACATGTGCAATTAATATAAATGAGTGCAGAGTAGGAGAGTTTCTTAAAGAAAAACTAACAGGTCTGTGAGAGCCACAATTCTTGTTGGTTGGTAGGTGATCAAATACTTATTTCATTCAATAAAAGGCAATTTAATTTTGTAAAAATCATATAATGCGGTTTTATGGTTTTTATTTTTAGATTCTGTCTCTCATAGTTGAAGTGTACCCATGATAAAAATTACAGACCTCTCCATTCTTTGTAGTCGATAAACGTGCAAAATCTGTAGTGTCAAGTAATGTACTTATTTTCCCCACTGTATATAGCCCTGTGTGAAATAATGCACACTGTGATGTGTAGGGTTTATGAACACAGTGATGTCACAGTACGTGGATAATAAGCGATGGAGAATAATGGGTCTGTGATATCACAGTATAAGAATAATGAACAGTGACTACACAAAATCAGGACAATGTGACTGATGGAGTGATGTCCAAGTAGATAGATAATAAATATTGCTGGTCAGATTTATCACAAGCATCTAAAAGGAAACTGGTCCTCGTTCTCCAAAGCAAACAATCACAGCACAACTTTGACTTCATCAGAGTGGATTAAAGAGAACCTGTCAGCACGATTTTGCATGTTAAGGTGAAGTTATAGCTATAATGGTTCTGTTATACAGATTAAATAGATACCTTTAGTCAAGAAATCTGCCTTGTTGTTTAATCGGCATTTGAAGTTTTGATGTAACAAGCTTTAGGTTCATAGGGGCGAGACTGTGGGTAGGGTCTTTGGCTCTTGCCCTGGCCTCTCCCTCTGCCTCTGGTTTCTGTATCTGCCTCCTGTTTGAAAGTTTGTGCCAGCGCTGTCCTCGCTGTAGGTGGCACTTGCGCAGACTGCTCTCCCAACGCTGTTCAGTAAAAAGGCACAGGTGGTGGCTAAGGATGAGATCTCAGGGGAATATCGGTATTTTCATAATGAATGGGGAACTCTGGGGGCTATCATACTGAGTTGAGTGGCTGATGGGTCTATCATACTGAGTGAGGGGCTGTGGAGGTCATCACATTGAGTGGCTGGATTGTCAACTGTCCATAGATTTATGGACAATTCATGAGTGGAGAACTGAGGTGGCCATTATTCTGAATGGGGGACTGTAGGACCCATCATACTTAGTGTGCTGTTCCGTCTGTTTTGTTTATGTATTGTATTATTTCCATGCTGTGTATAATGTATTCTTTCATGCTCTCTGCTGTCACCTGGTGGCCCTTTCTGTGTGGCAGTCTGTAACTAATTAATTCTGGTACATGCCTTTCACTTCCTGTGCTGAGGTTACTGCTTCTTCCTGTTAGCAGCCATTTGCTTGTTAGTTCTTTTGGGAGAGACAAGATTTGCACCGAGCTGTGAAAGGCATCAGTTTTCGACCACCTCACTCACTCCTGCTGGTCACACTTGCACCCACACTTGGTGCTACGTCTTGCTGCACCTCGTTTCACCTGCATTTCTGGAGAAGTTACTGTATACCAATCATATGCTGTATGTCCAGATTTCCAAATAAACAAGTCTGGACTTCACAATCCCTGGTGTGCATCATCTCTCCGGACGCTGAACAGCACTGGTCCTGTCTGCTCTGCATGAGGAAGCGGAAGGTAAGAAAACTCTCCCAGCCATTCAACTTCACCTCCATTCGCCTCATGTGGGGATAGAACACTTAGTGAGGACCATCATATTGGGGTACTTTGGAGGCCATTATATTAAGTGGGGGCTATCATGCTGAGTGAGAGACCATCATAATGAGTAGTGACTTTGGGAGCATAATACTGAGGGCTCTTCATATTGAGTGAGGGCAAGCATACTGAAAAGTCATAATACTGTGTGGGGGCCATGATACTGTGTGGAAAGGTGCTCCAAGTGTGTTACCCTCAATATAAGATACAGCGAGCGAAGGATTGTATATGCTCTCCTGTCTGGGTTGCGACCTGGCACAACTCTATACTTGTAAGAATGAAGGGTTGCTTCTCAGACCGCTGACGCACACACCGATGGGAAGACACGTATTCACAACAAACACGGAAAAGAGCGGTAATTCCTGGGCGCTGCCACAGAGTGAGGTCAAGGATGTATGTTCTCTGGATCTTTATTCATCCATATGAATTCAGTACGAATGAATAAACATCCAGAGAATATGTGTCAGTGCCTGGGAATTCTCGCTCTTTTCCATGTTTGGTTTGAATATGATATTGGGTGTGGGAATTTTATGGGTATCGTACTGTGGGGGAGCACTTCAGGGGATTATGCTGTGGGGGTATTATATTGTATTGTAGAAAATGTGGGGGTGTTATATTTTGCTAGAAACACCGTGGAGTCATGATACTGTACATGTGGGGTGGTATTGTGAGATAGAATTCACTGTGGGGATACAATACTCTGTGTATGTGCGAGGATGCATTTTTGGGAAGCATCTGTGATGATCCAGGCCAAGGTTTGGTTCTTGTTATTCTCTCCCCGGTCTGGTCATGCAAGGGTTAACTTTCTCAGCCTCGTTTTTTGGAGCTGGGTTGCTATTCCTGTCCGCTGCGGCCGGCAGGCAACGTCAGTTATAGTCCTGCCTCTGGCTTGAGCAGCTGACCCCGTTATACCCTGATTTGTCCTCAGCCTGTTTACCTAGGTCCCATTCCCGCTCTCCCCCTGTAACTTCCCTCGTCCTAGTACTTGCTCTCTGTGTTTTGACCTCTTGGTATTTGACCCGGCTTTTCCTCTGACCTGTTTACTGTCTTCCGTCTCTGCCATTCCTGCTCTCGACTGGCTCTGACTTCTGACTTGTTTTTGACCACGTGTATTGCTGTGACCTCGGGTACTTTGTTTCCTCTCCGGTGCTGACTTGGCTTGCCTGACTACTCTTCCGCCACCTAGTGGCTCCTGCCTGCTGCATTGTGGTGCTACGCCATGAGTGCAGCCTCTCCTCCCTCACCAGCTCCCCCTGGTGGAGGTTGCGCTATACTGCACTGCAGCAGCATTACAGCATCATTCTCTATAAAGGCAATGAAAGGGGCATCATAGGTGAGATTTCTCAGAGTCTTTGATAGGGCATAATTGCTGTGTATGTGCCACAATACATGTGTTTCTCTTTTATTTTTAGAAAAAGAGGGAACTCTCTGCTGATGCCTTAAAAAAAATTGGTGATGACATGGACCAGGACTTTCAGATGTGGGAAAAGGAAATACAATCTACCAAATCAAAGACAGTTCAAAGAGACCTCAATGATAAATTGACCAATCGGGTAAATAAGGGGAGAATAAGGACCGATCCGTCATGTTCTTTTTTTCGTAATGACTCAAGATCTTGCTCTCGATCTGGGTGTATGGTATCCTATACATTTGGTGAAGAAGCTCAAACGAAGAAAATTTTGGAGGGGAGTGAAGATTAAACTTCCTCAGTAGTATAGGAACTGTAGTATTCGTCAAACTCAATTTGACAGGTCGACACGCCCCCTATCATTTAATCCGTCTCCCTGTCAGCTTGATCCAGGTCGTCATCCCCCCTGGCTGAACTTTGCTCAGGCTGAGAAATCTGAGCTGCTGGATTTTTATTCAGTGCCTTTGATTAGTCTGTGGAGTTTTTACTGTATTAAAGGGTAGTTTTAACTCCATCCGTAGATGTAAAGCTATTTTCTAGCAGAGAGTGCCCTATTTGTGCACTGACATGAACTGTAAAGGGTTTGTATTAGAAGCACCCAGTAAATGTCTGTATTAGAATCCATCAGTAAATGTAAAGCTATTTTCTAGCAGAGGAGAGAAACTTTTAAGGACCCAGTAATTGTATAAGGAGTTCTAGTTAAATACAGACTTCTGTATATAACTAGTATATAAGGATTTTTAGTGAAATAAAGAGTGAATCTTGATTTTATACTGTTGTTAGAAGTCTAAATATTTTTCTATCTACTGGCTAACATGGTACAAAGATATACATCTTTACAGCACCATAGAGGTAATTTATCTATGTGTGTGTTTCACACAGGACAAGTTCTGTGATCCGTCTTTTGTGTGGGAAAAGTCAACAATTTTTATTAAGGTCTAAAATACATTATCATGGATAAAAATCCAAAAGAGTGGGATATACAGCATGCAGAAAAAATAGCCAATGCAGACAGGTGTGAATTACATTCAAATCAATATATATAGTGCACATCGACATATCTTATATGTTATAGCGATAATAGACTAATCCGGGGCTATACAATAATAAACTCCATATATTTGTCCGTATATATGCAATCTATGTAACTCACAATATTCCCCAATAGGCAGACATATATGCACTATATATAGGATTATAAGTATCTCAATGAATCAGGTATATCAATAAAGTAACTTCTCCATCACAGTTGCTAATATAATGATGTTAGCATGCGAGTGCAGAGCTCACAATACATACTGTGCGTGCATATGAAGTCAATTAGCACATCCATATGAGGAGCTATATCAAAAAAGCAGCGCCATAGATGTGAGATCATACCTGAATGCTGCTTGGCACCCCTTGTGTATAGCCCTCATTTCTAACAGTGTTTTTCACAGATAGATCACTTCAAGAAAACTGTCCCGACAGTTCATCCCTATAGTGTAGTTTAATGTATCAGGTGTGTGTACAAGGTTTGGAATTGTCAGAATGAGTGAAGGTCGATGCTACGGTAATTCAGGCAAACAGTAAATAGTATTGCATTGTGTATAGTCAGTGGGATCTTTTAAAACCAACACATTTATGTGTATTCTGATAGCACTGCCCATAGAATGAGTGAAGGTCGATGCTATTGTGACATGTTAGAAACCACATATACTAAATAGCCCTGTATTGTGTCATGATCTGTAAGTACAATGAGAGAAGGTCGCATGCATTCATGAATTCATTTGTCTCTATTTACATGTAAATGTGTGTAAAGGGGAAAGTCATGGCGAGATTAAAATAAATTGAAAAAGGAAGCTTTTGCAGTATAAATACAAATTTTATTAAGGTCTAAAAATACATTATCATGAATAAAAAATCAAAAGAGTGGGATATACAGCATGCAGAAAAATAATGAAGTCAATTAGCACATCCATATGAGGAGCTATATTAAAAAGCAGTTGTGTTTTAGTTGGACAATCAAATATTAGTTATGCGTTCGCTATCAGTGTCAACCATAGCAGCTCTCATGATGCTAGCTAATCACAGATGCTAATATAATGATTTTTAGCATGCAAGTGCAGGGCTCACAATACATACGTGTGTGCATATGAAGTCAATTAGCACATCCATATGAGGAGCTATATTAAAAAAGCAGTTGTGTATAGTTGGCCAATCAAATATTAGTTATGCGTTCACTACCACTGTCAACCATAGCAGCTCTCAGAGTTTTACTGTATTAAAGGGTAGTTTTAACTCCATCCGTAGATGTAAAGCTATTTTCTAGCAGAGAGTGCCCTATTTGTGCACTGACATGAACTGTAAAGGGTTTGTATTAGAAGCACCCAGTAAATGTCTGTATTAGAATCCATCAGTAAATGTATGTAAAGCTCATTTCTAGCAGGCTTGTATAAATGTCCCCCAGTAAATGTGTAAAAGTTTGGAACTGATATGGCTGAATGTAAAGGTGATTTCTAACACTCTCTGTTAAAAGATGTCTGGAACTACATTCAAATCAATATATAATAGTGCACATCTCCATATCTTATATGTTATAACGATAATAGCAGTCTATGTAACTCACAATACCCCCAATAGGCAGACATATATGCACTATATATAGGATTATAAGTATCTCAATGAAGCATGTATATCAATAAAGTAACTTCCCCATCACAGATGCTAATATAATGATGTTAGCATGCAAGTGCAGGGCTCACAATACATACTGTGCGTGCATATGAAGTCAATTTAGCACATCCATATGAGGAGCTATATTAAAAAGCAGATGTGTATAGTTGGCCAATCAAATATTAGTTATGCGTTCACTACCACTGTCAACCATAGCAGCTCTCATGATGCTAGCTATTCTGATCAGCTTATCATATCAACCATGAAGCCTCTTTTAACCCCTTCACAATAATGTACAGAGGAGTTTTATGTTTTAATACTGATAGACATATTGTGAACGGACATATAGGGTCCATGTGAGATACCATATTTTTCAATATTAGTTAAGCGTATATTTCAACATTTTGCTCCTTCACAGATTTATTTTACATTATTTTTTTTTATTTTGCTTAAGGATCGTGTACAGAGGAGTTTTTATGTTTCAATACTGATAGACATATTGTGAACGGACATATAGGGTCCATGTGAGACATGTCTGGACAAGTCGGGCATGTCGGGCATGCCTGGACAAGTCCTGGTCACGGGACAGCCGTGGAAAAAAACAATACTGAAATTCAAAAAACTATGTGCTGGCCGTTACCAGAAAGACCTATTTGGCACAGGCCTACACCTATGCAGGGTTTTTTACCACTACTCAACAAAAATGGCTACAAACTTTTTAACATATCTGTGTTTCGGACTATCATGTCATAGCAGAAGCACCCTATGCCATGTACTCTAGACCATAATATTCGTTTTTGATCACCATTCAACAAAAAATTGCGGCATGTTGAGACGTGTCCCGGCCTATTTTGGCACATGACAAATGTTTCTGACTCTCATGTCATACCAGAAGAACCCTGTGCCATGTACTCTAGACCATAATATTCCACATCGGGTATGGGAACTACATAGCTTTGTTTTCTCAGTATTTAAAAAAGTGTGGAAAACTGAAAATCCCGCGACCTGTGGTAATTTAGTGAGAACCATATAGACAAATCGGGTATCGTCACACACGAGACCACGACACCTCGGGCTATCACATTTACCATTAGTTTTCAAAAATCAGCTCCTTAACAATAAAGTAAGAATCGTAGTGTCCTGCATTGTGGTCTATAAATGTATAGTTTGAAAATTCACCGTTGCTAAAGAACAGTAAAAAGTCGTGCGTACAACTATCAACCCCAAAACTCTCACCACTATCACAAACATCTATAAATGTATAGTTTGAAAATTTACAGTTGCTAAAGAACAGTAAAAAGTCGTGCGTGCAACTATCAACTAGTGTTGAGCATTCGATACCGCAAGTATCGGGTATCGGCCGATATTCGCGTTATCGGAATTCTGATACTTAATTCCGATACTTTTCCATATCGTATACGGAATCGGAAGTTCCCATAATTCTTTGAGAGGCAATGTGATTTTAGTCAGCCAATGAGGAATCCTACGAAGTGTGGGCACATCCTGTAATGCTGCGGTCATCTTAACTAATGGCATGGCTGTGATTGGCTGCTGAAATGATGTCAGAATGCACTATAAAAGGCGCCGCCCCCCATTTTAGCGTCACTGTGCTGTGAACTCAGTAAGGGACAGAACGCTACTCTGCTAACTCTGAGGGACAGTTACATATTGCGATTTTGTGTACTACTGTGCTTGAGGCAGGCTAGTTTACCAACCGCTGTGTAAAGCTTCATTTTGCCAGTGTTGTTTTAAAAAGCTCTGTGCAAGGTGTGTGTGTGACAGTGCAGGTGACGCTGCAGTTTGCTCTGCATCCACCGCTGTTTGTAGGCATCTGCACGTGTCACTGACTCTTTTTTTTTATTTTATTTAGTGGAATTGGTGCAGCTCCATTTTTATTAGAAAAAATCAAATCTATTAGTGTGACGTGCTTCCATCCGTATACAATACATTGGTTGCAAACACTATAGAACTACACAAAGGAGCTTTTCACAGATAGTGAATAGTTGTGTTTCAGTGTTCACTGCAGTCTGTGAGGTTTTGATTTTTTGAGTGCAGATCACGCTCCAGTTAGTTCTTCAACCACTGCCGGTTGTAGTCTGCTGAGCGTGTGTCACTGCCTCATCCTTCACATTTTCTCTAATTGGTGCTGCTCCATTTTAGTGGAAAAAAATATAATCTATTAGTGTGACGCGCTTCCATCCGTATACAATTACATTGGTTGCAAACACTATAGAACTACACAAAGGAGCTTTTCACAGATAGTGAATAGTTGTGTTTCAGTGTTCACTGTAGTCTGTGAGCTTTTTCATTTTGTGAGTGCAGATTACGCTCCAGTTTGTACTTCAACCACTGCCGTTGTAGTCTGCTGAGCGTGTGTCACTGCCTCATCCTTCACATTTTTCTCTAATTGGGTGCTGCTCCATTTTAGTGGAAAAAAATATAATCTATTAGTGTGACGCGCTTCCATCCGTATACAATACATTGGTTGCAAACACTATAGAACTACACAAAGGAGCTTTTCACAGATAGTGAATAGTTGTGTTTCAGTGTTCACTGTAGTCTGTGAGCTTTTCATTTTGTGAGTGCAGATTACGCTCCAGTTTGTACTTCAACCACTGCCGGTTGTAGTCTGCTGGCGTGTGTCACTGCCTCATCCTTCAAATTTTTCTCTAATTGGTGCTGCTCCATTTTAGTGGAAAAAAATATAATCTATTAGTGTGACGCGCTTCCATCCGTATACAATACATTGGTTGCAAACACTATAGAACTACACAAAGGAGCTTTTTCACAAGATAGTGAATAGTTGTGTTTCAGTGTTCACTGTAGTCTGTGAGCTTTTCATTTTGTGAGTGCAGATTACGCTCCAGTTTGTACTTCAACCACTGCCGGTTGTAGTCTGCTGAGCGTGTGTCACTGCCTCATCCTTCACATTTTTCTCTAATTGGTGCTGCTCCATTTTAGTGGAAAAAAATATAATCTATTAGTGTGACGCGCTTCCATCCGTATACAATACATTGGTTGCAAAACACTATAGAACTACACAAAGGAGCTTTTCACAGATAGTGAACAGTTGTCTGCAGGGTTCACTGTAGTCTGTGAGGAATAACCACACTTAGGCCTTAACTTTTCTGACTTTCTTTATCAATCTACCAAGATGAAGAAGTCAGTGAGTAAGGCACGTGGTGTGGTCGAGGCCGTGGATTTGCAGCAGGGAGAGGACGTGGGGATTCTGGGCTGCTGCCGCACCCAGTGACACAGCATCCACCAGTTTTCCCCGTGAGCGTTCCTTTATGCGCACTTTTGTAGGAGCTCAGGTACCCCCCTGCTGCGTGAAGAACAAATTGAAGCCGTTGTTGGTTGGATGGCAGCCAATGCATCGACTTCAATACCTTCCACCTCCTCTCAGGACCACAGCACTGTTGAACAACCATCAGTCTCTTCACCGCCTGCCCAAATTGCCCAGGCAGTCAGAGAGCTCTGTACAGGAGCAGCGAGTCTCTGCTTCTGTTCTCAGAATCTGTTGGCTTGGAAACAGGGGCCCAGCCAAGCAGCATTCTGGAATGTGAAGAAGAGGCAGTATGCAGTGATGCGCAACAGCTGTGTCTCTCTGAACTGAAGAGGCGGGTGAGCCAGTGCCGATGGTCAGCACAAAAAGCAGAACGCATCTGATGATGATGAGACTCAGTTTGCCAGTTTCTGTTGAGCATGGTGCTGGCCAGACACCCAACAACAGCAGGTGTTGGAAAGGGTAGTGGTGGAGATGATGAGGTCCAAGACCCAACATGGCGTGAGGAACAGGAAGGTGGTGGAGCAGCTCTGAGGAAGAGATTGCCCCAACGGTCCAAACAGTAGGAGAGGTAGGCTGCAGACTCGCTTGCCTGTAGCCTCAGTTTGGCACCCGTTCGGAGCAGTTCTCTTACAACAGCCAAACCGGGCGCTCCCAGGCTTGCTCTGCGTGGTCCTTTTTTGATACAGTTGCAGATGATATTTGCTATGTCAAATGCAAGCTGTGTAATCAAAAAATTAAAAGAGGTAAAAGTGTCAGTAACCTTATACAACAAATATGTGGAAACATGTGCGGTCAAAGCACTTTGTTGAGTTACAAAGAACACTGGAGATGTAGGGCCAACCTACAGCAGCACCTACATCTTCGCTCCTGTTGGAGCCTCTTCCTCCAGTTCACCACAGCTGGTAAGGCTTCCTCAAAGGATCGCCTGGAAGAACCTCTGTCACTGTTGTCCAGAGACACAGTGTTATTCCACCCACAGGTGCAAGTTCCCTGTCATCCTCACACACCCAGGGCCCCAAAACAGCCATCGGTAGCACAGGCATGGGATAAAAGACGGCCATTTCTCGGCAAACCATCACGAGCACAGGCTCTGAATGCTGTCATTGCAAAACTCCTGTCCCTTGAAATGCTGTCATTCAGGTGGTGGGGGACTGACAGTTTCCGTGAATTAATGCATGGCAGTCCACAATACAATGTGCCCACCGATTTATTTCAGCAGCAAGCCGTCCCTGGTCTGCAAAAGCATGTTGAGGCAAAAATTAAACATGCGCTACTAAACGCCGTCAGTAGCAAGTCCACCTGACCACCGATGCGTGGACCAGTACCCATGGCCAGGGGACGATACCTTCACTCACTGCCCATTGGGTGAATGTTGTGGAGCCGGGACAGATCTTTGCGAGTGGGCTTACGGTGTTCTGCAACTCCAAGATTGCCGGAATCAAGTCTGTCCACATTGACTCCTCCTCCTACTCCAGTTCCTCAGAATCATCGCTGCAGGAGCCGTCACGGTCTACCTCCACATGGACCCGTGGACGCTTACCTGATGCGAACCGATATGAGCACAGCCGTGGCCAAACGGCAACAGGCCGTTCTGAAATTAATTCCCATGGGGAATCGAAGCCACACAGCGCAGGAGGTCTGGAATGCCATCAAGCAGGAGAGCGACGTGTGGTTTTTGCCAGCGAATCTCCAGCCAGGCTTGGTAGTGTGTGGACAATGGCCGAAATCTGGTGCAGCTCTGGGCCTTGGCAACTCACTCACATACCATGTCTGGCACATGTGCTCAACTTGGTCGTGCAGAGTTTTTTTGAGGGGGCTATCCGGATCTTGATGCACTGCTGCACAAGGTCCGCCTAGAGTGCGC